>CM056744.1:96157058-96629237 GCA_029851415.1 Eretmocerus hayati | reverse complement strand
AAGGATAACTCCAATCTCTATATGGTGCTCGAGTATGTACCAGGTGGAGAGATGTTCAGTCACCTCAGGAAAGTTGGCAGATTCTCCGAGCCTCACTCTAGATTTTATGCTGCCCAGATAGTTTTGGCATTCGAGTACTTGCACTATTTGGATCTCATATATAGAGATCTCAAACCTGAGAATCTGCTCATTGATTCTCAGGGTTATCTCAAAGTCACAGATTTTGGTTTTGCCAAGAGAGTCAAAGGCAGAACGTGGACCCTGTGTGGTACGCCAGAATACCTTGCTCCAGAAATTATCCTGAGCAAGGGCTACAATAAAGCTGTCGACTGGTGGGCTCTTGGAGTCTTGGTTTACGAAATGGCAGCAGGCTACCCACCTTTTTTTGCAGACCAGCCCATTCAGATTTACGAAAAAATAGTCAGTGGGAAAGTGCGGTTTCCCTCACACTTTGGCTCAGAGCTGAAGGATCTTCTGCGGAGCCTACTCCAAGTGGATCTCACCAAGAGGTTTGGAAACCTCAAGGCAGGAGTCAATGATATCAAAGGACACAAATGGTTTGCCAGCACTGACTGGATTGCAGTCTTCCAAAAACGACTCGAGGCTCCATTTATTCCCAGATGTAAGGGGCCTGGTGACACCAGTAACTTTGACGATTACGAAGAGGAAGCTCTGAGAATTTCGTCAACTGAAAAATGTGCCAGAGAATTTGCCGAATTTTGAAGGGTTTACAGACCACAAGGTTTAAGCAATCACCAGCTGCCAGCTGAAACTACTGGGGAGATGTGGTACCAGAAGTCTGAGCGCTGTGTGCCAGCAATTTTATGCATCATGTAAACCTAGGAGAGAAAGAAATCATCCAACTTCTTTCACCCAGTGATTCCTTACCTGTGACAAGGGACTGTTACGTTCTCCTAGGTTGTGTTCTGTCACCCTCTCCCAAAAACCCTTTCAGGCAATCCCAGGGTAGAGCTTATGCGTCAAAAAAGCTATTGAGTGATTGAATAAATGCAGGAGTGAAGTGGATTGTGATACCACAAAAATTTCCATGGACTTTGATCATTCTTGTTGCCCACTGTGGATTTGCTTATTGTTGAGAGAAAATTAACCAAATGAAGAGGATCCAAGAATTGAGTAAACGCATCCCATGTTGTGGAACAAAGAGTCAAATATGTGGATCTTCTATTTCTTTTATTTGAATTTTGTGTGACACGAGACAGCTAGAAAATGAAATTAATATTGAGAAAGTAACAAAGAAAGTGAATATTCAAGCTTCTGCAAGGAGATTCCTGTATCCAGCATCAAGTCAAGAAACAAGTTTGAGTCGAAATATTCTCGTCGTCACATCGTTTGTGCAATTTCATGTGAGTGCAGTGAGAGAAGAAGAGAAATCATGGTGATCTTACGCAAAGTGCTAAGCACACGATAGTTATTATTGTTTTTACGCCACTTCGAGAAGATTACACGTTGTTTGAGTCAAGAAGTGTCGAAAATCATCATTGTTGGAAGCAGTTGAACGCAGTAAAAAATCAGCAGTAACGTCGTCGTCGTCGTCGTCGTCGTCGTCGTCGAAGCAGCTACTCTACTTCATAATCGGTCTGAGAGTGTGAATGTGACGTAGTCTTATCGATATTGATGAACGTGTAACGAGTGTAAATGCCAGCGAGAGAAAGTGTGCATGTATGTTGTTTTTTTTTTTGATTTTTCAATCTTATTTCCACTCTCCCCCTTATACGAGTCATAGATTACGCTACGTATAAAGTGCGTGATAAAGGGTCCAGATGCTCTCCATCAGAGACTGAAAAATAATTTCGGAAAACAGCGCGCGAAATTAATAATGTGTAACGTCCGACCTTTGCGCTGGCTCCGCACGATTCCGAATCGGTCATCATTATAGTCTGTAGTAAATAGATCGGTGTAAGAATGTATATGAAAAAAATCGATCACGAATCATTATCATCATCATCATCATCATCATCAAAGTTGAAGTTTTATCGATATAGACGTCTCTCCAATCGATGCGACGGCAGAGATAACTGCGCGCCCACGTTCACGATATGGAGATTTTGTAATTTGAATCGAATAATGAGAGAGAAGAATCGGTTTGAAAATATTCACAATCATTGTAATAATTCAACTCTTGCGCATAATATATTCATTGTCTTCGTCTTTGGGAGAAAACGACCATTTCTTTATTTTTTCGTTAAATACATCATTATATCGATTTCCGTGTCGCGTCTGTCTAAGGTCGTTCGTTACTAATACTTGCACGAGCCAGTATGTTCATTCACTCATATACATGAAAATTCAAATTTTTTCACACACTCAAACGATTATTTTTCAACATATACATACCGTCGCAATTTTTGGCTCTGAATCATGTATAAATGGAGAGAAAGATAAAAAGTGTAAAAAAATTCAAATTATCGCGCGCAATCAATTTCGGTCTTGCTTACGTATTCTCGAGATAGAAGGTAATTATTGAAAAAGATGTAAAAACAGGATATGTACACAAATCGGCCAATCGGAAGAATTTGTATTATAAGGTAAAATGTGATGCGGAAGCTGTCCGAGGCTGCGCGATGCGGATTGTTTGCGGTCAGCGAGGGCGATGTTCACATACATTATACGGAAAAAAAAGACAGAATAAAGGTGCGAATGAGAGTCACTCGATATCACAAAAGCTCGGCGCGTGGCATAGTTTTTTTTCTCTTCTACGGTGCAATAAGTACCTTGAATATCCGTTAAATCGACTATATCGGTTATTCAGGGGCTTTTATACGATGTGTTTAATAATAAATTATATAGAATATGAAATTGATTGATACGAAAGTGAAAATAAATAGAAAGGGGTAGCATCAGAAATCATTCAATAATAACGACTGCGCGCGAAATTTTACGAATATTGGAATGCTCCTTGGAACGTATATATAAGGAAATTCAATTTTGAACGTTCCATTCATCGCTCAAAATAAACAACATGTTCTTGTATAGAGATATACGCGACTCAAAAATTTTACCCAGATCAAGAGCTTTCCAAAAGAGTAAATAAATCGCGGTAGTTCGAGCCAACGGTCGTTCTGATTTTCGTATAATTTGCAGCAGCTGTTTTTGCCCCGTTTTGAAAATGTATATCTAAAGAAAAGTTTGCGAAAGTGAGTATGTATGTGTTTGTGAGTGAGAAAAGAGAGTGTCGTCTAGCTCATCGTTATTATAAAAATTTGTTTCAAGATCGAGGTATTTATTATGAGAAATTTGAAAGTTCAGCACGAGAGATCGAGCGATTTTTTTTTCGACATGAACAAAAAGTCTTTTTTTTTCATGAGTAATTTTGTAGATTTTTCGTCCTTGATGTTTAATATATGAGACCAAATAATCATCTCATGTCTTTTTTTTTCATTCATTCCATTCAATTTTTATATATTTTATCGAATAGTTTTTCCCTCTATTATACTCTCCAAGGCTGATGCTCCGCCCGTTTCAAAATTTAATTGGACAATTTCAAGCGCTAAATTACTTTATACCGTTAGTCACACAATTTAACGACAAAAACACACACACGTACACACTCAAAATTTAATGAATCATTCAATCAAAGAGAGCAAGATTCGCTATAGTGAATTAAATGTCATGAGTTGCGACGGAAGCAGTGATGCATAAAACGCGGAATTGTCGGAAAGGAAACTTTTGGGCGTGCAACAAAAAAAGCTTCTCGCGTCCTTGTCAGGCATTGCCGTCGCGTCTCGCAGCCGTTCGTACGCAAACCGTAATTAATTAGTAACGAATTCATAGAGCGTTTTGTTGTGATCATAATTACCTATACCTACATGAATTTGGTGCAAAAAGTTTGATTTACAGATACGACTTCACTTTGAAAAATGTGTTCTGGGATTTTTGAACGAACTGATCGAAAGAAACATCAAAGTTCATAAGTTCATGAATTACGAATCGAAATTTGACTGTTGAGTCAAAAAATTCGAAATTCAGATCTAATTTTCATCCATTAGTCCAGAATTGAGTGTATTACATTCGAAAATCGTATACAAATATCTAAAAATTGAAAATTCCATCATCATCATCGTCGACTGCAAAAAAAAAAAATCTTATCTGGTACTGCAATTGTACTTACAGAGTAACTATACCACCAACCGACCACTCGATTGCAATGAATTCTCGAAGCTTTCATAATACATCTCTTAAAGCCTTTCTTGCAGTTTAGAATCAGCAGTTGAAGCAGTAACAGAACAGCGGCCAGCATAGTATACAAAATGTATACGGTTCTATATAGTGCGCGTATATAACTCAATTGGGAATTGAGTTCAATCATTCAGCTCGATTAAAACGAGTTTTTACTTACTCTCGATCGGAGTCCATCATATTTGTTAGTGGCAACTATGATGGCGCTTGCACTCATATATACCCACACACACACATACATACATACACACATATATATTTATCTATATAGTTTTTGAAACGATATATATATATATATATATATATATATGTGTGTGTATGTATGTGTGTATGTGGTTAGATCAAGTGTAAACTCGTGTTCTCGTTTTCTCATGTGATGCTGTGCCATATACTTCAACTTTATATTCCTTGCTAAAATGTGTGATGTGTTATAGAAGCCTCGAGGCGTTTTGTATGGTTATATATATATATATATCGATATCGAGTACTTCTGGCACCGCTGTTTGCCAATTCGAATTGGATCCCCAAGAGTGTCAGCGGACTGCCGCACCAAATACTCGTCGATCTATATACGCTCTAGCGCGTTTTCCCTCTTTTTGCTCCATTTCCTTTTATTTTTATTTTTTTTTCATGGGAAAAACGTATTCGATGGAATTGACTCGCTTGTGTATATATAGAGTGAACTTCTTTTGTCAATAATCGGGATAGCAGCAGAACGTTTTGTGCGAAATATATTTGCTGTTCCTTCTTTTTATTGCCACACCTATGTACATTTTTTTTTTTCATTTTATTATTTCTGTTCAGATATTTATAATAATCAATAGAGTATATTGTTTTACCCGGATTCTATACTCATCTTTATATCTCGTTTCACTCCGTGAGTGATTATAAAGTTTCGATAACTTGAATAATTTATTTTCTCAGTCAAGTGAAGGGACCATCATTAATCCGCCTGTGTAACAATTTTTTTTCCATTTTTTTCCATCTTGCTCATCTAATCTGGTATTCAAGGTATACTCTTAATATGATTTAAGGAATAATTTCTCCCTATATTTACATCCATGCAAACGAACACGTGTAAAACAAAAAGAGATACAATTGAATTTGCTCGAGCGTTGCCCGATTATCACACCTGATGCGAAACTCGTGAACTTTTTTCTCATTATCTACCCACATCTCAGATTATATTCTACTCTTTCAAGCATCAAGCATTTATATATAATAACATCAGCACGCGCGTGTACAACATCGATCGCATACCGCATCTCAAGCCAATTCAATTTATTTTCAGTATCTTGGAATTTTCAACCGCTATAAGTAATAACCGTCGTCGACAGAAGATAAGCCGTTGCGACAAAATTTTTATCAGTGACTCGCAAGAGTTACTTCTCTTCAATTGTATTTACTCTTTCTCTTTTTTCTTTTTTTTTTTTTTTGGTGGTTGTAGGGCGAGAAACGCTGAGACGTTCTGCCGGGAAGCAACCCTTCGGTTTCTCTGAGTTGGTGAGGTCTCGGTCAATACGCGTGCCCCCCCCCCCCCCCCCAAACAGTACCGGGCTGGGATCCGCATCGATACGGCCACCCCTTGCGATTAAAACCCTCTCTTCCTTCTCCGTTGGCATCGACCATTGGACAAGGAAGAGATCCACCAACTTACCAATCCGGCCCCGGCACCGCGTGAGCATTACTTCAGGACCGGCGGCGGCGTCTCGGGCTCTAGATGGAGCGGCTCTCTCTTCAGGACTAGCAGGTCTTGTTCCTCCTTCCTTGGTCTTCTCCCTGCTCTTCATTCTTCTTTCTTCGATCTTCTCTCTTCTCTCTTCTTTCTTCTTTCTTCTTTCTTTCCTCCTCAAAGCATCATGTTCCTCCTGGAACAATTGGGACCTCTTCTATATATACAGATTTATTTATGTTTATATATGTTTATATAAATTCACAGCTTTGGTACTGAAGCACGTGCCAACAACGTCGCGAGTCGTGAAAATACATTTGCGGTATAGTCGTGCGCTCTCGCGGAACGAATGAGATAGACACATTCTTGACATATTCACCTATTGTTTTTGGTTTAGGATCCCTAATTTTCATACACTGTTGGTTGACCCACTTTTGCATTGTTGGAGTCAATTCAAAGTTCTTCTGGTACATATAACTGAACCATGTGAGACCCTTCAGTTCTGTTGGTTCTATGTTGATGTGAATCCATCGTCTTCTTCTGTGTCTGGTTGATGCAAAGACTTGGGATCTCCGTCGTCTATTGTAAATGCCTGGGTTAATTTGACATTTTGGGAAATGCGTGTGCTACAATCTTAGCATTTTGAGAGAATTATTAACCAAATTTAGGTCAGCAAAATACAAGGCATTTTCGGATCGTTCAGATTGTAGTAAGGTTCCAACAGCATGGATCAAAAAATGCAATTGAGAGCAACATAGTAAGTCTTATGGACTAATCCCATATATCAGATTGATACGGGAAGTATAGGAATAAGGATTCATGACTTCTTCCCCTTCTTTCATCATTTGATGCATTTCATGACCAACAGCCATGGTATACACCCACTCAGCAAATTCACTTTCATGTTCTAGGTCTAGAACCTTGGAAATGAATCCTACGGACATTAGAGATGAACATTCTTTGTGGCGAGAAGCAATTGTGCATACCCGAAATTGGCTCAGTTTATGTTTAGGAAATCTATTCTACAATATATCAACTGCTGCAACAGCTTTGGTATAGTTGGTATCAGAGTCCCAACCTAAATACATATCACGAGATGGGAAGACCTGGATGGTGGAGTTGTAAAATTTAAGGACTTGGAGTAGCTTTTTAACCAAGTCTGCATAATAGTCCTCGTTGGTAACGCGACTGACTCTATATGCCCGGCCAGACAAAAACCGACAAAATCCATGGATAGTTGATTTCGGTGGTTTGTGTCTCAGACACCTCCTGTTGGCATTTTGTCTTGTCTAGTCACCTTAACAATATTGTTAATGTTGACCGATTTCGATTTATTTTTAATTTTTACACCAAATGATGTGATCAATCCTCATCCAATGTACCAGTTAAGTACTCTTCAAAGAATAAGACTATCATTGATGTAGCAATTTGAACAGTTAAGAAGTTTCCAGACAATCCATTGAGGGCATACTTTGCCACCGTTTCCAAGTCCCAATCGCCAGTGAACAACTCAATGGTTGGAAGTTCATTCTTGTGATCAAGAAACCATTGTGATGGGTACTGGTCAGGAGCAGTCACTTTAGGACAATAGAACGTCCCCTTCTTTGTGGTCCCCACTAGAGTATACTGTTTGGGTGTCTTACTCATCATGTAAAAGAGAGTTCTGATTTCTGATTTAAATGCCCTTGCCACATATTCACCTATTGTGTTTGGTCTGACCTCACCGATCTTTTCAATCTGTTGATTCAACCACTTCTGCATATTAACAGTTGGTTCAAATCATTTGCTCGTCCCCAGGAGAACCAAGCCAAGGGCTTTGTAGTTCTGGGTTCACTCACATCAAGAACAACATTTTCAGGGGCATCTGCAACTTCTCCACCTGATCCCTTTTTGAATACTTGACGCAAGTTAATCGTATTTGCAAAGGCATAAGCCATTAGTTTTGCATTGGAACTAATATTCGTCAAGTTTTTGTCTACAAAACTATGGGCGTTCTTTGATCGTTCCGACAACAGTAAAGTTCCAACACAATGGATTAAGAAGTGGAGCTGCGGATTATAGCTCGCAGCATAGTATGACTTATTCACCAGGTTAAAATCCGCCTGATAAGGAAAATATGAATAAGGTTCCAATATCTCATCGGACAAGTTCATCATTTGTTTGATTTCCTTACCTACCCTCGGTGAAAAAATCCAGCCAATAATATCTCCCTCCTTGTCAAAGTCCAACTAGTCGGCTATGAAGCTGAGAGACATTAAGGCCGAACAATCTCGGTATCTGGAACTGACAGTACATATTTTCAGGGGACTAAGTGAATGAGTGGGGAATCTGAAAAGAGAGAGAGAGAGAGAGAGAAAGAGAGACATCATGTTCAAGCACCAAATCGACTTTGAGGTTCAAAATATCTTTGAGAACTTGTTTTTGTGCTTCAGAGAATACAAATTCCTCCTTTCTTGTGCTCTCATAAAAGTCAATCTCTCTGGAATCTGCTTTTTGAGCATAAGCAATCACTCTACTGTCCGTAGGTTCTTTGTAACGTAATTGATAAAATTTCTCGTCTTCAAATTTACCGCAGTAACTAGCTGCTGCAGCAAATAAGTTACGAAATCTGTCATTGACCAATCTTGCATCATTGGGGAACATAATCCTCCAATAGTTGTAATGTGATCCAGCATCTCTTTTAACAGCTTCGTTTTCAATACAAAAATTAGCAGCTTCTATTATCACAGGTGGATATCTGTGCGCTAGAGTCCTTTTCTTCGGGTTTTCCAAAAAGAGTTTTACTGAATTAATATTGGACATTCCTGTGTCTTTCAGCAATATCAATGCTTGGCCTAGTTCAGTACTAGAGCTTTGACCGTGATAGATTATCCAAAAGAAAAACCTTCTCATTCGTGAATAAATGTTCAGAAATCTTGCTACCTCGTTCAATTCTTTAGGAGTTATAATCATTGATGCTTTTGTTGTTCCGATCATACTAGAGAAAGTTGAAATCCTTGAGCCTACATAATTAATCAATTGCTCATATGATCCAGAGACTATTTTTGTAAGACTTGCTGATAATAAATATATTGTTGTTGAAAAATCTTGGGGAGCATAACCCTCATTAACTTTCGTACTATATCTTGCCTTGATTACTTTGAGGTAGTCTTGAGTTTCCTGAGAAAAAACATATTTATCTCCTACCTTCTCAGGTTGAGGCAACACGCTTACTGTTCCTTCTGGGTCAGAGGCATAGATTTTGTAATAATGGTAAAATCCTGGATACTGAGAATATAGTGCCATGATCATGAGTAAATCACTTGCCTCTGTTATTGTAATCTTATAATTCTCTTCATAGAGTTTTAGTAATGAATCAAAGAATGACCTTGCATCTGATGGATGTGGAATTCTCAATTCGGTTATCTTTTTTTTTTGTTCCTTTCAAGAATGATGTTTCTAAAGGAGTATAAGTGATTCCATAATGCTCGCAAATTGTTGTATTAGTCCTTTGGATTTCTGCTTGACTATAAAAACCACCTTCAAATTGAGAGAGAGAGAGAGAGAGAGAGAGAGAGAGAGAGAGAGAGAGAGAGAGAGAGAGAGGGGGGGAAGAATAAGTATAGTATAGTAGCACGTGCCAATCGAGAATCTTTTAAGGAATATCCGAGTTTTCTACATACACACTCGCAATCTCATTTTTTCCAAGAATTTCCTCGCGCGTCGCGTGACTCGTATTGTACATACATAACTTGCTCTAATGCAAAAAGAACATCGAATTTGGAATAAAATTCGCAACAGCATTTTTCTACCTTCTGTCTCTCTTTGTGCGAATTTCTACGCAAATTCGAACATTCAAACATTTCATACAACCAAAAACACACACACACACACACGAAATCGAAAATAATCGTATTATATCGCATTCTCGTTATGTATAAACCTTTTTTGCCGATCGATTGAGCGTGAAACACTGCTTTACGCGGGGCAGTTCTCGTTTACTTCACGCCCAGTCGATCGACAAACTTACATTGCCACTCGGACTGGGAGTGTTTTGCTTTACTCGTGATAATTTCAACCCTCACATGCGGCTCGGGCCGAAAACAATCAGTCGACAAGCAAAACCAAATTTTCCACTTCGCGCACGACAGTTCAACAAGTTTTACTCACAGTATATCCAAGAATTGTAGCTTGATACACGGGAGCAAACACTATTTTTCGCATCTTATGATACCCAAGATTACCCTAATCGCGCCAGAAACTTATCAAAAAGCGTGGCAGCGCTGAGTTGGGCCGTTTGAACCTCACACACACACACACACATCTTTTACGATTGATATCATTCTATTGCGGAAAATACGTATTGGATAAACTGTGCGTGATATTTCACTTTGCGCACTGTTTATCGACTTTTACTTTCAATTCATCAAAAAGTATAGTCCGATACACGGGACTGGAAGTTTGAAATCACGCATTTTTAGGTTAGAATGATGAATTACGTAATTTTTCGCATTCTACTATTGAATCGTATCATTTTACACGCTTGTATTGAGAAGATTTCAATTAAAATACAGTCCCGTTATTTTTGCTCAGAAGTAATGAATAATGATTTTGTTGCGCTGGTGCAAGTCGAATAATTTATAGTATCTAAAATGTTCAGTCGCGACGGCGGTGCATCAGCCTGGGAGAAGATAGATTCCGAATGAAGAAATTTCAAGTCTCAAGGCTCACGAACAGACAACGGAGCACAGAGTTTATAATATCCACGAGGAGATAATTTTGGCTCTCGGTCAAAGTCAAATTTATTCTGTGATGCACTTATACTCCAACTCCTTCCTCTTCCTCCTCCTCCTCCTTTTTTTTAAATTTTATTTATTGAATTCCTCCTCCTCCTGTGACTCTATCTCGCTCTATAGTGAAACTTTCATTCCTCTCTAATTGTCTTAGCTTTTCACACACGTATTCAATTTTAATATACATATTTATATGTTCGCTAGACTGAGTGCTCAATTTGAATTTTCCCGCCAAAATTTGAAATTCGAAAATTTTGTTCTGAAATATAGAAAGAAAAAAGTGTCACGCGCCGAGATTTGCAGAAGATGTTTATAAATGAGTTCACAGAGTTTAATGATTGCGATGCGGTTATGTATATGTGTATGAGTGTGTGAATGTATGAGTGTGTGTATAATGCGATATATGCAAATGTGACGAGCGACTAGCCAAATAACGAGATACGAGTGCAAAATTCGAGAGAAAAATGAAAGAAAAGAGCGAGTGAGTGCGTAAATTTTGAAATTATTTTCAAAAGAGGCGAGGGCGGCGGTATTCGCAAGGCAAGAATCAAGTGAGTTTGTCTAATACTTGCGCGCATTACTTATTATTATATCATAGATCGACTCACACTCGAGATTCATACACTCACTTTTCTAACGGTTTCTTCCTTTTTTTTTTAAAACTTGCTCCGTATTACCTTGCAATATACGCTGTTTTCCCCTCTTTCATTCTTATTTTCGATGAAAATGAGAAAATATATTTCAATTTCCACTCGCTCTTTCGTACGATAAAACGCGTGTACATTATAAATATATTTCTCGATTCTCCCGTTACTTATATGTATTGTTATTTTTTTTGTAATTTTATCTCTAATTCACGAAAAAAAGTCGCCGTCGCAGCCGCCGCCGTATAGAAAGGAGAGCGAAAAATGAAGAAGAAAAAAAAGACGAATTGGGGTTTTTTCCAAAGGTTCTTTTTTTCGTTCGACGTTTGTACGCATCGTATCGATCTTTGTTCATTTTGTACTAGTCTGTAACGGAAGATAAATAATAATTAATCATACTGTATATAGAATGATGATGTTATACGATATTTAACTAATGATAACAACAAAAAAAAGAGGCAGAAATATATGATGAAATAAGTGTACAAACTTTGTTTCATTTTCATTTTTCGTTTCATCATGGAAAACAACCCAAATTAATTGGTTAATGCATATTTCTATTTTATATATATATATAATATATATTACTGTTTTACGTTTTGTTTTCTTTCTCAGAATCTGAGATTTTTTTTATTTTTGTTATCGACTAATAATGCTTCCTTTTCCATCTTGGAGAAGACGATTCAAAAATGTTATCATCATTGGTGCCACTTCTGTAATTATATTATTTAATTACTTGTCGGGAAAATACTTCTTTAAAAACTTTGATTCAATGGAAAATTTTATATTTAAGCCCTGAAAAGATTATCCTGGTAACTTATACAATCACCTGTTGGAAAAAAAAGGAAAAACAAAGCTGAACAGTATTATATATAATACGTTTAACATCATTTAAGTTTTATAGAGAAGAAAATAAAAACTTTAACATCGGCTTTCAATGTAATTGTACCAAATACTTTTGTAAATATGACAATAAATGCAAATCGATCTATCAATGTTAAAAGAGCATCATTGATTTACTTTATTCTTCGCTTGTTATAATAATTTTAATACTTATACAATCAATTTCTTCTATTTAAAATTTTATCGATATTTGATTGAAAAAAAAGAAAATAGATCTCATCAACTATACTCAAAAGTCAATTGAACATTATTCGACAGGCTATCTACAATATCAGAAACTGACGCGATCGGAATTTGATAATTTTCCATTCTTTTTGTACTAATTTTTGAGTGAATATCAATGAAAAATTATTATAGTTCACGTGCTGAGAATAATACACGTGTTTTTCAGCAAAAATATGAATATTTTTATGACATTCGTTCCCAAATGTCTCTTTGAATTGAGAGATGTCAAGTGCGCAATGATGGAATTGATCAAAATAATTGATTATGAGGTGTCAGTCAGAATACTTAATTATTCTTCATGATTATTTCATCCAGAGATTTCTGAACTGTTTTGTAACTTTCACAAATGATCAAACAGAAAATATCCCCTCTCGTGTATTCAGTCCATCAAAAATGTCTAATCTTTCATAGATATAGATTTACACTTATAAAAACGTAAATTCTGAAGCAAAAAATAGTGTATGTATAAATAATACACACATGGTATTAATCACGAGATTGAATTTTTATAAATCACAAAATATATTATCCAAGCCTCAAGGAAAACGTATTCAAATTATCTTATCAGTATACTTAGCAGACTATACACTGATATCTCATGCAATTCTCATATATCTGCATACACTATACATAGAGGCATTTTATTTAACTCAAACAACGATAAGCATCATTGCAAAAAAAAAATTTTATCTCAATCCTCAAAAAATTACTTTACCCGAGTTTTACACATCAACTCATATTGAAACTGGCAATGAGTAGTGGAGTCAATTTCTTTTTGTCAAAGGTGGTGGGTTTATAGAATACCTAATTTGAAATTCAATCGACAAAAGTATTTTACATCATAATCATCATCAAAGAGGAGAGTTTGCAGCAGCGTCTCGTAGAATTAGTAAATTCTAAAATTCAAAGAGCCCGAGGCGCATCACAAAAGTGTACCACTACAGAAAATATCAACAAGGATTATGACTACGACGATATGATGAAGAAGAAGAAGAATAGAAGAAAAGGAAAGGAGCTGAGGGTAGGAATTGAAATTGTTCTAATGCCTTCAGGCAGTATATGCAGCACATCTCTTCAGGTTTTCACTCTAAAGAAAAACTTTGACGACGACAATGACGAGAAGGAATAAGAAGAGACCAATTTTTCTGTTATGGCTATTTTGCGGATAATTTCATCATTGATGCTACCGTTAGAAAAGTGTCATCTTTTTTTTTCTTCTTTATTCTCGTCGTCATCGTCGTTGTCGTCGTTGTCTTATGTGCATGAATATCATCTCTCTCATCTCAAAACTATTATTAGAATATCTAACATCCAGGCCATCGTCATCGTGTGTGTCTCCCTCTCTCTTTGTTTTCCCTCTTCTTTTATGAGACCAATGTAGCGTAATCATTGCCTATATGTGTGTCTATATTATATACTCGTACATAGATAGTCAATATTTTTTTCCCTCACTATTCTGTAGAAGAGGAATTTTTTTGCTGTTCTGGTGAATGCAGTAGTTGCATCCTGCTCACTTTCTGCTGCCGCAGGCTGATTCTAGATCTGACTGGATCTTTAGATGTATAGGGGTGATTCTGACGAAAGTGTGATTTTTTGGGACCAAAATCGTCGCAGGTAATAATTTGGTCCAAAAAATTATTTCAGCCCCAGATGAGTTTCAGTGGGTCGTTGCAGTTGGTTTCCACTTGTTTTGTCACAAAAAGGAAGTACCTAGAGCTACGTAGCTCAAAATTGAAGCCGAACAAAGATATGTCGAGTTTAAGGGGTTGCAGAGGGGGACGGAAAGGACAGGGACGGTGGAAAGGACATTTCACCACTAAAATTATTCCCACGGCTCGACAACTATTCGTATACAGACTCTTCTCCGCATAGATTTGCTCTAAGGGTGCGTCCACAAATGATGCATGTGCACTGCGCACTGCATACGTGCACATGTACAGCTCATCGAATTCGAGGGAAGATTGAAGGGCTCAGATCAGAGAATTTCTTATTTGATCCGATTTGTGCCTTTGTTCCGTTACCGGCTGATCTAAAGCAGAACTTGACGATTTCCGTCTAATTTTGGCTAAAATTTGATGAGCCGTGTTCAGTGCATATGCGCAGTGCATGTGCACTGTATATATGCATGCATATGCATTAGGGTGTCCGTTATTTCCCAAGTTCCCCCGATCACCCATGCCACCCCCCACAACCTAATCATTTGGTGAGATATTACGAGAAAAAAATTTTCGGGTACCTAGGTGAAGTTTGAGTGCTGTCCCACCTAGAGCGTTTCTTATTTGAAATGTAACCTTCTACATAAAAATTTGAGTCAATGATTCGCATGTACCGCGCATGCATTCCCTTCTACGTCCTCAATAGTATTTTCAATCGATAGCGGGTGCGATTTCCTTCAAAATGAGTACCTGAAACATTCATTACCCTTTCATTCGCATAACATCCACCTGAAGAACATAAAAGTGACTGAAAACGACCGTTTTTTGTTTTGTCGGTTTTTTGAGTCTAGTAAAAAACGGATTCTGTTTCTACGTTCAAAAATACATCAAAAACACATATTCACATGTTTAAAATAGACCGACTCAAAATTCGCATTTTTTGGATTCTTCGAGGAAAACCCTGTTTCACGGATTTTGTACCTTGAATCGTCTAAGTTTCGAAAACTCCATGACTCTAGTTTTTCTCCATCAAATTGACTTCAGCAAGTGGTCATTTTGAAGGAATTCGTACTGACTATCAATCGAAAATGCTTTCAGGGATATAGAAGCACGCACCTGTGCAAGAAATGTTGATTACTGAATCAAAATTTGTTTTGAGCCTATAATTCAGATAAGAACGCTTCAGGTGGGACAGCATTTGAACGTCACCTAGGTCCACGGAAATTTTTTTATCGCAAATTCTCAACAAATGATTAGGTTGTGGTGGGTGGCACGGAGGATCGGAGAAACTTGGGAAATAACGGACACCTTAATATGAGGTATCTGTGCCTAATTTGCCCCCATTCCCTAATTTGCCCCCATTATAGTTCTCACATGTACGAACCCGCAGACCTTGCCCCGCATTTTTTTCATGTTTGTTACGTTAAAATATGAGAAAATAAATGTTTTGGACCGATCCTAGATGACCCGCGCCTTTCTTAGAACAGAAGAACTGATTTCGCTACTTCCGACTTCTTTTTTGTTATTCACTAAAAGTTATGCCAAACAAAATTGATGCAATCAATTTTAACGTGCCTGAACTCATTTTCTTTGTCCTTGTCCCAACTTTAGAATGCTTTTTGCACAATTGCAAAATTCGATTTTTAGCCGATTCTACGCCCATATCACTAGAAAAAGTGCAGTGTTCCTAATTTGCCCCTATAGTCTTTTTCCAAACTCATTCCTCGGTCCATTTAGATGCACCAATTTACCTCAAAAAGTTTTGAAGGCATTAAAAAAAGCTACAAAATGAGCTAAAGTACGTCTCATTTGGAGGTCTGGGAGCCGAGATATCCCGCTTTCACGAAAAACCCGTATAATCCCATGAAAATAGGCCTCTTTTCCCTGTGGGGGCAAATTAGGAACACACTGACAAAAACTCGCAAAGAATCTTCTTTCGCAAAAATCAAGATATCTCGGCTCTCATTTGTTCAAATTGAACGTACCTTAGCTCATTTTCAAGGTCTTGAAACAAGCTACAAAATGAGCTAAACTACGTTGAAAAATATAGAGATGAGTTGAAATGGCGAGTAAAACAAAAGTAGTGGGGGCAAATTAGGCACACTTACCTTGCATATTTGTGGACGCACCCTAATGCAACCAAATACAACAAGAAATTGTGTTTCACAAAACGATATAGCGCGTTGGGGGATAGCACAGCATGGGGACGAAAAGGACAAAATTATATGGTGCGCTCGGCTGATGGGGATTCGAGTTTTGGGCTAGTGAATGAATTAGGTGTATTTGGGTATTCGGATGACAACCTCATTGGTTAAAAAAACTCACGTCTTCAAAATGTCGGATGGCTGTGCTCGAGCTGAGGGTTTGATTTTGGCACGCAAAGTAATGGATTGTGTTATTTGAAACCACAAATTCTGAAGTGAATAGCTACATATAAAGGTTTTTGACTCTGCATAGTATGCGTCGTAATGAATTCAAAAGTCGAAGGTGGGCTGTGTCGAGGGGACGGAATGGACATTTCGATCCTTTACCAAAAAATACAGGAACCTCTGTATTTCGTAGGATCCTATAAAGGATCATCTCAAAAACTATTACCATAGTTGTAGCCTATAATAGAATACACGCCAGAAAATTGCTACAGCGCACATACCAACCCTTAGAAACTTGGAGAAACTTGGAACATGGAAAATCACACTTTCGGTGGAATCACTCATATATGGTTAGAGCTACATGAGTATATTGGTAGTGGAAGTGAGTTTTCTCGTAGTATAATATAGCGATTGGATGCACGAGAATTTTTTGTAAATGTACCTGCATGTGGCTGGAATAGTTTGTAGCTATGTAGTCGGTATGAAAAAAGAGCAATCAAAGGAATTTTCGTTCTACTTTGATGAAAAAATGAAGCTGTTGTCGGATTGCCTTGCATACAGGCGTGAATTAGTTGCAGAAAAGAGCAGATTCATAGGATAGTTTTTTTTTTATTTGAGCAATTTTAATCTCTTTAGAGATTATTTTGCTGCATAGGATAGTTTATTTATTTAAAGAAGAGGGTGAAGCCTTCTGATTACCGTACAATCCCGATATGATTTTTTCTAATTTATTTAGATTTTTCGTGATCTAATTCATATTCCAGATATTTTTACTTATATCTATATAGTGTGTCGTCTAAAACGAAGCAATAGATTGGATTACACTATAGGGCTATATTTATAGACTGAAAATCTATTTTCTCCAGCATAGATTGTAAACAATCAGATCTTGACTGTTTCGAAATTTATTGCTCTCTAAAATGACGTTAGACGTGCCCGGGAGATTTTATTTTTATATTGGAAAGCTGAAAGATGATCAGACGATACTCATTCGAGGCACGGGAGAGGGGGGGGGGGGAAGATTCGAATTTTAAACTTCATGTATTGTGTAACTATGGAGTTTGGCCGCGAGTAATGTTTTGTTATTTGAATAGATAGTATGATTGCGAGCGAATAGTCATGGCTCAATTACTTTAAATATTTTTAGGTTCCTATGAAAATTCATATAGGTTTTCATCACAAGAGCTTCATCGTTATTTCATGTTAATACTGAAGAATCAAATTAGCAAAAATTCGCTTCTGTCGAATTTAATGGAATTTTGACAATGTGCTGAGAATATATTTTCATTAAATTCGTAAGAAATGCTCACATATTAAGCGTGCTGTCCGAAAAAACTATATGTGTGAAAACACATGTATTCTTATTTTTACATCACAACAAGACAAGTAAGCAAGGGCGAAAAGGTGTCTTTTTCGCGATTCTTTCTGATTACAGCATGAAATGTAGGCCTTGAGTAAATATGGATTTCAAGCATATTTTTTTGTGAAATATTAAGTGAACGATTTCGTTGAAAATTGGACTTTGCCGAATCAATTATATCAATAAGTTAACACAGAATTATTCCGATCGATTGATTTCATGAGGTATTAAAATGATTATAACTCATTAACGTCAATTACCATGTGCTTGATGTAACTGTAACATGCAAGATTTTTTTGTTTTATCCAACTATTGATTCCATTCAGACACGTCATAAAATATCTGCTGAGTTGGTTGAATGGTTCAGCAATAGATAATGGTATACAGAGTTTTTATATTAAATTAAACGATTTCATTCAGAGATTTTTGAATAATACTCGGATGAGGGTGAATTTCTCAATTTGTGAAAGATATAGGCGGCAGAAGGAAATTTAAACATTCTTTCCATCCATGTGAGGTCGGGTTTTGAGAAAAAATCACAATTAGATTGTTATTCCTCGTCTCTACAATTTTTCAAAACCTTTTTTCAAACACTCAAAAACTCAGATACTAACCAGAAGAGGCCAGGGAGTGCGGGTCACGGATTTGGATGAAATTCTGGGGATGGTTCCCTTTTAGCACCAAAAGATGATACTCAAAACCGCAGATTCTTACGCTTAAGGGTTTCAGAACTACAGCCTTGATCCTATGCATGAAAGTACAGTGGAACTTGTCCAAATTGGGCACTCTCGGTTCCAGGAAAAACTGCCCAACTTAGACAGGTGCCCAACATACAGAAATTAGGACTCAGAACCATTTTTCTCGGTCAAGGAGGTCGATCTTCCATCAAATTCTGATTGTCTTGGAATGCACACGGAATCCACTAATGATCATGTGAATGCAATAGTTCAGTATAGCCATAAAGTATGGAATAACAGACGTACAATATAATAATGAAGAAATCGACAGACAGAAACATTCATTCTTGGATCAGAACCTTAATACATGTGGATTACTCCATTTAGCTGCAAGGTAACCACTGAATTTTGACTGCTTCGTACTGGATATTTTTCTGTAAATCTTTGATCTATGAATGTATTTTGATAAGGTTTGCCATCATTGGTGGTTTATTGTGTGATGATGGTGAATACGTCACCGACTTTGCTACAATTCGATCACTGTTGATATACCCCGATGATACAGTGAAATTATGGTTCATTTAGATGACTGACTTTGTAGTCAATCGTTGATGCTGATGACCTATCAGTAACACCGACCTCTTGCTCATCAAACTTTATCACTTATTCGTGAACTCATAAATCGACACGATCAAGACAAGGATACGGTATCATATCTCTAGCTTCGAAGTGAGTGCCCAATATACACAGTCTTGTTTTCATGCTAATATGTTCGACGAAAGGAAAGAATGCGCCCAACTTAGACAGGTGCCCAACATATGGAGTGCCCAATATATAGAACAAAATCCCCATAAGAGCTCATGTATTTTTGCGCGTTCCGCGGAAAATTGCCCAATTTAGGCAGGTGCTCAACTTACAGAGGTGCCCAACTTGACAAGTTCCACTGTACATCTATTTATAACATCTTTTTAACATGGGCCCATATGGACAATGCTAATGTCATAACGCTTGGGCCGTTAGACTCTGCGGCTTTGGGTATCATGTTTTGGTGCTAAAAAGAGACTATTCCCAGAGTTTCATTCAAATCCAGCTCCCAAATCCCTTGGACTCTCCTTGTAAGCCTGACCTTTTAGTGATGTAACAGAGTTTTCGAAGAAAGTTTCACTGTTGGAGAAATAATAGCAAATTTGCGCCGTAAGTGCGTTTGTGAATTTTACTAAAGCAGGGTTAATAACTCGCATGAAAGCTATTGGTGAGCTCATCTCAGCCTCTTGAATATAAAATTTCCTGGATAAATCTGTATTTTTCTGGAATTCGTATGGTTGTAAAAACAAATTTTTAATGAGAGTGATTGGATATTGATCAATAAAAAAAAATTTCAATATTGATTTCTAGTATCTCCCGAGACACGAAATGTGGAAACGTAAGAATGTACTAATTCCAAGCTGCTCTGATTTTCAATTTAAGTATTTACAAAATTTTATCATGGTTGAAGACGTCATGAAGAATTATTCCCTCTACTGAAGCTCAACTTCTTTGGTCAGTTGGAATATTGAACATTTTCTCTCAATCAATCGTGAACGAATTTGGCCATTTGAAGAATTTGGAAGACTTCGACTGTTTCAAAAACGATGTGCAGATGATCTGGCCAACGAGCAAATTGAAAATCCGAAATTCACAAACCTCGAGTGCGTAATGGAGCCCAACATCTGATGAGACACCGACGTCAGCAGTGGCTCAATTAAACTCTGAAATCTGCTTTATGAACGTAACACTTAATCTTCACTCGCCATCGCTTGATTAAACTGTTTATTCATTTTACTTTTATACACAGTAGCTCGTGGCTCGTATTTCATAAGGTAAATCTTTGAGTCATATCTGCTATTACTTGCCAAAATAAATCCACTATTACTATCTGTATAGTTTTTCGACTCTATATGGAAATAGGATATTGCTGTGATGAGTCTATGTTGGGTTTTGCAAAATGTGACTATTTCGCTGCTATATTTCTATAGATTGAAGCATCACTGTGGAATTGTTTCGTAATTCTATCCTGCCGAAGATGGGTAATTTGGGGACATCATGAGCATGGTGAATGTACAAGCGCCGGCAAATTTTTTTTACCAGCAACAGAGATCTGTGCAAAAATCGCGTCTCGGTAATGTTGATCGATACATGGCTTGAGGAACCATTAAATCTCGATATTCGCTGGAATTATGTCTCTGTACATGGATTTATGAAACCTCTCACTCTAGGTGCTTATCAGCGCATTTGGGCTTACTGGAACTAACACAATTCGTGAGTTGAACGAGTCCATGCTGACCATCACACATGCTCATGAGAGCTTTTTTTTTAGGAAAGAACGCAAAGCATGATATTCTCGAAATGAATAAATTTCTCAGTACTGAACGTCTACCTTCTCATTCTGAAAAAATAATGTAAGCGTACCCAACTTGCCCCTGTATGCCAATCTCAGGAATGAACGCCCTTTGACCTTCTTATACATTACGTATATCAGTAGATCCGCGGAAACTTGCTCGGAACAAACTCAAAAATGGACGAAAGACAAAAGTGAGCTTCTGGGTTCGCAAGATGGGTTTTTTCACTCCTGATCTCATCTATATTCAGGATCAAAACTCAAACATAGAGAAAGTTGAAAAAAATTTTTACGTGATAAATCTCATAAGAGCTCAGCTTGAAATCGCAAATTGGCCATGCACGAAATTGACGGCCATAGAATTGACATTTCATGTTTGATCAGCGAAAACGGATCGGAGAGTTATCGGATCGCTTTTTCCGCTTAGATGATGAGACTTTGGTATACCAAATACCTACGAAAAGTCGAGCTGGATTGTCGATCTTTTAGACGTGTTGGTAGGTGGCCACGGAATTGACACTCTTATTTACCGCGGCATTTTTTCGGAGAAGAGCACGCCGCCACTTTTCGGAAGTGAAGTTATGGATGTTTATACCTCAGCTGTTTGATAGTTTGAAGCAAGAGGATCAAAATGTGCTGATGAGCGAGTGCTTACAAGTCGATAGACGCTCTCACGCAACACATATTGTCAAAACCGTAACTTTGGCGCGAATTCGATGACACAATGTATGCACAGCGTTAGGTAGGTAAAAGAGGTAGTTGCGTCTCTTACACTATAAAAACATGTTCAAAATATATCCAAATTTGATGCTTTTTTTGTGGAGGAATCGTTTAGAAGTCGTATATCTTCATACCATGCACTTGAATGCCGAATTTAGGGGTGCGGACAGGCCACGGAATTGACATTTCGACCCTTTATTCGCACTTTTCGATCCTTAAACGTCCAGCTAGGTCTATTCTGACTTTTTGCTAAGAAAAAGCACAAGAAAATACATAGGAAAAGTGTTTTGCCCGATCGATTGAAAACGCTTAGACCCGGCAACAGGCCGGGACACATTGCGAGCAAGTTTCCGCGGATCTACTCATATACGTTTGTTATGTTAAAATATGAGGGAGTAAGTAGTTTACATCGACCTCGAATCATTTCTACTTTCTCCAGAATGTTAGGAGTAATTCTTTCATTTTTTGTGATTGCACGGCTAAAGAATCACCGAAGGAATTGCGTTCTGGAAAACCGGTGCCAAATTCTTTGAGTTCAAACAATTTTGACGCACTTCAGCGCATTTGATTCCTTGTTTTAAGACCTTAAAAATCCATTTTTCAGAATTGCAAAATTTGAATATGGAGCTGTTTTATGTGCGAAACACGGAGACAATTTGTAAACAAGGATGCCAACATCGAAGTGTACTTAACATGCCCCCGTATGTTTATTTGAAAGGGCGTGCAGTACAACTTTTTTTACCACTCACAACGTGTTTACCATGTCAGAATAGGTCAGAAATAGTATTTGAGACTGTCGAAAAGCCCTAAATGCACTTGCAGGTCGATAAAACTGATTTTTTGCACTTTATCGCCGATTTACATTTTTTAAAGAATATTTAAAACAGATTGGCTCCAATTCATTGAAATTAGACGTTATTAAGTTCATTTTTAAAGCCTCAAAAGAAGCTTCAAAATGAGCTCAAATACATTGGAAAGTGTTGAGGTAAACCAGAATTGTTGAGAAAATAGCTTAATGGGGGCAAATTGGGTACTCCTATTTGTAAACAAAATCACTTTTTGGAAAAACTAGAACTCGACACGCGCGCAAGCGCGCTGATTTTCAAAGTTCACGTGCGTTGGAAACTGAAGTAATAAATGGCACAAAACAACCCTCAAGTGTATCAAATTTGTAAATTCGATACACTTGAGAGTTGCAGATCATGTTTCATGTTTATCATAATCGCGATCTGCCTCTCCAAGTAAAAGCTTTACTCACAAAATTATTAATTAAAATCTTTCCTCAACTTTTCGCAACAGGAGAAATTGCCAGCTGTTTTCCGTGGAATTGGTTGGTTTTTTCTTAATTCCCTTTAGAATATGGAAATCTCTATGATTGACGTCTTTATAACAATGGCGCAAGCATCTTTTCTAAATTACGCGTTTTTACGTTTTTTTTATCTTGGAGATGTTTTTCTATCATGGGATAGTCTCCGAAATTTTAGTCGAGTTTTAATGAGTAACTATCTCCGTAGATTGATCTCTAGAGCCAGATACTCAAAGCCTTGAAACAGATATTTGAAGAGCATTACTCGATGACGCTTTTGAAATACAACTTTTCGCAATTTTCCAATATAGGTGCTTACAAGATCGGAAAATTGCAATAAATGGTATTCGCACATCGTTCATTAAGTTCCTCGCTTCCGAGCGACTCTTTCAACATCCGCCTGCTATCGGATCCGAAAATGAATCGCTCAAAAGCGAGCTACAAATTCATAAACTTGGTGTGAAATATACTATTTCTATGTGTCTTCCTCTATCAAATTCTTTGCTCGGCAGTGAGTCGATTCCCATAAGTTCCTCTAAGAGAGCACGGAAGTTTTGTTATTCGCACCTGAAAATGCATCAAGCAATTCTCAATATCCAAATTACGGTGCCTTTAGCAAATTCGATCGATCAAAACTCTTACTTTTATTTGAATAAATTTAGAATGAAGATTATTTAATTTTTTTAAGGTCAACGAGGATCCATTCTTTGAGCACAACGAACAGTGAAATGGTGTGAAATATCTATAACTCGCATGTCTGTTTGTAGTTGATGCGACAGTGTGTGAAAGGAGCGAGAGCGATCAAAGTGAATCAGCTCAGATAGTAAAAAGATACGATCAATACATGGTTTGAAATTTCTGACATGAAAATTACTAATGATACAATTGATTTACTATTGAGAAATAAGGGGAATAAAGTGGAAAATCACTTGCTTCCTCCGCACTGAAGTGAAAGAACTTTAAGCTATGTAAATCTCTGCTTCATCCGAAAACTGCGTAACTTTATTTCTTTCGAGGCTGCAATCATACTCTTCCCCGCGAATGAAGTGTCAGAGAAATATACAACGAAGATCAACACTTGACAAGATGGATATCACAAAATCTGGAAAACCGTCGCGCGAAAGATAGAAAAAGATACCTTATTCGAGATTCAAACATGAATTTATGGACATATAACACGATGCTATACGCAATGTAACTCCTAGAGTATCGTGCTTAGAGTGAACTTCAATTAAAACTCACCTGTTTCGCCATTCGTTATCAACGAATCGCTCAATTATGGCAATATTACATCAAAAAGAAAAAACTCCAAACCCATCTGTTTTTTCATAGTGTCGAGTAGACTTCAAGTTTGGTTACACATCTGTACTCTTGCTCACACTGATCCCAAAGAGGCACGAAACTCGCATTTATATCTATCTTAGGAGAACACGGCGCATTTTCTAAATCTGAGATATCACCAATTTGATGCCACAAAACACACTTCTCGGTTAATAAGCTCTGGATTTCGCGGATTAAATATAAGAACTAAGAAGTATGAAGCACAACAAAACCTCACTTTTATCACAACAAAAACATCAAAATCAAAACATATCAAAAGATAGTTAGTTTGACACAACCACGCTCATTAGATGCTCATTCTCACATAAAGACGAGATATCGCAAATTTCGAGATACGCCAACTTCTCGGATATCCTGCGGATTAATAAAAGGGATTGAGATAGCTCGGCCCCAGTTGGTCAAATTTGAACGAACCTCAGCTTATTCTGAAGGGCTTGAGACAAGCTTTAAAATGAGCTAAAGTAAGTTGAAACTTGTTGGCGTAAACCGGAGTTGTTGAGAAAATGGCTTAATGGGGGCAAGTTCCGTACACTTACCTTAATATTCTTGAAAAAACGTCAATTCTTGACAGGTTAGGTTTGAACTGAAAGGCTAAAAAATTCACGAGCCAAATAAAGCTGCACCACTTACAACCTTGTTACCCACCTCTCATTTAGACGAACTTATTTTCAAGACACATCAGAATTATATTCGATTATTGTAACACATTAGTTTTAGTAAAATCATTCAATGTTCGGTAAAATTCAGAGACCCGACATGCAAACTCAATACGAGTATGAGACTGTCTGACCAGTTCCGGGCTGTTTCTACTTAAACTCTTAAATCTCTGTCCATCCACCCAGAATAATTGTTGTGACCACGAACGAAAAAAAGAAGCAGATGTGATACCGATGATCAGTATAGGCATAAATTCCATAAAATTTTAAGCAGCAAATGTGAGAATGGTGCATCGCCTCGCGTTAGTGAGACATTTTGAATGGTATGTGTGCGAGGTGCGACAAGACACAATATGCGGCAGGGCAAATAATACGTTGAAACTGAAGTGCTAATCATTATCCCGCAGTCATCATCGTTGGATCGTCGAGTATCATCGCCGCGTGACTCAAAATCGTTTGTTGAGTCTGCATATATAGCTTACAAGTATTTGAACCACTAGTGTATAGCTATGTGAAAAAATACTTTTGGAGTATTTTGTTATGGTAACTTATTATTAGTTCATCAACATCAGATGAGTAATGGAAAGCGGATTCGAAACAGGGAATTTCCGATGGAGTTGTTTCGTTATCTGTGAGATATTGATTTTGGTGGAAAAAGAGATCGATTACTGGTACTAAAATTCATAATTATGCAATTTTTCAACGGTTGGATGCCTACAAAATTGGCATAAAATAGTATTCGTGTTTCCTTCATGAGGTTCCCCGCTTCCGAGCGACTATTTCGATCCTCGTCTGCAGCTCAGGTCGAGAGTTAATCGTTCAAAAGCGATCTACAACATCATAAACTTGGTACAAAATGTAGTATTCTGATCAAACAATCACAAAAAATATTTGTAGAAAATCGGCGTAGCATCAAAGAAGTTGTTTTCGCACAATACACTCTACTTAGCTTTAATTTCTGTATCTTCTGCTGAAACAAATGAAGATACTACCCTAGACTATGAGCTACTGTTTTCTTGTATGGATTCTAAGATTGTAGCACTCAAGAGGTAATTGGAAAAAATCATGAAAATGTGGTTCAATGACATTTACACTACAATAGAGCTAACGATCGGTTTGTTCATCCGGTGCGCGCTGCGTGAGAAGTTTGGTTGGTGATAGCAATATTCTTCCTAATCTATGAAAAAAAATAAATTGAGAATAAAGCTTGAAACTCCATAATGGATGTATCCAGACTTTTTTTATATTGAAAATGGCTCAATTGAAAGTTACATAAAAAATATGAACAATGAACGTCACAAATTATTCTAATTTTCACCGTTAGTTTGTTAAACCTAAACTATCCTCGTGGAAATCTGAACCGCACTTTCTTTCCATCTTGAAAATAGCGATTGAGGTACTATACATACATCAGCTTCATCTAGCCAGCGCAGTTATATGAGTAGTTCCGTGGAAACTTTGAAATCATACAAGTCATTTTTGATGCTACATTTTGCTGGTGGTTTTTTTTCAATCATCAGTTATTCGGTCCATGATCACTCTCAAAATTTGTCATTCAAAATAAAAGAGCTCAAATGTTTAGTTTCGTGTCAGGTAACTTTTCCTTTCTTAGGCTTGAAGAGTGTGAAGCACTGCGGTGGGTATCATTCGGGATTCCGTCAAGCAAACTTGTTAAAAATATCAAATCCCACAGTTATAAGAACAAGATACTACGTTTTGTGTGCACGGTGGTAGCACGTACATTTTGGGGTAACATTTCAACTGAAATTTTGCTCGCTCAGTTTTTCCCAATAAAATTGAATTTACTCGATTCCAGACCTTCCTTTATCAATTTGTTGTTCAGAGTAAATCGTTTGGTGCAACTTATCTATGACCCAAAATATCGGAAAAAAAAAATTTCATACTTTGGGGGAGTACTTTTCCGCGAAAATCTAGTTTTGCTAAATTTTTTGGTCAGTTTCGTGTGTACCAGTACGTACTAGTGCGACCCTCAAACGCATAACTACTTAAGCTTTTAGTCAGTTTTATTTCAAATTATCTGATGTACAAATCAAGACTCCAAAATCTCAAGACTGTTACCATTTGGCCGTGAGATCAATTTTATTGGCAAAATTTCACTTCCATGAGTGGAAATTTTTATATTCGTGTGCGAGCTAATTTGTATTCTATATGTTTGAAAAATTGAAAATTATATCTTGGAAACTGTAGAAGTGAAATTTTGGGGTTGGCACATTTTCAACGATCGAATATCGAAATTTTCACGGATTCACTCATATATTAATTTTAGACCACATCTTAAGCTATATTCCTGAATTTTCGCTAGTGCAGTGCTTGCGGTGAATATGCATGATACTGTGACATAATTGTCTAAAAGACAGAAAAGTGACACATATCTTTGAATGCCGACCTCGAATTGTGCCTATATTATACCAGTTGTCTCATAAAATATTACTGATTCGACATTTGAAATCATACGCAAAAGCCGGAAATATGAAAGAGACGAGTGAGAAATTGGGTCATTGATTCATCCCCGCAGCATATATTTCAATCTCTCTACGCGTACAATGGTATAATAAATCTTTACAAAATCTTAACGATAATATTTTTGCAAGACAAAATGTATTACAGGGCCACCAGCTCTATACATACAACTTTCGTCATTCGGAAGCTTGATGAAAAAGAGATGGATGTTCAATCACCGTGTACAAGATTTTTCAGTTCATAAAATTCATTGAATGAGCTAACCTACAGTGATAAGACTAACGTATCAAATCATTCGGAAAAATTTGAAAATTCTATTAAAGTGCACTCGAGCATTCGATATGGTTTCCACGTAAAAATTGTACTGATAAGATGGAATCGAATCGATCGTAGAATAACCTAACTATCGATATTATAATTTCTCACATTATATAGGAGTAGATTATACGTATCGGATAGTTGTTTGCAATATGGAGATTATTCGAACGGAAGCTGTATAATATCGTTCAAATCGAGCGGTACGCGCCACAAGGATATAGTAGTGGTGGTGGTGGTGGTGGTGGTTCTGATAGCCATTTGCAAAGTTTCATTTGAGGTTATATGGATATTATCGATTATCTCTTTGGAATGAACTTTGCCCAGCCGCTTTCCTATATATGTGTACATATACCTGTACTTACTACATATAGATATTGTGGGTATACTTACGGATGAGTGGAGCCCTTTAATCGTGCCAATTGAATCGCGCGGGAGGCTCGCGACCGATGTTTTGTCAAAAAGTATACTTGTATTTATGCGGGTGGCAATGTCGATAGAGAGTTCTATTTGTGCAGATAACAAATCAAACTCTGCCCTCGAGTATACAGGATAGAGTATATTGGTACATCCTTTTATATTCTGCGTAAAATTTTACCCACTTGGGGTGAATTGAAAAGAGAGTTGTAATGATACTGTGTTGTATTTGAAGTTTTTACGGATGATTTGTGCTGATCGAAATTCGAAAATTCAAATTTACGGGAATCTTCCGATATGGGTTTGAACACATTCTAGAGACAATAAAATAATCTAAAATAACTAGTGATGAGTATGATTGAGTTATTCTCATATACTACTTCTAAAGTTCTCAAACACACGGAGATCCATTGATATCGAATTGAAATAGTATATTTCCGTACTGAGCGCGGTAGCCCATTTTGGGCACTAGGACAGTTTGTCTGTCGAGCAAAGATAGACAGACATGTCCTCCGCGTCCAGAATGGGCTTGCAAGCGAAGTGCGGATATATTTTTTTCGCACTGATTTCCCACTTTCTCTTAGAGTTTGTAAAAAAACACAGTTCGATACTCGGGTGTATAAAACTAATTATTCCGCATCGTTGTGCTGATTCCGACCCTGCCCGGAAACCTATCTTTCGGATGCGATAAGAAGTTTTCACACCCTTGTATCGAAATGTACTATAAAAAATGTAAAAAAAAAACGCTGAAAATTGAGCTAAGGATCGTTTTATTTGGATCAGGGTTTGACACGAAATTGATTCAAAATTTCATTTCATTTCGTATTGGGGGTTCGAACTTCTGTGATAGTTTTGAAATTGATTCTTATTCATTCTGAATGTATGTACAGAATCAAACGATCGGATGAACCTCCAAAATTATTACAAAAATTTCAACCCTCCGATACGAAATTATAATTTTGTTTCGTATCAAATCCTGATTTGGTTCTTGAGGAGCCGAGATATCCCGACTTTACTTGAAAAAAATCATATAATTCTATGAAAATATAGGCTTCAACTTACTAATGTGTGAAGACAAATTCGCCTCACTCTCTAGGAAATTCACAAAAATTAAATTCTTGAAATTCGGCCATCTTTGATCTCCAAATCGTGAATTTGGTAAACACCTTGTGTTTTTAAAAAGTAAACTTCATATTGATTCGAGTTTGATTGAAATATTTGATATGGGACAAAGTTATAAGTGGAAATAAGGTGAGTTTCGCGCAACAATCTTTCGTTTTCCTCGCAATCCTTGACGATCGTCTGATATTTAAAGTTGCATTGGAATTTTGATTTCAAATAAGATGAGCAACACAAACCAAATTTATCAACTTGCCTCTGTACCCAACTTGACCCCATATGCTGGTCCCAAAATTGGTCACTCGCCGACTTATGCCCACAATTTTTTTCACGTTTTTGCGTTTTCCAGGCAGTTTCAAGTAATATTTTCATTTTTCGTGATTCCTTAGCTAAGAGAGCGCCGAGGAAATTGCAATCAGTAAAACCGATGCCAAAATTCTTTGAGTTTGGCCAATTTTAACGTATTTTAGCGCATTCGATTCCTTGTCTCGAGATTTTCAGGATTCGGTTTTTAGAATTGCAAAGGTTTGACCTGGTTTGACCTGCTCGTAAAATCCGGAGACCATTCGAAAATATGGAGACCAAAATTGGCGTGTACCCAACATGCCCCCATATGTTTATTTCAAAAACGCGTGCAGTATGACTTTTTTTTACCACCCGGAACCTGTTCATCGCGCCAAAATGGGTCGGAAATAGTTTTTCGGACCGACTAAAAGCTCCAAATGTGTTTGCGCGGCGATGAAAACACTTTATCACCGATTTACATCATGTTTTGGGGACAAACTAAGATAGCTTGTCTCCAGTTGAGCGAAATTAGACATACCTCAGCTCAATTCAAAGGTTCTGGGGAAAAGTTTAATAAGTAAGGGTTAAAAAGAATTTTTAAAAAACGCTTTTATTCACTGGGCCGAAAAACGTTAGTTGTGCATGGTTTGGAAGAGATAGAATTTAGGCGACCGATGGAAATTGCGTGGAAAAGAATTGCACTATGTAATAGTGAGGACGTGTGAACTGGGCGGCCTCATATAAGCCCTATGGGTGGCTCGTATTAGAAAATAATGTGGTACCAGTATTTCGCGAGTCACACACTCATTATCGGATGCACTCACCACTGTATAGACAAGGACGAGCACTGCACTGATCAATCGCGTCGAAATCGGTTCATCCCTTATACGCCCTTCTCAATGTCCCTAGATCACATATGTACTACACGGGCGAAGGATGACTCACTCACGACTACCCGAGCACGTGTTTCCAGCATCCCATGTAAAACATACGATTCCATGAACATATATGATCATGGAATCCGAGGATTCCATGGTCATATATGATCATAAGTAAAACCGCTTTAAACTTTTATTTTTATTCCAGAAAGTTGTGATATATTGATTCGAACCTATTCTAACATCAATACGTCACGATACTGAACATGTACAACTGAAAAAAATCTTTCCAGGAGTCGGTCTCAAGTTCCCAAAAACTGACATTTTCGACGAAAAATGATATTTAATGTGGATTTTTCCTCTTCGGTTCTTCAAATGTTCAAAACCCGAGAATGACTTCGGGAAAAAATTTTCTGAGTAATATTCGATCATCACCTTGAAGTATTGATGTTACACCGTATATCGAGTCTTTCCGGAATAAAAATGACAAATTTTTAAACCGATTTTATTTATGATCATATATGACCGTGGAATCCACGGATTCCATGATCATGTATGTTCATGGAATCTTATGTTCTACATGGGATATGTGACCGGAAGCCAAAATTATTTTCCCAGAAATGGGGAAAAAGAGCCATGGCCAATAAGAACCATGGCCAAGGCAAAGTGGAATAAAAGCGTTTAAAGAAATGAGCTGAATTACGTTGAAAAATGTTGAGGTAAGTCAGAGTTGTTGAAAAAGATGGCCCAATAGGGGCAAATTGGGTACACTCACCGGTTAAAAAAAAAAAAATATGTAAACTCAAGGTCATACAAATTTTGTAAGAAAGGACCTCGTGAACCGGGCAATATGTTATATCTCATTAAAAATTGAGCAATTTAGTCATTACAATCCTGACTTCTTGCATACCTAATGCAAAAAAAAAACCGTGAACAAAACGGTCAACAACCAGCAAGTTATCGTTCTTGCATCTAAAAGGGACAGCGTATATGATGCCACACGAGTACATATACTTATCAGAGAGGAAGAGAGGGAGCATATCAGCGTCAAGTATAAAGACTTTATATATTTTCGTGTAGCCAGTAGTCTTCTCTCTCTCTCTCTCTCACTCCCTTTCGCGAGTTATCGAGCGCGAGGGGCTATTTTTAACGTCACCCGCCGCCACCACCACCAACCGACGTTTCTCACGCTCTGATGCCCGACCCTACTATAGACACACATACCCACACATACCTATGTATGTGAGAAGCGCACCTACATACCTATATAAGCGTGTATAATGCAAAAGGGAGAGAAGAGAGGAGCCGAGTTGAACCGAGCTAATACTATACATATATATGAATCGATTGATCCGTTCTCTCTCACTTCTTTCATCTTTACTTATGATATATATATATATATATACTCTTCAAAGTGTGAGGGTGAGGCTTGTGAATTCAGTTAAAACACATGGATAATACTGGTAAGATAGTCGATTTTTGTAAAAAAGTTTATCTATGGGGGAGGGCTGAGATCCGATTTTGTCTTTTTTTTTGTACAGTACACTGCATGCATATACTTAGGAATGATATATAGGTGAGACAGATTGATTGCAAGTAGTAAAAGTCGAAATTGGTCAGACGGACTGGTGGTATATATAGTGTGATGTATGAATGAGTTGGTAATGTATCAAATTTTTTTGTTTGCATATCGGGAGGGTATGAGTCAGATTTATCATGCACAGGTAGATGTACACATTTGAGCTTCATATTCTCAAAATCTCAGATACGGGTACGAATCTGAATGATGTTGAAACGTTTTTTATTCTGCAAACTTTGTTGATTTGTGCTGTGAGAAAGAATGATTTAGGATGAGTTATTCAACTTTTCCATCAATATTCGATGTAATAATAATTTTGAAATCATACTTTCGTGATACTCGGTTAAATAAAGAATTTACTCGATCGAAATTCATTGCATCCGAGCGCATTTTAATACATGATAATTTTAGAATGAGCTTCAAAATTATATAGGATTATCGAAGAAATAACGGATAAATATTTGCTACATGTTTACCCTCAATAAACAATCAATTTTATATAATCAGGATGTTTGAGATGTTAATACATCTGAAAAGTGGACTATGTTGATCAAAATTGAACGAATGTTGACTTATAATTAATGGTGTTTTTTTTTAAGAAAAACGCTTATTTATTCAAATTAGTTGAGTGAGGATACGTGGTAAGATTTTTAGGTTCACCAAAGTCAAATACTCTCTAAACCCGTTGGAGTTAAATTTCACTCAATCGTGAGTCAATTATCACTCTTGGGATTGAGTCAAATCGTTCAAATCCAAACTTTTTAACATCCTAGATATTGAAGGAAAAAAAAATTAATTTACGGCGTGCACACATATTTCAATCGATTTCCTGGTAATTCCAATTATTAATATTCTATGAAAAATGTATTTGACGAAAAATTTGGTAGTTCTGACTTATGACTGCAAAAAAAAATCTCAATAGCGATTTAGTTACCCAGGCGCATGAAAAATAGTCCATCGCACAGTAAAGTTTATTCTCATGAATCAGTAGGTATAGATTTGGTAAAAAATGAGTGCTAAATCTATTACCATTATAGGATCACAAAAAATTGCCCTTGGAATCGACGATTTGAAATTATTTTTTATTGATTACAACAGCGCCCTTTACAAATTAAAAATTGATATTAGTAGTAATAGTAGTGGAAGTGGAAGTTGAGAATAGGCCGGGCGTAATATATATATAGAGGGTCATCGGAAACCTTTCATTCTGATGTGTACAGAACATTTACGTATCTATCTCTATATTTTGGGAGTAGTGTTAGATATGTTGGTGTGTACATGTGTGATGAAATAATTGCATATATATACGTACTGCCAGTGGCTGCGTGTGGTGGGTTATTTCTGTCACTGGATGCAAATGGCTTCGTCTAAAATGTATAGATGCGCGTGGATTTGAATCCTTTCTCGATATCTCAATATTACTCGCATGAGATTTGTCTGTATGACGTAGGGTCTCTAATGTAGTGGGCGTTGGAGAGTGCTTATATCAGTAGATCCGCGGAAACTTGCTCGGAACAAACTCAAAAATGGACGAAAGACAAAAGTGAGCTTCTGGGTTCGCAAGATGGGTTTTTTCACTCCTGATCTCATCTATATTCAGGATCAAAACTCAAACATAGAGAAAGTTAAAAAAAATTTTTACGTGATAAATCTCATAAGAGCTCAGCTTGAAATCGCAAATTGGCCATGCACGAAATTGACGGCCATGGAATTGACATTTCATGTTTGATCAGCGAAAACGGATCGGAGAGTTATCGGATCGCTTTTTCCGCTTAGATGATGAGACTTTGGTATACCAAATACCTACGAAAAGTCGAGCTGGATTGTCGATCTTTTAGACGTGTTGGTAGGTGGCCACGGAATTGACACTCTTATTTACCGCGGCATTTTTTCGGAGAAGAGCACGCCGCCACTTTTCGGAAGTGAAGTTATGGATGTTTATACCTCAGCTGTTTGATAGTTTGAAGCAAGAGGATCAAAATGTGCTGATGAGCGAGTGCTTACAAGTCGATAGACGCTCTCACGCAACACATATTGTCAAAACCGTAACTTTGGCGCGAATTCGATGACACAATGTATGCACATAGTACGGGAGCTGGTGAACTTTTTGGTGTCAGATTTTCTAAAGGGTAGACGATAGCTTAAATCATTGTCCTGTATTCACTGATCACAAAAACGACCTTCAGCAAGTTGAGAGCGGGGGCGAAATATTTTTTATCGATTTTTTAAATAATTATTTTTGAGGGTGTCTGTGTCATATTTTCTAAAGGCTGAAAGTTTCAGGAATACCAGATTATAGTTGGAAATGGTCAAAAATCACCTTCAGCAGACTTGTAGGTGGGGCCAAGACCTTCAGCAAACGGGTTGAAAATGTGAAAATTTTTTGTTGATGTGTCACATTTTCTAAAATCTACAAATCATTTTGGTGATAGGTCTTGGATTTTTTGATGAGAAAATCACTTTCAGCAGACTCGTTGTGGGGGCGTTTTTCGAGCTGAAGGTATTTTATGAGATTAGAGTTTCTGCCCATTATGTCTCGAACCATTGATTTTACAGGAAAAAGTTTCGAACAAAAGTTGCGGGTATCCTAAAAACAAAGAGAATGAGCCCAAATACGTCTATGTACGATAATTAGGACACCCATGAATTGGGAAAAACGTTATCTGCCATGTGCTCCGGCGGAGGAGGGCGAGCGCGCGTGGAACGGCCATCGCCAGCAGCTGCGTACGGAAATCCATATCAGGCCGGTGCGCAACTACCCTGAAAACGCTTACCGTCAACCGGGGTTACTTTAAACACTTTTTGAAAATTTTGCTCGTAATTCCCCTGTAACTTGTACGTCTTACATTAAAATGGCATTGTATCTATAGATTCAATTGAAAGCTTGTTGTCTCAGCTTTCGATTGCGCCGCAGTATACTGTAAAAAAATTTTTGGTAAAATTACAAGTCTCAGAGGGGGTAATAGCTGGATACCGCGCTGGGATGTGTAAATTTACAAGCGTCTTGTAATTTTCATTTACCGCCTGACGGCAAATTTCAGACCTGAAGAAATCTTGTTCAACTGAAGCGTACGGAGTACTCAGGGGCTCTTTCTAATGAAATCGAATTGTGATTACAATCTGCATTTGAATGGAAAAATTCGCTTACACAAAGTTCTAATCCAATCCAAAAATGTTTGGTCCTCCATGTCTAATAATTGAAAGAGTCGAGTAGGGCATTTTCAAAATCCAATGATCCCGAACACAAATCTCAAAATCGAGAATTATCGGAATACAAGAATTAATTCGTATGATCCAGAAATAGCCCGATTTTCGAGTGACAACGGTTCTTTAAGTGTTGAAAGTTACCCCGTTCGTCGGAAAAGCATGTATTTTTCCATTTAAGTGTTCAAAGTTACCCCGTTCTGGAGAAAAAATACGCGGTTTTCAGTTTTTACCCTACAAAATTGAGTCAAGGTGAAAATATCCTATTGTAACGATGAATTCTCCAAGATATCGGTAGGGGTCAGTGAAATTTAGCGCCGCGGACTTGGATTCGCCCTGGAAGTGCTCAAACGAGACCAATTGTTTGGAGCAACTTTTTTCCGCTCCTAAATCATGCCATCCAAAATCTTTGTTGGAAACTCTCCTACAGCTGATAGAGACCCCTACACCGTTGCAAAATGTTGTACACGTATACCACTGTCAAGCGAATTACTTCTAGAACCCATGCACATTCCTACTTTGGTGATTTCGAGAATTGAAAACTTGTACCTCGAGTGTTCAAAGTTACCCCGTCTGTTCAAAGTAACCCCGGTTGACGGTATGGTTCGTGGCTAGGAAGTGGCTAAACTCGACACTGCAGCATAATTTCGGTGAGAATCATCATTGAAGAATCGAAGGCAAAGCGAGAATAATTAATCAAAACATAAATTTTTTGGCTATTTCACGGTTGACCACTATGAATAGGAGAATATAGATTTTCTGGGAGAACTTAATGGTACATGATCTGCAGATATCCAAGAAATCTACAAATTGATTCCGACACTCTTCTCCAAAATGCACCCTCTCGGAGTTTCTCTCTATCAGAGTCATAATAGATTAAGCCTGTTGCAATACGACTCTGATTTCATATGAAATGACACCTCTGTTGAGAACTTTTCTCCGAGTAATTTGATGTACGGCATTTTGACCCCTAATATCGATAGATATGGCTCTAAGAGCTCAAAAAATCGTGGCATTGGGTTCTGAACTACAAAATCTAGGGATCAGAAAACTTTTAAAAAGCCTATGTCAATTTCGAATTTTATAGTAAAACGATAATTTTGGTTAAGTAAATACTATCTGAGAAGATGATCCCAGAAATGTTGATGTGGTGGTGATCGAATGGTTCACTTCAGATAGAACTGCAAGAGATGTAAAATTTCGGGTAATAATCCCAATTCTGAGCATCAAATAGCTTCTGAAAAAAATCATACGACATGTTATTGACGTAAATCTGTCTATTCTTTCAGATTCCGTAATCAGAATTGGGATAGGTTGAAGTTTGGAGCGAGAAAATACGCATTTGTATCGAATTATTATATACCCTTTTTCAATGAAAACATCATCCTAAATCCAACAATAAGAAAACCGATACATTGTCACTCGTGACGTCGAATCATCGTATCTGCACGATTCTGAACCTCAGAATAAGGCCATGCAGCTTGAATACGATTATACATTATACTATATACCCTTTATGCTCGCAATGATTATTCGGAATGATGAGAACCAAAACAAGTACCGCATAAATAGATTGAGCAGATCTTACACACATTCAAAGATCGCTTCCCACAAGTCTTGGAGTAATACAAACATTTTTTCATGAATTTTACCAACTGTAAGGGCATTTCCCGAATAAAACTCAGCAATTTCCAAGCCCACTCCTTCAGTTCCAATTTTTTTCTCGTCGTAGCTCGGTCTCGACAGGTTTCTTAAGACTGTTGCATTGGTAACAGATGATTGGATGCATCTGAGAAAAAAAAGCAAGTATACTTTCTTACTCGAATACTCGGCATCAAATTACCACAATGTGGATGTTTTGACAACGTGCCCGTCACATGCATATCAGCGGGATCGAGAAAATTTGCGGCTCGATGTTATTCCAAATGTCCAGGCTGCGTTCTGATACTATGGTTTGAGGTTCAGATCGTGCAGATACGATGATTCGACGACTCAAGTGACAATGTATCGATTTTCACATTGGGAATTGGATTTGGCATGGTGTTTTCACTGAAAAAGGGCACAATTCGATAAAAATGCGCATTTTCTCGCTTCAAACTTCAGCCTATCCCAATTCTAATCACGGAGTTTGAAAGAACAGACAATTGTACGTCGAAAACGAGTGGTACAATATTATTCAGAAGCTATTTAATGCTCAGAATTGAGATCGTAAAGGTTGAGAGGTATAAATGACGACGAGAAGGCGTTCACAATACTTTTTTCGTTTCGGTCGATATCTAGATAGGCTTTTTAAAATTTTTCTGATCCATGAATTTTGTAGTTCAGAACTCAATGCCACGATTTTTTGAGCTTCCAGAGCCGTATCTACCGTTCTTGGGGTTAAAATGCCGTTCAAACACGATTTGAAATGGAAAAAATGGTATTTTTTTGCAAAAACTTCAATGTAGCTCTTCAGGAACGCCTCAAACGGAAATTCCCATAACAAATTTCGAAAGTGCAGAAAATTTAACGTCGAATATATGCCCTGGGGATTTTTTGGAGGCTTTTACGTACTGAATAACGAGCCTCAAAAAGATGTTATGAAAGTGTCGTTCCGGACGTTAATGAGTTAAGATTAATATCTCGATGAAATGAGAAGCAAATCCATTACAGCAATTTCAGGGCCAGCGGCACCATCCGCGCCCTGAAGAAGATGATGAAAAATCAATGGGGAGCTATCGATCGAATTCCGCACGAACTCGGAGCCATCGCTGGAAGATGCTCATAGAGGCTTACGTACGCGGCTACTGGTGAGGTGGCTCGCTGGCCGTTCCACGCGCGCTTAGCTCGCCCTCCTCCGCCGGCGTACATGGCAGATAACGTTTTTCCCAATTCATGGGTGTCCTAATTATCGTACATAGACGTATTTGGGCTCATTCTCTTTGTTTTTAGGATACCCGCAACTTTTGTTCGAAACTTTTTCCTGTAAAATCAATGGTTCGAGACATAATGGGCAGAAACTCTAATCTCATAAAATACCTTCAGCTCGAAAAACGCCCCCACAACGAGTCTGCTGAAAGTGATTTTCTCATCAAAAAATCCAAGACCTATCACCAAAATGATTTGTAGATTTTAGAAAATGTGACACATCAACAAAAAATTTTCACATTTTCAACCCGTTTGCTGAAGGTCTTGGCCCCACCTACAAGTCTGCTGAAGGTGATTTTTGACCATTTCCAACTATAATCTGGTATTCCTGAAACTTTCAGCCTTTAGAAAATATGACACAGACACCCTCAAAAATAATTATTTAAAAAATCGATAAAAAATATTTCGCCCCCTCTCTCAACTTGCTGAAGGTCGTTTTTGTGATCAGTGAATACAGGACAATGATTTAAGCTATCGTCTACCCTTTAGAAAATCTGACACCAAAAAAGTTCACCAGCTCCCGTACTAACAGCGTTAGGTAGGTAAAAGAGGTAGTTGCGTCTCTTACACTATAAAAACATGTTCAAAATATATCCAAATTTGATGTTTTTTTTGTGGAGGAATCGTTTAGAAGTCGTATATCTTCATACCATGCACTTGAATGCCGAATTTAGGGGTGCGGACAGGCCACGGAATTGACATTTCGACCCTTTATTCGCACTTTTCGATCCTTAAACGTCCAGCTAGGTCTATTCTGACTTTTTGCTAAGAAAAAGCACAAGAAATTACATAGGAAAAGTGTTTTGCCCGATCGATTGAAAACGCTTAGACCCGGCAACAGGCCGGGACACATTGCGAGCAAGTTTCCGAGGATCTACTCATAAATGTTGATTCATCTGATGTCAAAAATCAATCATGAGAAATTGATACACAGAGGAGAATTGTGGACGAAGTCAGCAATGTTGACGATTGATAACTTTCCCGGTGGGCTAATTTGCAATGTTAAAAAATGATCATGAGGCTGGTCACATTAGGTTAAGTCAACAAAAATATATCCGTTTGGGTCGTAAGAGTGTCACAAAGATGCAGTGGACCCTTTGATAAGAATAATAGACGAGATATAAAGTGATAAGGTAAAAGTTCCCAATTGCTCTCTAAACCCAACATACTCTTATATTAAATCTAAGGTATGGGCTCTCGCTGGCCTCACTGCAAATTTTTTTCGAAGCTTGTTGTGTCAAAATATAAGAAAATTAGTCGCTGGACTAACCCTGAATCATTTCTGCGCGTCCAGGAGAATTTATAGTGAATTTTTCATTTTTTCTTTCCAATGCACAGCTAAGAAATCGATAACGAAATCGCCTCCAACACCGGTACATTGTATGGACATACGCGTGAAACATATGAGTAGTTCCACGCGAAAGCGACCCACGAAAAAGGGTCATGTCTCAGATCCTTTTGTTAACATTCTTATTCGATTCAATGGTACAAAATATGAACTTTTCACTACCTATGGGATCCCAAAAAAATTTTTTGGCCCCATGGCGAGAATTTTCGAAAATGAAGTAAAATACATTTTCTTAAAATTCTAGCAGCTTTTTTTCACTAAAATGCAAATAAGTCGAGTTTGCTCCCAGATAAAGATATGCAGTTTGCGGCATTCGAAAGGTCTTTTGAAAACCTATCAAAATCGCTATTGAAAAGTTGTTTTTGAGTTCATGGGCAGCCTGTACGAGCAAAAGTGTGAAAATCACTAAACAGTGAATTTCTCAGTTGCCTATTTTTTTTAATTTTTGAAAATCACGTATTTGATGTAAAATTTTGTGTTCTTTCAGAAAAAAGTGGTCCTAATTTCCTTTTCCGACGTCTAAGGCCTGTTTCTTCAAATTTTCGCAAGCCTATTTTTCAGGCAGTTTGGAATTGCCAGTTTACTGCGCATGCGCAGGAATTTGGACTGTTAGAACCAATCCCATTGGAAAGCCAAGAAAATTTCCTTCAAAATGACCACTCGGCAAAGTCAATTTCATCAATTTGGCTCGGAGCTACAACGTTTGAAAGACCACCGAATCTGGATATTCAACAAGAGGTGGATCGGAGACACCGCGACAATAGTAGGAAAATCCGGGCACGATCTCTGGCCCGATGTATCGTTTGCCTATTGACACACTCGAGCTGAAGCTTCATCTTTCGTAGGCTGTAACTCCGAGCCAAATTGATGAAATTGACTTTGCCAAGTGGTCATTTTGAAGGAAATTTTCTTGGCTTCCCAATGAAATTGGTTTTAACAGTCCAAATTCCTGCGCATGCGCAGTAAACTGACAATTCCAAACTGCCTAAAAAATAGGTTTGCGAAAATTTGAAGAAACAGGCCTTAGACGTCGGAAAAGGAAATCGGGACCACTTTTTTCTGGAAGAACACAAAATTTCACATCAAATATGTGATTTTCGGGAATTGAAAAAAATAGGCAACTGAGAAATTCACTGTTTAGTGATTTTCACACTTTTGCTCGTACAGGCTGCCCATAAACTCAAAAACAACTTTTCAATAGCGATTTTGATAGGTTTTCAAAAGACCTTTCGAATGCCGCAAATTGCATATCTTTATCTGGGAGCAAACTCGACTTATTTGCATTTTAGTGAAAAAAAGCTGCTAGAATTTTAAGAAAATGTATTTTACTTCATTTTCGAAAATTCTCGCCATGGGGCCAAAAAATTTTTTTGGGATCCCATAGGTAGTGAAAAGTTCATATTTTGTACCATTGAATCGAATAAGAATGTTAACAAAAGGATCTGAGACATGACCCTTTTTCGTGGGTCGCTTTCGCGTGGAACTACTCATATAGGATAGTGAATACATATATTTTGTGCATAGAATGAAATAAATGTACACTTGGGCGCAAGTTACATCGCGGTTGGAAGGTAAATAGGGGTACCGTAAGATGGGGTAACTTTGCTCCAGGGGGGTAACTTTGCCACACCGCCGGGAAAAGATTTCAGAGGCTGCTGTAGGTGAGGTAGGGAATCTTATCGCTCTAGTAACAATTCCCTCCAGTAGGGACATGCGTGAGCTATGTTTTGCGCCCGCGGAAGGCAGCTCTAGATGCCTCAGAGTTGTTTATAACCTATTTTTGTACCGCAGTGAGAGACAAGCAAAAAAATCTGGTCCCAAAAAATTAACCCAGTACGAGCACTTGGCGTCGAATGACAGGTAAATGCTGCATATTCTCATTGACTCAAGCCGTTAACTTGATGATTCAGTTGTTGTAAAGCACAATTTTTCCACGGTACAAATTTTACGCCGAGAAAAAGAAAAAAAAGCTGTTTTTTTTGCTATGGTGGGGTAACTTTGCCACACTTTCCTACTGCAGCTTAAGGCGATGCGGTCACCGTGCACCGTGACCATGGACCTTGAAAATACACCTTACATAAAAAGTTTGATGATTCAAAGTCTGAGACGAGTTGTCGAATACTTGTTATTGTCCAACTTGTACTCCTCAATACGTCGCTTAGCCCAAATCATAAGAGAATCGGAGAAAAGTGGGAATAACTCGGCCACGGGAACCTTCTAGCCTATGATATACGCACATTTTCATTCCCAACTTTTTCCGATTCTATTGTAATTTAGGCTCAACGAAGAGCGAACAAATCTAAGTTAGATGATAACAAATATTTGTGCGCTCGTCGTTTAGCTCAAATCGCAAAAAAATCGGAGAAAGTTGGGAATGATTTCGAGCTTGCATGGTGACCGCATCGCCTTAAGTGCTCACGTCTACAGTTATTTTGTTCAACTTCTCTCACGTAATTTCCCATTTTATCATACTTTCATTCTTCCAATCCAATTTCCACCCATCTGCTCTTACAGATGACCAGAAACTATGCAAGGCAGAAGGGTAGAGGGAATTACAAGAATTATTCATATGGCAAGCTTCAGAAGCGCCTTAAGCAAATAGGATGTGGCAATAACTCTCTTACCGCGAAGCAGCCAAGGAATTTAAGATACCAGTGAAAACACTATTCACTTATCTCTTCATCAAACGAAACAATTCCGTCTAGATGGATTTTATTTAGATTAAAAATCGCCAATGACTGCTTTGGGTTAGGCTCTCTTGAAAATACTCGTGCAGCATCGATAACTTATACAGAGCGTTAAATGCAGGGAAATTCCTCTTGGAACGCAGAAAAGTCATAATAATTATCAAGAACTCAATTAAAGAGATACATTGACTTTCATTTTTCAATCTTAAATCCTAGCTAAACGTGCAAGTACTTGAGGCATAAGTCAAGCATCATCTTTCGACACTCTTCCGTGGAATTTTGGAAAACCAAACTTATATAAACAGCTTTGATACTACTTCAAATCAATCATTTGACTTGTTCAATGCTGCACAAAGCTTGGGATGTCAAGAAAAACGTTCCCAATAGGAACAACATCTATTAGAGCTCATGAGATACAAGATACGCTCGTATTTTCACAAGAATTCTAGTCGTGATACTGAAATTCCAGTGGAGATACTGGAGTGTGGCAAAGTTACCCCACCCCAGGTTTTGTGAGAAGTGTTTTGCTTCTCAAGACCGTATCTTCAAACAGGATTCTCAAATCGAATTCTACCTTACGCCAATCGAAAGCTAAGATTCTAAGCATTCGATTGGCTACTGATACGGGTAGGTTTTGCCGTAATCTCTCCGAGCTATACGGAAAACAATGCCAAAAAAAAGTCGAAAGTGTGGTAAAGTTACCCCACTTGACGATATGTAAATTCATTCTAGTGCTGCCCACTCACTCATTCACGTGGGTTAGCTTGCTGAGTGTCTGCGGGGGGAAATATACACTTTTTCCTGAAGTATTTTGTGTTTCAAGCTCGTTTACACGATGTAAAGAGGTAGTTTTTGGTAATGCAAATAAAACTAATTTGAAACTGCTCACTTTTTAATTGCGGTTGTATAATAGTAGTGGAATACATGAACTTATTTAGAATGCATACTAACGAGATTGCGGTGTCAATTATCCCTGTTTAATATAATTTTGCACATCATTTTAGTTTCATTTTCAATTTATTTGGAGAATTCTTTCAGTTATTCGATCCAAAAGAGCGAAATTATCCCAGCTGAACGAAGGGAGAGAAATACGTTTTGGAGTTTTGAGGGCGTGTCCGAAGTTCTATATTCTGCAAATCTCTTTCATCTTCATCTTTTCCGGCATGTCTTGAGAAACTTCCAAGTCTCTGAATACTCTTCAAAATGAGTTACAGCACGTTTTACTCTAATAAATTCGGTGCCAAATTGCTCTCATTCTACGAGGAAGAAAAAAAAATTTGGATCTGCACTGCTGATCTACAACTTTTTATTTTTTATTATAAATCAGTAATTATTACAAGCCCTGCAGATACTCAATCTTACATTTCCACGCATTTTGAAGTAAAATTTCGTGGACTATCAGACAGTGTAAGTTTAATTAAATAAGTTTGATACCGTTTTCAGGAGATTAGAGTCAATACATAACTGACGCGCTCAGATAACTAACTTTCATAACGTGTTTGTTAAGAATACTGATCTGAAATTAAGATTTGAGATATTGTAGCTGGCACTTTCCAGACAAACCAATGAGAAAAAAAAAATCACTGAGGGTACATAAGAATTAATTGTGCCAACTTTTTTGGCCGAGGAGATCGAGTATTATTGATACGAATCATGTATAATGTAAGAATATAGTATAAGATGATGATCATAAGTAACCAAAAATGGTCAATATCCTATATCCGGAAAAGAATACAGGCGAAAAAATTCTGAAATATTTGGTCACGTTTTCCCTCAGTTAATCTCTGAAGGAATTGAATCTCAATCAAAGTAGTCGTGGCATTGCGAAGATAGAAACTCTCAAACTCAATCCCAAAACCCAGAAAATCTGATCCAAAGCAAAAAGCTTGATTTTGGACTTGAGCCATGCGTTATATACTCGAATTCAATTTATGCCTGAGATTTTAGCCACGAAACTTGATCTAAAACTTGCCCTATGTAAAATGCCACGTATTTCAAACTTTTTTGCGAACTCAGCACGCGACTTTGCATAGCATCGTTGTTGAACCAAACATTCTTGAAAATTTTCTCTAAAAAACTTTTTAAAACGACCTTACTGCTATCTTCGTAATGTTAAAATTTGTACGACCATATATTTCAGCGCCAACTTTTTCTTGCTAATTCTTTTTTTTTTCATGCACGACAGCGTAACTAAAATAAATATAGAGTTATTATTATCTTTACTAGCTTTTTTTATCGGTTACGCTTCGGCAAGTCTTTTGCGACCTATTTATATTTTAAAAATACGGAACAAGAAAAAATTTGAATATGCTTGTCATTTATAGTTTAGCTTCATCGCGGAGGCAAAGGAACTGATGAATTTCAAAACAAAGAGCGTCGAACATCAGGAGTCGTTGCACTTGGCGTACGTGTCCGCGTGTGAATTATTATCATTTTTCAAGGCTTTAACCAGGTATTTAAAAATAATAAAAAATGCTTCGTGACCGAGATCAACTGCACAGTATTTTTTAAACAATCGGCTTTAAGTAAAAGTATTTTTGACGAGATGTATGCAGGGTCATTTTTTTTGACTTCCGTTTTGAACGAAACTTGGTCATGTAAAATTCATTTTTCAAAATGAAAAGTCATTCGTAAAATAATTAATAACGAGAGACAGAATTCTTCATATTCCATTTCATGCTTTTGTTTCTTCTTTTAAATAACAGGGAAAACAGGAAAAAATGAAATTTTTAAAAAATGCTTGCATCTTTATTGCGGATATTTCTGCATTTGAAAAATAAAAAAGTGTCGAGACTAATCTGCGCAAGAGACTCTCACGTGCATACATACGTACCATACATCAGATATATACGTTATGATAACTTGACCTATAGCGAAAGAAGACGTATAAACAGAAAGCGACGATGAATTCAAATGACGTAACTGTAAAAGTTTGGCTGTCGTTTGGCAAGCGCAAAGTGAGTAAGTAATACACATTTGAACGCAAGAACCCTGGCGTCAGATTGCAAGTGGCGAGAAAGTAAAATTCATGATTTTACATGCAAAATTTTGCTACAATTTGACATCCACTTTGTAGCAAGACTATGTTAACACGATGTTGCAAATTACTCGAGATCAGCTTGGATGTCATCTCTATAATTCAAAAAATCAGAGGTGACGTGCAATTTTTTTCAAACATGATTCTATAAGACCTTATAACACTTGTCTCATCGTGATGAAGTAATTTTTTTTGCGACATACATTTTTGGTAAAAAGTTTGCCGTGTGAGGAAAGCAGGAAAGAAAGTTAGGAGATAGACTGAGACCTGGATTTGATAGTAGACAATCGTTTTACATGACGATTACGGCCTTACAAGCGTTTCTAAATGTGAATAATATCATTATAAGGTCATAGATTAAATTTCATAATCGAATCAAATTGAATTGACTGTTTTAGTCTTGACAACCGTTTACTCGATAATTATAGTATAGTCGATAGTTAATTTGCATACTGACAATGTGTTCCTAGACATTTTTTGCTTCATTAATAAGTGGTAAGAGTTTTTTCTGTTGTTGAGCATAATGAAGTCCAGTCGATTGTGAATAAAAATTTTCGTAGAATGACGATCATTAATCATTTTATTTATTTTGAGAGTTGTGTTCTTATATCCAAAGACAAGTTGATTTTTGAATGGAGATTTTTTTCATTTCTTATTCTAGTCGAAATAGGAATTTCTTTTCACTTTCATAAATAATGAGTAAATAACTATGTGTTACAGTTTGCGCTAGAATAATAATTGCGATCTCGATGTAGGCTTCCTAACTTGATCAAAATATTCCTGTACAATATTTTTAAATATGAATTTCATCTATAAGAAAGCCCAAAATTTAGTCAAGTCATCCGAGATGAAGTAATCATTTGAACATATTTATAATCCACAATAAAAAGTTGGAACCGTATAAATGTAGTTGGAGAAGCCTGTGCTACTTCATAACAATTGCTTACTGACTTTTTATGGAAGATTATGTTTTTTTTGTATCACTGTTATGTTTTATCGTTGCTTTGGCCAAAATGAAATATACGGTTTCTAAAAATATACTGGGATAAGCAAGCTCTAATTTTACTTTATGCATTGTTATTTTCAACATTTTTTTACAATCTTATAAAAGCAGACAAAATGAGCTCGCAGAATGAAAAAAAAAAAAAAAAAAAAAGTAGTGCGTTCGGAAAACTAAGGTCTCTAAGAGATTATCGACTATCAGAGGAGTAGAATGTTTCTCAATTTCAATGATCCAGCTGTTTTGCAAAATATTGCCATCACTCAGTAAAATGATATTGCTTTCAAATTCTTGAATAGTCCCAAGTGAGCGATGTAAATCTCGTCCAGAGTATCTATAATGTACGATTTTGCAACTATCCTCTTCTTTTTCTCTATGCTCTAACGTGATCCAGCCAAACTTTGGGCAAACCTCGTCGAATTACAAATTCGTAATATTCAAGGATAGCGAAAGGACCGAGAAGCGGTCGTTATAAAGTAAACTATATATTAGTTTATACAGTTTGAGGATGTCCTCATTAGCATAGTATATCATGTTTCATATCACATTCGTGCTCTAATTATAGAACGTTACGATAAGAAAACTTAAAATAGAACTGGGTGCGTATTTGCTACGGATGTAACGCTAAAAATCAAGTACACACGGATGGATATATATATTCTCGTTGATGAGCCGGTTTTTTCTAGATTTTAAGGCTTCTCAATATTAGGTGATAACTGTCAAATAATTTACGAACGCATTATCATATCGATGGCTATTAATTTAGGTAGTAGTTATATATTATAATGTAAGTCTTTCCATTTGCCAATGGGTTTCGATCAGTTTTGCAGTGTTCGATTCAGAAATTATTGACCAACAAGTCGGTTTTTTTAACTCAAGCCTTTGGCGATGAAAATTTTTCTGGAACAGAGTCAGTAATTTTGATGCATATTTTCGAAGGAAGAGAATGTTCAGTATGGTCGTTTATTCTCGTGATAAATCTAGATTGTAAATGCTCGCACGTCTCTGAATAATTTGACGGTAAATTTAAAAGAATCGGTAGGTCGATTTTTTCGACATATTTTGCCATTATTTGTTACATCGGGTCAGGATGATTCCAAGTGATATTCTCACATTTCTTACGATATTGAGCATTGAGCCCGCCAAACTCGACCATCGCACGCCATCTGTTTTTTTAGTTTGAGTCCTAAATACTCGTATATGGATGTGCAATTGCCGCCAAGCCGTTGGTTTTTTTTGTAGCGCAGATGCTCAAATCACACGGAATTTCATCTGAGGGAATGTTCATGCCAAAAAGTGTGAATTCCGGTTAAGAAACTTTTGGCGAACATGATTTTTCGGAACTTTCAGAGGTATCTAAGCAGGGCCTCAGTGATGTCGTATGAATTATTTTCAAGATTTAAAGGCATTCGATACATTACCGGCGAGAAACATAAAATACTTGACTTGGGTCAATATGACCCCATCATAACACTTGTGCTTGGCTAGGGATATCAACCTATAGGTGCTCAAAGACGTCGTTTAATAATGAATTAAAAATAAGGAATATACACCGAGGGTTGACTCTGCTACCTCGTACTCCTATGATAAGAAAGGTAAATCTACCCAATATGCCCCCGTATATCGATCTCGAGACTGGGCACTCCCGACACTGACTGTTCCGCAAATCTTTTTCACGTTTTTCATCTTAGGGTATTGAAGAATGATTAAATATGTGCGTAAAAATAAGTTAATTACTAACGCGTTCAAGATCTCAATAGTATTCGCTATTAATGTCCATTCACTTCGAAAGTCTACGCGCAAATCTTATGAATTGTATATTAGTAGTAGTATCATATCATGTCTGTGAAATTCAATAGCTTATACATTCGAATGAGTCAAGTTTTTGCAAGCTCTAATATTAGTAAAGCTGCATGTAAAGGTGCTTTCGTGTATTGCTACCTAATCAGTCATAAATTATACACTTCTGTTGGATTGCAAATATACATATGAGTATTTCCGTGGAAACTTTGACATAATGTATGCCTGCACGTGCTAATATTTAAAATGCTCGAGAAAACAACCTGAAAGGACATTTTTGACCTGATTTTCGATGGATTTTTTGAAGCTCTTTTTGAGGCAATCGTTAGTTTTCCGATCCAGGGCTACGCAAAAATGTTATCATCAAAATACGCTGCTAAATGTTATTACCAGAATGCTTTCTCAAAGCATTATCACCTGAATTTCCTCTTTCTTGATGGTGACTAAGAATTGAATAACAATTCTTTTCATTTTCTTCCTCATGTCGTTCAGAAACTTTTCAACGGTTCTGACGATTATGTGACATTTTGAATAGTTCTTCAACGTTTTTTTTGTGTCGAGTCTTGTTCATTTTGCCTATTAGTTTGTCACACTCACGCCGAGAAAATCATCATCAATTATTCATTTTCTCATATTTCTGTTATATTTCTTTCAATTGAATCTATCTTTCCTTCAAAAATCCTGAATATTCATCGACATACTACAGTTTTTTAAGTCAATTTATTATTTCATTGTTGCACAAAAATTTTCTTTGCAACTGGATGGTTGAGGATTCATGGAATGAGATGTAATAGAATTGAAAGGGAAAACAGGATTTTGCCTGGTGAAAATTATTGAGGGTGATGAACTAATCGGTGGAATAAGCTGAAAATAGACTCTGCTCACCGCTCACTAATTCTTCATAGTTCCTCTAAATTTCAAGACGATCGGTGGAAACGCGTAGGGTTTTCGGATGCCATAAAAGAGGTAAATAGAAAAATCGATATTTGGAAATTAGGAGGATTAATTAAAATTCGTTATGAACCACTTGCGTGAAAAGTGATGATAAATGATAGAGATACATTCGCTAGATCTATTACACCGGCCCACAATTAGAAAAAAGTTACCTTCCCAAAAACGGGGGACACATATGTCGACGTAAAATCGTGCGCTGAGTCCGAAAATGGCATCAGTTTTGATCGTACACGCCCAAAATTTCCAGATATTTGATGAAAAAATTTTTCTTTCAGACTTACTGGATTTTTGACCTCGGAATCGGAAAGAGGGGACAATTTGACGTCCAAATATGCATTTTGGGGAAATTTTCTTGATTGATCCCCGTAGAGCGCATGTCGACTACCAGCTATCGCCATGACGTGAGTCGTGGGGACATTGTCTTTGCCCAGTACTAGAAGTGACACTCGTGGTCCAGTACTGGAGGTGACACTCGCGGTCCAGCACTAGAGATGACACTCGCGGCCCAGTACTCGAGGTGATACTCGCGGTCCAGTACTAGGGGTGACACTCGCGGTCCAGTGCTAGAGGTGACACTCGCGGTCCAGTACTAGAGGTGACACTCGTAGTCCAGTACTAGAGGTGACACTCGCGGTCCAGTACTAGAGGTGACACTCGTAGTCCAGTACTAGAGGTGACACTCGCGGTCTAGTACTCAAGGTGACACTCGTGCTCCAGTACTAGAGGTGACACTCGTGGTCCAGTACCCCAGGTGACACTCGCGGTCCAGTACTAGGTCACCTCTAGTACTGGACCACGAGTGTCACCTCTAGTACTGGAGCACGAGTGTCACCTTGAGTACTAGACCGCGAGTGTCACCTCTAGTACTGGACTACGAGTGTCACCTCTAGTACTGGACCGCGAGTGTCACCTCTAGTACTGGACTACAAATGTCACCTCTAGTACTGGACCGCGAGTGTCACCTCTAGTACTGGACCGCGAGTGTCACCCCTAGTACTGGACCGCGAGTGTCACATCGAGTACTGGACCGCGAGTGTCACCTCCAGTACTGGACCGCGACTGTCACCTCTAGTGCTGGACCGCGAGTGTCACCTGGAGTACTGGATCACGAGTGCCACCTCGAATACTAGACCGCGAGTGTCACCTCTAGTACTGGACCGCGAGTGTCACCTCCAGTACTGGACCACGAGTGTCACCTCGAGTACTGCACCACGAGTGTCACCTTGAGTGCTGGACCGCGAGTGTCACCTCCAGTACTGGACCGCGAGTGTCACCTCTAGTGCTGGACCGCGAGTGTCACCTGGAGTACTGGATCACGAGTGTCACCTCTAGTACTGTACCGCGAGTGTCACCTCCAGTACTGGACCACGGGTGTCACCTCGAGTACTGGACCACGAGTGTCACCTTGAGTGCTGGACCGCGAGTGTCACCTCCAGTACTGGACCGCGAGTGTCACCTCTAGTGCTGGACCGCGAGTGTCACCTGGAGTACTGGATCACGAGTGTCACCTCTAGTACTGGACCACGAGTGTCACCTCGAGTACTAGACCGCGAGTGTCACCTCTAATACTGGACCGCGAGTGTCACCTCCAGTACTGGACCACGAGTGTCACCTCGAGTACTGGACCACGAGTGTCACCTCTAGTACTGGACCACGAGTGTCACCTCGAGTACTAGACCGCGATTGTCACCTCTAGTACTGGACCGCGAGTGTCACCTCCAGTACTAGACCACGAGTGTTACCTCGAGTACTGGACTACGAGTGTCACCTCGAGTAGTAGACCGCGAGTGTCACCTCTAGTACTGGACCGCGAGTGTCACTTCCAGTACTGGACCACGAGTGTCACCTCGAGTACTGGACCACGAGTGTCACCTCAAGTACCGGATCACGAGTGTCACCTCTAGGACTGGACCGCGAGTGTCACCTCTAGTACTGGACCACGAGTGTCACCTCTAGTGCTGGACCGCGAGTGTCACCCGGAGTACTGGATCACGAGTGTCACCTCTAGTACTGGACCACGAGTGTCACCTCGAGTATTAGACCGCGAGTGTCACCTCTAGTACTGGACCGCGAGTGTCACCTCCAGTCCTGGACCACGAGTGTCACCTTGAGTACTGGACCACGAGTGCCACCTCGAGTACTGGACCACGAGTGTCACCTTGAGTGCTGGACCGCGAGTGTCACCTCCAGTACTGGACCGCGAGTGTCACCTCTAGTGCTGGACCGCGAGTGTCACCTGGAGTACTTGGTCACGAGTGTCACCTCTAGTACTGGACCACGAGTGTCACCTCGAGTACTAGACCGCGAGTGTCACTTCTAGTACTGGACGAAGACAATGTCCCCACGACTCACGTCATGGCGATAGCTGATAGTCGTCATGCGCTCTACGGGGATCAATCAAGAAAATTTTCCCAAAATGCATGTTTGAACGTAAAATTGTCCCTCCTTTCCGATTCCGAGGTCAAAAATCCAGTAAGTCTGAAAGAAAAATTTTTCCATCATTTATCTGGAAATTTTGGGCGTGTACGATCAAAACTGATGCCATTTTCGGACTCAGCGCACGATTTTACGTCGAAATATGTGTCCCCCGTTTTTGGGAAGGTAACTTTTTTCAAATTGTGGGCTGGTGTTATTTGAGAAAATTTTTGATAATACCTTGTTTCGAAAGTAGTATGAAAAGTGAGATGTTAATTATAGGATGAGTGGGATGAGCATTGGAGTGAGTATGAAGCTTGAAATGCACGGGGATGTTTGATGAAGGAAGAGGAAGAAGTTGTTCGGATTTGGTGGTTATTGAGTGGATGGTTGAGGATTTATGATAAGAAATGTGATAAAATTGAGAGGAGAAATAGGATTTTCCCTCATAAAAAGTATTGAGGGTGACGAACTAATCGATGGAAAAGGCTCAAAATAGACTGGGCTCACCGCTCACTAATGTTTAATAGTCCCTCAAAATTTCAAGACGATCGGTAGTAACGTCAAAGAGTTTTCGAATGCCATAGAAGAGGTAGATAGAAAAATCGACATATTTGGGAAATACTGGGGTAAATGAAAATTCCGTATCAACCAACCGCTTAAAAATGGCATTGAATGATACGGAAAGAGACTTTCGATTTTTTAAGTGGACGGAGGCTGATGATATGATGTTTGGACCAACATTGAAAAAAAACCATGTTGAATTTTTGGAGGAATTATTTATGTGGAAGTCCAACTAATCAGTCAATAAGGCTCCAATTCAGTGGAAATAATTATGAGCTAATTTGGAATGAACCCTCAAAATTTCATGAAGATCGGACAAAGAGGATACGAGTGGTTGTATGGTAAGCAAAAGATAACGAACACACTAACACACATACGGACATATGCACATGGCAGTTTAAAATAATTTGTAGCAGATGTTGAATGTGTTTGGGGTAGTGTATGGGGGTACTAATCGATAGATCTCGTCGAGTAGAATAAGATGAAACGACTCTTATTTGCTGGAAAGAATTATGGAACGGTAAAAATTGAAGAAAACAAAAAAATTTTCAGCGAAAAACTCCGCACCATCACAAGGCTTTCTCTTTGAGAAAGCAAAAGAGGTCAAAATTTCAGGTCCGTGTGATGTGGTTCTTCCTCTCTTTGATCTTTGTGATTTATGTATCACGATCAGGAAGCTCCTTACAATTTCGGGCGGGCAAAACTTATTAAACTTCATGGCATTGAATATCAAATTCCACAGCTACAAGGACCAAAAGACCACTTTTTATGGGCGCGCTGAACACATAATACGTTTTGTGGCGCAATTTTGCCTAAAATTTCTCTTGCTCAGTTTTCCTCAATCAAAGCGAATTTGTCCCATTGCAGGCTTTTCCGCACCAATTTATTCTTGAATTAAATTGACAGGCGCAACTTTTCTATACCCCAAAGTATCGGAGAAAATTGATTTTTACACTTTTGGGAGTACTTTTCCGTAAAAATCCAGTTTGGCTAAATTTTTATGTCAGGTCCGTGTGGTATTAGCGCGACCCTTAATCGCGAGACTACAGAGGTCCTAGTCACTTTTTTTCAAAGTATATGATGGTCAAATGAAAACTTCAAAACCTCAAGACTGTAGCTTGAATCATGCGGCCGTGAGATCAATTTTCGTGTTGAAATCGCAGGATCGTGTGTTGCTCAAAATTGTCAGGTCCGTGTGACGCTAGCGCGTTGTCTGTGTTATCCTTAGGGTGCGTCCACAAATATGTATATGCATGCATACGCAATGCACACTGCACATATGCGCTGCAATCTCATCGAATTTTAGCCAAAACCAGATGGAACTCGCCGAGTTCTGCTTTGGATCAGCCGGTAACGGAGGAAAGACACAAACGATTCAAATCATAAATTCTCTGGTGTGAGCCGTTCAATCTTTGCTCAAGTTCGATGAGCTACACGTGTGCAGTGCATATGCGCCGTGTGCACTGGATATGCATGCATATACATCATTTGTGGACGCGTCCTTATGGTACCAATATGTGAAAATATTGATACTTGGCGCGAGTTAAATGAGTGCTTTGTATTTTTCAAGAAGTCTAAAAATACATCTCAGAACATTCGGTAATGAGATTCAGGGCTGGTACATTTTCGACCTTCAAATATCGAAATTTCCGCGGAATTACTCATATGTCCTATACACACCCACGACTCATTCTAACTACGCAAATTGTTAGTATGCGTACTAACTTACTTCGCGTGGATGGATGGCAAACAAACTAAAAGAGTGATACAAATTTACGCATGAAAATGTGGATTGGGGGGAGGGGGTGAGATGATGAGTATAGCAAGTGCCTATCTCAGCGAGACCTTGTATTTACGAAGGAGGAGCACACCCAATGGAAGAGATATGAAGAAAAGTCTGAGACATTATTTGATACTAAGAGAAGACAGAGTATACGTGTGTAATAAAATACACTGCCACGGAGATGAAGTCTCGGGACTCAGACCTATATCTCGACATAAATATTTGTTGTAAAGCGATATAACCTTTGATAAACGAGCCGCGCTTCTGACTTTTACATACACTTACACCCACCCACACACACACACACACACATACACACACACACACACTCATGTGATAGGAATGGTAACGTGTGGGTAAAGATGAGGAATGTGCTTGTGTTTAATTGCATTTGGAAGGTGCAAAACAAACTGCGGATAACTGTATCGTGACATGACGTATATGATGATGTGGGGATGATGGGTTTGACTCTTGAAAGAAAAAGAAATGTTATTCTTGTTCGAATTATGGTCATGTAAGGTAAGTGTACCCAACTTGCCTCTGTACCCAACTTGCCTCTGTACCCAACTTGCCCCCATATGCCGATCTCGGGGATGGGCACTCCTTGGCCTCCCGGCAATTGTTTTTTACGTTTGTTATGTTGGAATATGAGAAAGTAAATAGTTTGCGTCGACCCCGAATCATTCCTGCGTTCTTCAGAAAATCTAAAGTGATTTTTCTATTTTTCGTGATTGCTTAGCTAAGAAAGCACCGAGGGAATCGCCTTCAGTAAAATCGGTGCCAAATTCTTTGAGTTCAACCAATCTTAACGTACCTTAGCGCATTCGATTCCTTGTTTCAAGACCTTCAAAATCCATTTTCCAAAATTGCAAAATTTGAATATGGAGCTGTTTCATGTACAAAACACGGAGACGATTTGTAAACAAGGATGCCAACATCGGAGTGTACCTAACATGCCCCCATACGTTTATCTCGAAAGGGCGTGCAGAACGACTTTTTTTACCACTCAGAACGTGTTTATCACGTCAAAATGGGTCAGAAATAGTGTTTCGAACCACCAAAAAGCTCCAAACGTGCGTGCACGGCGATAAAAACACTTTATCGCCGATTTACATCATTTATTTCGGAAGAATTAAGATAGTTCGGCTCCAATTGATCCAAATTGGACGTAACTTAATGCATTTTGAAGGTCTTTAAACAAGCTTCAAAATGAGCTAAAGCACATTGAAAATCGTTGAAGTAAACCAAAGTTATTAAGAAAAAGGCTTAATGGGGGCAAGTTGAGTACACCATTTTGTAAACTCTGAAAAATCACCTTTTGGGAGAATTAAGACAGTTTGGCTCCAGTTGGTTCAAATTGAATGTACTTCAACTTATTTTGAAGGTCTTAAGACAAGCTTTAAAATGAGCTAAGGTACGTTGGAAAATATGGAGATGGGCCGAAGTTATTAAGGCGAGGCCGTAGTCCGCGGCCATCTTGAAAAAGCTAGGGAGATTGACCCGAATCCGTTCTGTGAATATCTCGAGTTTTACTTAACCAAATCCCTTCATATTTTGTATGTGTCAACAAAATGCATGTAAGAATTGCGCTATGGAGCGAAATCCCACAAAAGTAGAGAAAGAAACTTCCATGATAAGCGCTGGACAGATGTCGTCTGCTCCTGTGACAAAGCATGCTGTTATACTTCATTCTATAATTTTGTGACCAGCTCGTTTTTTCTCACTTTCACTCCATAGCGCAATTCTCTCAAGTTCGTAGATGATAGTAAGACCCTTATTCGTTGATAATTCTCTATAAAACTTGAGATAAATCCAGAACGGCGATGAGTTATACACGATGACAGCCATAATTTTTCGTTTCTTCAAAGTGGTCAGACTGATCAGCGTGGATCAGCGGGCGCGAGGCGGGACAGCAGCAAAACCGTCTGCTTCGATGATGCACGTTCCCGTGTGTTGTCATCGCGGATGAGATCGCGGTTGTGAGACTTGTAAGCCGCGACTTCCCGGTGGAAAGCGACGGCCCAGGTGATGACATTACAAGTCATCATCGACCGGACCCGGGTCCTTTGTCGCGCGAGATTTCTGCGATCAGGCATGGTGGTGAATCTGATAGCCGTCCGCTGCGACATGCATCTTCTTGCATCTATTGGCAGAGAGCTCAGTGCAACATCAAATTTGCAAATTTGCATGCACGAGCCCTTGAACAAATACAGGATGTAAGTGTTTTGTTTGGACCTCTAATCCAGTTCTGATTATTTTGATGATTCTAATCAAGGTTCCAGTTTCATTACCATAGAATACTTAGTGGAAATAACGTATCCGGGTCACTTTGAGAGATAAAGTCAGTCTTGGAATATTGAATTGGAGTTCAAATAATGTCTGCTAAGATCCCTGCATTTCAGAGGGATAATTTCATGTTCAGTTATCTGAATCTGTTGGAATTGGCTCGAGTTCCAAAAGTTTTGTGAAAAAAATAGAAAGTTAGTTTGTGTATTTCATTGTACTCAAGATGGATTGAACAAATACAGAATGTAAGTGTTTTGTTTGGGCCTCTAATCCAGTTCTGATCATTCTAATGATTTCTAATTGAGGTTCCAGTTTCAATATCCTAGAATACTTGGTAAAAATAACGTCTCCAGTTCATTGTAAGATATTAACGTCAGTCTTGGAATATTGAATTGGAGTTCAAATCATGTCTGCTAGGATCCCTGCATTTTAGAAGGATGAATTCAAGTTCAGTCATCTGAATCCATTGGAATTGGCTGGAGTTCCAAAGGTTTTGTGAAAAAAAAATAGAAAGTTAGTTTGTGGATTTCATTGTATTCAAGATGGATTGAACTAATACAGAATGTAACTGTTCTGTTTGGGCCTGAAAACCATTTCTGATCATTCAGGTTTTTCTATTCAAAGTTCTAGTTCCAATATCTTAGAATACTTGGTCAAAATGGCGTATCCGGGACATTTTCAGAGATAAAGTCAATCTTGGAATATTGAATTGGAGTTTAAATCATGTCTGCTGAGATCCCTGTATTTCAGAGGGATGATTTCATGTTCAGTTATCTGAATCCGTTGAAACTTGGTTGAGTTATAAAGATTTTGTGATCAACATTTAGAAAGTTATATTGCAAATTTTATTGTCCTCAAGATGTATTGATGAAATACAGAGTGAAATTGTTCTGTATGGGCCTCCAAACCATTTCTGATCATTCAGTTTCTTCTATTCAAAGTTCCAGTTCCAATATCTTAGAATACTTGGTTAAAATGGCGTATCCGGGACATTTTCAGAGATAAAGTCAATCTTGGAATATTGAATTGGAGTTTAAATCATGTCTGCTGAGATCCCTGTATTTCAGAGGGATGATTTCATGTTCAGTTATCTGAATCCGTTGAAACTTGGTTGAGTTATAAAGATTTTGTGATCAACATTTAGAAAGTTATATTGCAAATTTTATTGTCCTCAAGATGTATTGATGAAATACAGAGTGAAATCATTCTGTATGGGCCTCCAAACCATTTCTGATCATTCAGTTCCTTCTATTCAAAGTTTCAGTTCCAATATCTTAGAATACTTGGTTAAAATGGCGTATCCGGGTCATTTTCAGAAATAAAGTCAATCTTGGAATATTGAATTGGAGTTTAAATCATGTCTGCTGAGATCCCTGTATTTCAGAGGGATGATTTCATGTTCAATTATCTGAATCCGTTGAAATTTGGTTGAATTCTAAAGGTTTTGTGAAATAATTTTAGAAAGTTAGTCTGTGAATTTCATTGTACTCAAGATGAATTGAACAAATACAGAATGTAAGTATTTTGTTTGGCCCTGTAAACCAGTTCTGATCATTCTAATGATGCTAATCAAGGTTCCAATTTCAATACCCTACAATACTTGGTAAAAATAACGTATCCGAGTCACTTTGAGAGATGAAGTCAGTCTGGAATATTGAATTGGAGTTCATATCATGTTTGCTAAGATCCCTGTATTTTAGAGGGATAATTTCATGTTCAGTTATCTGAATCCGTTGGAAATTACCTAAGTTCTAAAGGTTTCGTGGACAAAATTTAGAAAGTTAGTTTATGAATTTTGTTGTACTCAAGATGTATTGAACAAATACTGAGTGTAACTGTTCTGTATGGGCTTCTGAACCAGTTCTGGTTATTCTAATGATTCTAGTCAATGTTCCAGTTTCAATATCCTAGAATACTTGGTCAAAATGACGCATATGGGTCATTTTCAGAGATAAAGTCAGTCTTGAAATATTGAATTGGAGTTCAAAGCATCCCCGCTAAGATTCCTGTATTCCAGAGGGATGATCCCATGTCCAAATTTTGGGATCAGTTGAGAATTGATAAATTTGTATTTTCTGAAGTATTCCTAAAATTGAAATTTGGGGTCTCTGATAATACTAATTTTCCAAAAGTTTTCATGTATTCATTCAATTTCAATCATCAAGTCAACTGAATTACATCTGTGGTTTCCAAGTATAGAAACACATTATTTCCAAAGGCCCCTAATGTATGTGAGAGGGGCACAATGTCAAGACCTCTGATAATATCAGTATGCGAGAGGGGTACAATATATCTATATATATATAAGGTCTATATATATCCACTTTTGTAAACAGTGTTGTTGTGTGTGTGTGTATGTGTGTGTTCACACATACATATACATCAACAATCATGTTTACAAAGGTTAGAGTGTGCAGGTGGTGACACGCTTGCTGTCGCTGATCATCACTTTGGTGATCGCAGGGGTGCCACCATAAAGTTACTAGGGCTGATCCGATATAGCGGCAGACTACGGCCTCGCCTTAAGAAAATGGCTTAATGGGGGTAAGTTGGGTACACTGACCTTAGATATCAGACAATGATTCGAAAATTAGGAATATTTTATGATGGTATTCAATCCTTATGACCAATTTCAGGACCAATTTGACGACACAAATGAGTGGAGAGTAGTTTTCTTGTCTCTTGGCTTGATTCCATTCGCTTCAGAAAAAAGATAGCCCAGATGGCAACACAGCTCCCCGAGAATTGTCGAGAAGTGCCCAAAGAAACTTTTGGAGAGCTCTTGTGAGAGTTCCTGGGAAACTCCCGGGAAACCATCAAATTTCCAGCTCAGTTTAATTCCAAAGAGGTAACCATTAGCATCCTGGTTACTTCCAAGTTATTCCCGTAAAGCTCTCAGAGATACTCCTTGGGAATCCCCTGCTAGCTCCCCGATAGCTTCGCGAAAGCTCCGCTGTGGCGCTGACTCTCGATCAGCTCCTCGAAAGCTCTCCAGGTTTCTAATACATCGAACTTCTTCTCCGCATGTTGATGAGAGCTATAAATATTGCGTTAATAAACCCCAGCGCCTCAAAACATTTGACCGGAAAATATACAACTCCTGAACGAGAACTGGCACTGAATGTGATGATGATTGGTGTGGAAGATTTGAGACAAGTTTCTTATCGCAGTATGCGTAAATTTTATTTGATGTCATATCTGAGAGAACTCGAAGGGCAGAAATTGGTTCGTTGGCACATGCACCGCTTATAACCGTTGCGACATAATTCTATCGCTGGCTGTATCTACTTTACACGCGTCTAGTGTCCGTCGTCTTCGGCTTTTGACTTTATGCTTTTATCAGCCAAGGGTGGCATGACAGCTGATGATTAAAAAAATGTTAGTCTGCTTGATGTTCACATTTTTCCAAGACCAGTTTTAGCGCTCAGCGTTTCAACCAAGGACGTGACTCGAAAAATTTTGCGAGTTAGGATCAAAGAAAAAACTTTCAGGGAAACTGATACGTGATCCATCTGCAAGAACTCAGTTTATCCTGCACCTCCAAAATTTCAGATAAGTAGTTTGTCCAAATCATGATCATTACAGGCTGATTCTCATCGTGTTTATCGTGGTATAAACTTCAACATTTGTTGAAGAGTTTACCGTTTGCAAAAATGAATTAAGCTCAGCGATAAATTAAGCCTGGCAAAATATTCATTATTTCCTGGGACTCTCTGATTCTTTGTGGATCAATTTTTCTGACGCAGGCTTGTGGCGAGGCGTGGTCGAGTTTTGTCAACGAAGACGTTGCGATTGCAGCACAAGTTGCGCAAAAAGAGAGCGGTCGAGAGTATAGATGCTGCATAATGTTTCGCCTGTTACAAAATTTCGATTGAGCGAAGAACAGCTACCAGCAAATCTATCCAAGCCAATCCGGAGGTGAAATTTAATGCGGAATCGATAGGTAGTTGTCTATGAACAGACATCTTTTAGACTTGAATCTGTTCTTCTAAAACATTAAAATTGTCTAGCAAAATTCTGCGCAACAAAACCTTGAGATTCTGACCCATTTTACTTTGAAAACCGAGTTCAACATTTCTCATACACGTTCGATATCTTTGTAATACTTCTCATTAGGAAGAAAATGAGCGTGAAAAGTTATCACCTATAACTCAGATTTACTCTAACCCTACTGCAGAATCCCTGTGACAAACTTAAACTTCTCAATTGCAAATAAATAATAGATTGTTCAAAATTTTCAAACCTCTTTCTGATGCGCACATTACTCCTAATGGATGCTAGCTCAAACAAACAAAAAGCCATATGAAATAATCTACACTGTCATATCTGGAAAAGCTATGCGGAAGCCATCTATCGGAGCTTTAGTACAAGCTATTCGGGAGCTTCAATAAAGTTCCCCGGAAACATTGCCAGAACTATCCAAGAGTGTTTGAAAGCTTTCCGGAAAGCTTATGCGGGAACTAATGAAGCTGGAAATTTGACAACTTCCCGGGAACTCCCCAAAAGCTAAGTAGTATTTCCTATAAAAATCCCGTGGAAGTCCCCAATAATAACCTTGCCCGCTGGGTAGGTATGGTCAATTAGATGACTTGAAGATTTGAAATGGCCATATTCAACTTTAATCTGTTTTTGCAAATAAATTTTTAGTTGATGCATCTTCAACATCCCAGATGGAATTATTACTTCGCAGGAAAATTTCTACGTATTTTATCAATTAGTTCGGTTGAAAGCGTATTTATAATAATTGATTCTGTTATTCGAAACGTTTCTTTACAGGAGTCTGGAAAAGTTCAAATTGAGAACAGGGAAGTATGTGAATTTCATTGAACTGTCTAATATTGTTCGATAAGTTTTTAGGGATGATGTAATCTAACATTCCACACCTGAAAAATAAGATAATTCGACAAATATCTTTTTCCTGTAGGTTTTCAAATTTTTTTCTCTAGTTTTCCACGATAGACCTGAAAATTTTCACACCAGAGACTCAAATCAAACATCTGATCCTTGAACCTTGATCTTACATAGCATCTTTGTGTAAAGATTTCACAATAAGCTCTGATAATTCTGTAATCGTCTGAGTTCCTATCGATGATTCTACTCATAAAATATCTAATACATCCCGAGACTGGATTTTTCATACAGCATTATATTCAGTCCTAACACGCATACAACATCCCAACGCGATGGCGGACACATAAAAAAATTGGATTGAATAGCGCTCACGTACTACGGACGTCTAATTGAGATACTCGTATCACCGCGTGCATTTCAATCATTGTCTTACTCACTTATTCTGTCCGCACGACCGCACAAGAACTTACTGTATGGGCCAACTTTCTTCATTGATTAATGTCTGGTATTTATAGCTAATTGACCTCATTGGGATGACGATAGCTAGTTGTGAATTTATGTATACGGACATCGAGCTATTGAGAATTCAAACATCTCCAAATTTGTATAGAAAATTTTTATCCATAGACACTTATAATCCATGATGGTTTCTATCGGTTTTATATTTATCTACGTGGAACATGACATGATTAAACTGATAATATTCTTCTGACTATTGTTTTCAGCGTTTATCAAAATTTTGTCGACGTTCCTTGACCGTAATTGTTTCAGAAGCGGGCCTGTTTAGAAGGAAAAAGATGTCGGAAAAAGTTTGCAAGATGTGAGAGAAATGAGGAAAAAAGAGCTTTGTGTAACTAAAGACTTTGATCTAAAAAGTGGTTTCCATTCATAGCCTCCGGTGTTACTTCACGTTAGGTGAATTTTTCTCGCACCTGAAAAAGAAAATGTTGTGATAAGTTTGAGCTTTAGAATGTCAGGAGCCAAGCATTATCGCACCTAGATGATATAGAGGTTCTCTTACCTGAGTATTGCATCAAGGAAATGATTGACAATATAGAGCCAAGTTGATGGTATTGATTCAACAATCAATTCAAATATAAGTTAATTATCTGATGTCTGACTAAAATTCACAAAAAAGTGAGATCTCGATTGGTTCGTTGGGGAAATCTTCATCCGGACTCGTTTGGCGTTACATTCAACGTTGATTAGATGTATGGGGCGGGCCAATTTTTTTCTTTTTCTTTCAACAGCAGACACAAAGAACATATTTGACTGGTGAAATGAGGTTCACAAATAGATAAGATGGCCAGGAAACATTTTCTCCTATTTTTGCTTGACTACCTCAAGAATATTCACCAAATTGTATTTCAGTTTAAGAGGAATATTGTCTTTTTTGTCCCGAGTGCCCAGCTTCCACCTATATCCTGCTGCTGCCTCCCACGAGAATGGGGTAGCGATATACGCCTTACCAATGCATTAGTTTAGGTTTGGATCACAAGGGGTTAAAAAATGCTCCATTTCTCCCCGCCAACTAACAAGTTCCGGGATCGGCCCCCAACACACAGCCGAACCCGCCTCTCGGTAGGATGCTTGGACTCATCTAGGCTTCTTTGAAGATCAGGTAGTTTTTCGGTTTCCCCGAGCGAGTAATCCTGGCCTCGTAGCAGATCACCTCGTAAAATAATCCTGCCACAAGTTCCTAGTCACGCTCATCCATCATTCCCATGCGTTGTATGTGCCGTAGCCACCGGATGTAGATGTGCTGTCCCACTGGTCTCCACGCTCTGGCTGGCTCTGACATTTTTAAGCCTCAAGGTTGATACACCGATGTGCCCCCCCCCCCCCGTGCGCTTCGCACGACGGGGGAGACAACACTGATAGAACCAGTCTTCGGTCCAGGCTCCTCTCTACCGGATTCAGACCAAGGCCCATACCGATGATATTGTGTGCAAGCAGAAAGCTGAGCTCCATTTCAAACAAGATAACGACTGCAATTTTTGCACCAACAAGTTTTTCCTTTTGCAATTCGTGTCGAGTAGATGCATATCGCAGATTGAACAGGAGAGGGGAATATTCATCGTTCTTGAATAAAATTTCAAACTTTGATTGACACGATTCTCTGTTTATTTACGAATTTAGTCAAGAATGTCCAGTCATCTTTCAATAAGATCTCTAACAGCTTTGAAAGCTAATGAAAATTTATTCAATCCAAAATTATTATTTTACCGCAACCTGTGAATTTATGAATAATATAAGCCAGAAAAGAAAATTGTAAATGGCAATGTCGTTGAAGAACACGACTCCGGTATCGATCGATCCATGCATCCCCGAATGGAGAATATACCCGTCAAACTTAAAGAAATTCTTCATTCCTCTCGACAAAATTGAGTGGATGTGTCCTGAATCGGCAAAAATGATGGTTCAATTTGAGCCCGTTATACAAGCTTATCGATCTTACAAACACAATGTACAATGTATGTTATACGTCAGTTGTCAAAAGTTTGAGCTATGCTAGATAACCTGTCTTTTCAGTAGTATAAGTAGGAAGACGACTTGAAGTCGAATCGATAGCTTAAACAGTAGTTTTTTCGTAACAGAAAGTTGTGTAATAAGAAAGTTATAACGTCCGAACTTGACCCTGATTTCAATCTTTCTAAGGGCAATAGCACAATTTTTCTTGAATGAACGAGGATGTAATCTATGCTTTGTACCGATCAATCATCTTTTCTCTTTGAGAAATGTGATTGGCGTGACTCACTTTGCACTCGCTTTTCATTCAAAGTCAGTCGAAAAGCGTCGATCAATTATTCGTTATATAGCAATTGAAAATTGGAAAATATGAGTGCTTGTCCAAAATTGCTGGTCTAGATTGGGTCAAAGCTCTGTTGGTTAGTAATCCAGAGGGAGGTATTATAACCCTTTTTTGCGAGTTTGTCAACTCGTTATCTGGCTTTTGTACGGGTCCTTGAAAAATAAAGTGCTCTAGATGGGAAATTGCGAGCGAATGGAAAAATTCACAAAAGGTAACTGACGAAAACAGCTCTTTTGTAGTTCTGTGTGAAGTTTGAAATTTCCTGCTCACAAATTTTGAAGAAACTGTGCTCGTGGATTTTGGTACAAATGTATACGAAGCCTTGGGGGCAAAACGATTTGCATGCTTGGGTAACCCTGCTAAATTGACGAGATAGGGATGAGTAACGACATCACTCTGCGAATTAGTTACGTAGAGTATATTCGGGATACTCTGCTATTTCCAGCAATGAGAAATACATTAATACTCTTTTTAACACGTTCGGTGCGGAGGGACCCACCGGTGGGTCCCGCGAGTACCTCTTCTGTGTGCGGCAGATTTTCGTCTTATGGGATTCAACATTGCACGGGACCCACCGGTGGGTCCCGCCGCACACAAAGAAGGAATTGCGATTTTCGTCGCCGCAGCGAACGTGTTAATGTTAACTATATCCCAAGTGAGGATTATCAAGCGAACCTACCCAATATGCCCCACATATGTGCCAAGATTAGTGATGGTTACTCGTTGACCTTCCTCCAAATTTTTTCATGTTTGTCATGTTAGAATATTTTGAGGAAATGAGAAATTTGGGCTGACCCGAATATTATTGTATCTGCGTTTCTTTAGAAATTTTATGTAAATTTTTGCATTTTTCGTGCTCATGGAATCGGTCAACATTCTTTTGTTTGACTAATCTCAATTTCATCTTAGCACTTCCGATTTGCTGTCTCAAGATCCATACAATCCTTTTTTTGAGTTGCAAAACTCGGATATAGAGAGAGTTTATGTCCAAAATACGGGATCAGCCATAAAACGTGGGGAGGGAGGGTCAGGAGGAGGGTACTCAACATGCCTTTATTTCTTATCCCTGACTTTCCTCTTACCTTAGAATCCATGCAACAAGTCTAAATCCATTCAAAAGCGCGCAAAACAAGCTGTAAAATGAGCTAATGAACATTTCACTCGGATATCTAGAAGCGGAGATATAGCGATATCATGAAACTCGAGATGAAAGTCTTATGTAAAATCTGGATTCACACGTTCTCTGACTGGCTGCAGACTTCTTAGACTTCCGATACACAATAGGAGCATGTTGCTATAACTTATAGTTTGGCTCTGGTTGGTAGAATTTAGACTTAGCTCATTTTAAAGGTCTTGAAACAAACTTCAAAATGAAAAATCAAGTACGTCGAAAAATACTTGAAAGTCAATCAAAGTTTTTTGCCGAGAAGGCTCTAGGGAAGCATGATGTGCACACTTATTCATTTTTTTAAAATCAATTTCTGTAATCCATTCTTCAATACAGTTCAAATAAATTTTCTTCATATCCAATAGATTTAAAACTATATTTCGACTCTCGAATTTTTTTGGTTTTCACATGTTTTTTTTGTTATTACAATTTTTTTTGGTTTTTACATTTCGTAACTCCCCCTCCCCCTTTTCATTGTCGACTCGGGATGAAATAATTACTATATAATTAAAAGATCCTACAACCCTGAAAAGAGGCAACCGAATAAAGAAAAAATTGTTTGTCCAGACACTTACAACCAAATCGTCCCGATTTATCTTTCAATAAAATACCGAATACCCTTTTTACCGCATCACTGCAAGGTTACATACATATCCATATATATGTCTCCAAACTTGAATTAAATCACTTCGCGCTCGCACCAGCGAATATACATGAAAGTACATCACCGGGGGTATGCGAAAAGCCACTCAGATTTGCAATTCAGATGCACAACGACGAATATAAGGCACAAGCTCAGAGGCTTTACGAAGCAAATTCTATCTAGCGGTTAACGGGACGGGTGGTAGAAAACGGGTATGTATACATATATATACGATAGCAAAACCCACTCGTGGGACACTTGGAATTTTTCTAGCGTGTTTGCGAACTTGCAGATGCCCAACAGATGCTATGCGGAATCCTTCCAAAGAGCAGATTGGCATTCCTTTGGGATTTCTCTGATGCTTCCTGACGCTTGCACACTTTCATACAAATGTAGATATAGATATAATACGTATGTGTGTATGTGTACATTACATACTCACACGATCATTCACATGAATTAAGATGCACTTGTGGTGAAAATGGGAAGGTCACCACGTGCCGAAAGAAAAATGAGAGATAGAAATATAGTAAGATTTTTCTTATTTTATTTTCTGACTTTTAGGGGTGCAGAGCATCTCTATACCCACATATTGGTTTCGTGATTTCTTGTAGCTTGGAATACTCCAGTACTTGGGTGATATTGATATGTACATGCATGGAATTGTATACAATGTAGTGGAGCTCATTTGTATTGATTGAATGTACAGGGTTTCTCGACAACCAACTCAATTTTTGAGAATTGGGGAAGATTGCTAAACACGCATACCTCTAATTTGCGGGAGAACATTCCGATAATGGGATCAAATTTGACCTTGGCATACATTTTTTATGAATCAGAATGATGTCATATAAGATAGATTCATCTTTTTGACGTTCGTCCATGAGTTGTAGTTAACACTCATGTGGCATCCCAAATCACTCTGCTCCAGGAATCCTTTCATCACTTTTGCCTTTCAGCTCATTAACTCTCTTCCCCATTTTGATCTTCTGATCCGAACCTTGAATTTTTCTTTCATTCTACATTTACTTTACACGCCGGAGCTGTATAATAACACTATTCGAAGGAGTTTGATGGGGTTATACCTACAGAATTCAAATATTTGAGCTAAAATTTTGCTTTTTCAGAACTCCTAACTGGATATGTACAAAATTGCGCGATCATTGAATTCTCTCTTCAACCCACTTACTTCAGACCTCACTTGCTGATTTTGGAGAAATTTTCTGATCCTAAATAAGTCTATCGTAACTAGTTGGGGCACGACAAAACGTAGATAAACTAGAGAGTTGAAAATTTTTCATTTTCTTACATTTCTTACAAAATACAGGCATATACAGATATTTCATTGTTGTGTGAATATTTGGGCGTTGCCTAGAATTCCTCAGAATTTTTCAACATTTGAATGTTTTCTGACCAGTGTTCTCATACGTGGACATAAAATGTTTGGGTTGGCTCTGGGAGGTTGACTTTTGAAGATTCTCCGAAAATTCTTGTGCGATCCCTTTTGTTCATCCAAATGGATGAACATCGCATTGTTTTCAGGTCAAGAGACCGATTGTTAGCTGCCCTTTCATGCAATTTAATCAGATCGAAAAATCTGTTCTTTGAGAAAAACCAAAATTTATCCTCTTGGAGACGAGGTTTAGAAATCGTTTTGAAAGGCCATCACATACTTTTGTGGCAAGAGAAACTGTTGCCTCAACATCGAAAAGTAAAATCATACTGAACTGCCGTGCCTGTAAACTCTGTCCACGTCTACGCACACACGTACACACCATGCTGACGCGGTATACTTGCGTAGTGAAAACATGAGCGTGAACAAGAGGTGAACCTCTTGCCTTGAAAATAAATATCAAATTGTCAAACTGATCTTCAGATCTTATTCCCGAGGATTGAAACTGAACACTGTAGAATATTTTTCCGAAAAACTTCAACCAGCTTGGTTGAATATTCAACAAATGTGAATTATCATAATAACTGAAAGCCCAGCGACCATCTGTACGCGCGGTTCCTGAATATCAGGTTGCCTATACGTAAGGGGTAGAATATGATGGGTGGTCATATGGGTGAATAAGGGTGGAATGAGGGATGGACTGATGGATGATGGATCGATGGTCGATGAATGGATCGAGGAATGGATGTTGGGTGGATGGATCGAAGTATGGATAGAGTGATGGATGATGGGTGGATGAATGGATGGATAGATGGTTGATGAATTGATGATCGGGTGGATGGATGATGGGTGGATGGGTGGGCTAGATGTTAAATGGATAATAGACGGGTGGATGGATGGATAGATGGTTGATGGATGGATGGGTGGGTGAATGGATGATGGGTGGGTGGTTGGAAGGATGGATGATGGGTGAATGGGTGGGGTAGATGTTAGATGGATAATGGACGGATGGATGGTCAATGGATAGTTGATGGGTGCCCTGATGGTTAGATGGATGATGGGTGAATGGATGGATGGATGATTGATGGTTGCATTTGCTGGTGGATGGATGATGGGTAGGTGAATGATCGATGGATGATGGATGGGTGAATGGACGATGGGTGGGAGGTTGGAAGGATGGATTATGGGTAGATGGTCAATTTATAGTTGATGGTTGAATTGATGGTTAGATGGATGATGGGTGAATGGATGGATGGATGTTTGGTGGTTGCAATTGTGGGTGGATGGATAGTTGAACGATGGATGGATGATGGGTGGGTGGATAGATGATGGGTGGATGGATGGAAGGATGGATGGGTGGATTGGATGGATGGATGGGTGATGAGGTCCATCCATCCATCCCTTCATCCTTCCATCCATCCACCCATCCATCCATCCATCCATCCATCCATACCCTCACCCAACCAACCATCAACCATCCATACATCGACCATCCGTTCATGATCCATCCCTCCATCATCCAGTCATCTACCCCACCCATGTACTCATCACCTATTCATCCATCAATCCTTCCATCGTCCATCTAACCACCCATCGTCTATTCATCAATTTATCCACCCATGATCCATCCAAATACCCATCCAACCATCAACCATCCATTCATCCATCCACCCATCCACCGATACACCCGTTAGCATCCGTCTGCCCATGCAAGCAACCATAGCTCATTCATCCTCATCATTCCATCTATCCGTCCACCGCTCACCTATCATCTATTCACCCACCCATCCAATCATCCAATTACTCGTCCGGCCATCAACCGTGATTCTTTCCATCTTTTCACTATCATCCATTCACATATTACCCATCTATCCATGCATGATCCATCCACTGATCCATCTATTGACCATCCATCCATCATCCATCCGTCCATTATTCATGTATCATCCATCCAACCACCCACCCACCCTTCATCCAACCATCAACCATCCATCCACCCATTCACCCATCCATACACCATCTATCCATCCATCCGTCCATCGAACCATCATTCATCCATCCATCTATCCATACATGAATCGATCCATCCATCACGGAATATAATCGCTTACATAGGAATTCAACCAGTTGGTTCAGAGAAAAATTCAACCAAGTGGTTGAAAATTCAACCATTCTTTTACAGTGAAGATTTAGCTGCACCACGAATGATTTTTATTTTTGTTATAGTAATCATATTCTTTGCGTGGAAAATATGAGATAAATCCATTTCACTAGATCAGAAAAAGTGAACGCGCGTGCATTTTACACCAAAATAAGTGTTCTTGAGAACCCATCTGTGATACTTCTTCTATTCTCCATCGGCTTGATGCCCACGTATGTGGACATAGCTGAAACTATCACGCAACAATCGTCGTTTCATTTCTTCGGTACTGAAAACACTTTTCGGCATTCCCTCGGCTAGAATTCACCAAAAAATTTTATCAATTGACGGGAAACAGGTGCCGGTCAGAAGAAGTTACATCCGACAAAAGTTTTACCACAAATATCGCTTTTAAAGCTTGTCTTCTGTAGTAGCTCTATTAAGTTAAAGGGTTACACCGAAAAACCACACATCTTCACCTTTTCAGCTCGGGTCCAGTATTTCGGAACATAAAAAAAGTCTCCCTTTGATGGAAAAATGTTGCTAGGGTCAGATTCAGACCGTCGGAATCGAGTGAAAAACTTTAAAATTAAGTATTGTGGGCATTTTATATTTCTCACCTCTATTCAGCCCTTCGAAACTAAATTTCAGATGAGTTACTAGAAAATGAAAATTTTCAAAGGCCCAAGTAATTTTCTTAATTATCTCGGATTTTTTCTATCACTGGTTTCAAAGTTATCACCAATTTACTGTTATCCTGTATAATCTTAGTTATAAATATCTGCGCTGGAAGGGTTGAACCACTTTTATTGATTTTAACCTTTTAGGAATGGTGAAGGGGAGAGTTCTAATTTTTCATACATCCTATGTGTAGCTGTACAGTATGTTTGAGATAGAAACCCGGATAATTTGCCTGCGGACTTCAAGTTTCCCGCTGATCCTCGTTGCGCTTTTTCTGTATGTAATAGATAGTAAAAGATGGTCAAAAAGTTACGTCGTCACCCGTGAGCGCTTTAATACAATCTTTCATGTTCTCGTAAAAATGTGTCATCCCCAAAGCGCTCGAGTCGCTGGAAAACTTTTGCGTTCTCTCACGTTCGTACTTTATGATTAAAGTTTCACATGACATCGCAAAACCTGTGTGCAGTATAAGCCTCGAGGGTATCAGGTGAAACGTGTCCCAGCTGCGATTCTTTCGATGTTTTTTATACGAAACCTATACTATATATAACGCTACATTGGCCCCTTTTTGATGACCTAAACATACTATTTGGATTGAAACTTTTTTTGTGCCTGCTCTTAGTGAATCACATGGCAATGTGAGATTTGAAGCTGATTTATAGTATATTTCATGTGAGGCTTTATCTATAGGTTCGATTGAGAAGAATGAGGATGTATGGAGAGATTTTGTTCGATTCCCCAAGAGTGACCCGGAAACGAATCAGAGCTGTAGGTGTTCTTCGAGCGTCTTGTGAGAATTTTCTATAGATATCAGCTTCGATTTGTTCGATAAGAGTTTTGCTTTCAAGGCACATAGCGAGCGGAACTGATGAAAAATTCAAGAGGTGGCGGTGGTGGGTTCAATTGCTTCAAATGTATCTTGTCGATTTGCAGATTTATTATTGGCCTATGAGTATCAAATCGAGTTTTATTCTGGTAAGATCATGCATATGAAATGTGGAGGAGCTCAAGATTAATTAACACGTTCGCTGCGATGGTGAAAACCGGCATTGCGTCCCAGAGTGCGAGAGAGTACAAACGCGTGATTTTGCACTTATAATAGTCAAACCTTTTGATTTGTGATCAGTTAAGTATGTATATACAAGAAATCTAAGAACTTTCGCGGGTCCCACCGTTGGAACCCGCGAAAATTTCTATCGTGCAATGGGGGATGAAGTGAATGATCGAACTACCAAAATTAGTGATCCTAAGATGTAATCTCCGGCTTTTCGGGAGCATTCGTTGATTTCTCGGTACCGTTCGGGTGATTCGCGAGCATGGCCTGAATTGGAAGCTTTTGTCTCGTAAGAACCGCAGATTGCGATTGTGATCCACGCGAGTATGATTTTTATCCTCGTGAATCCACGAGACACAGGTTCGTATTCGGGATACTCTTCAACTTCTCTGAATACAAAAAGTTCCTCACACGCGGAGAGATAAAATAGATTGAGAAGAGAGGAAGTGCAGTTGCAATGTCAACCATTTACTCGGTTTGCCTCGTGGTTGTTTTGCGTCTACATTTCTGATAACTTGGCTCTATCTCGCTCAAATTACGCGTACTTGGGCTAGTTTTATAGGTTTTGATGTAAGCTTTCGAATAAGCTAAGACCCGTTGTGAATTATTCAAACCGACTTGATATACTCACAATTTACTTGTCATTTTTGTGTTATTCATTGCCGTTCCCACGAAAATTCAGTTTTTATGGCGTAGCTTGAACCAATCAAGTCCGATCCCTAAACTGGCCTGTACGCATGTTCTTGGCATCGTATATACTGAGAAATGTCGCTACAGAAGCCATTGGATGTGTCTACGTTGAATTGGTACACACTAGAGCCCGAACAAAAACGGGTCCCACCCGTGGGACCCGTCGCAGCGAACGTGTTAACCACTGACTTCATTGCGTGGAAAAATAGAATTATTAATGGGAGTTGCTTCTCACTCAAATGTTTTAGATGGTTCATACACAGCTTAATAGGGGATATAGCCGACATTGTGACTTATGCTTTAGGCAAATCACACGGCAAGGTTTTGTCACGATAAATACTCGTGGTATTTGAGGAATATTATGTTATTACTTTGACTTACATACATAAACCTCGACATACACATTGCGATAAGGAATAAGCTCTGATGAAAAAATGTTTAGTGTCCGAAATTTTATGTAAGGTAAGTGTGCCTAATTTGCCCCCACTACTTTTGTTTTACTTGCCATTTCAACTCATCTGTATATTTTTCAACGTACTTTAGCTCATTTTGAAGCTTGTTTCAAGACCTTGAAAATGAGCTGAGGTACGTTCAATTTGAACGGATTGGAGCCGAGATATCTTGATTTTCGCGAAAGAAGATTTTTTGCGAGTTTTCAACAGTGTGTTCCTAATTTGCCCCCACAGGGAAAAGAGGCCTATTTTCATGAGATGATACGGGTTTTTCGTATAATCGGGATATCTCGGCTCCCAGACTCCAAATGAGACGTACTTTAGCTCATTTTGTAGCTTTTTTTACTGCCTTTGAAACTTTTTGAGGTAAATTGGTGCATCTTAATGGACCGAGAAATGAGTTTGGAAAAAGACTATAGGGGCAAATTAGGAACACTGCACTTTTTCTAATGATATGGGCGTAGAATGGGCTAAAAATCGAATTTTGCAATTCTGCAAAAAACATTCTAAAGTTGGGACGAAGACAAAGAAGATGCATTAAGGCACGTTAAAATTGATTCCATCAATTTTGTTTGGCATAACTTTTAGTGAATAACAAAAAAGAAGTCAGAAGTAGCGAAATCAGTTTTTCTGTTCTAAGAAAGGCGCGGGTCATCTAGGATCGGTCCAAAACATTTATTTCCTCATATTTTAACGTAACAAACATGAAAAAAATGCGGGGCAAGGTCTGCGGGTTTGTACATGTGAGAACTTGAATGGGGGCAAATTAGGGAATGGGGGCAAATTAGGCACAGTCACCTTAGTTGTGAGATCTACCATGTCATTGCGATTGATGATCAATACATTGAAACGAAAAATACGCACAGGAAACTTGGCCAAGATAAAAGAGGAGTATTCCGGTACATAGATGACGAGTACATACATATTTTGAGTCATCTCTTTTTGTTATGGAGCATGATGATTATTAATACATTGATCATTTTGAGAGAGTTTGGAAATAATCAACACATTCATTGTGCGTTAAGTTTGCTTAACTGGCCCTTATTCCATAATTGCTCCCGAAGATTTCGAATTTACGTGACCGCAGACCTTGCCGCACGTTTATCTCGTATTTGCTATGTTAGACTATCTAAAATAAGAGTTTTGGACCGATCCTAAATGACCTGCGCATTTTTTAGAATAAAGTATTGATTTTCGGTACCCTTGACTTTTTTGCTAACAGCCATAAGTTATGCCAAAAAAATTGGTGCAATGAATCTCAATGTATCTCGTCTCGTGGTCCTTGGCCGACTCTATTATGCGCTGCGCGAGGTTGTAGAGTCGGACCATGTCTTTGCCCCGATATTGAAATTCTTTTTGCAGAGCTGCAAAACACAATTTTTGGCCGATTCCACGCCGACATTACTGAAAAAAGTGCAGTGTGTCTAATTTCCCCCATTATCTTTTTTCTAACTCATTCTTCACCCCATTAGAATCCATCAATTCACCTCTAAAAGGGTCTGAAAAAACTGCAAAATGAGCTAAGTTACGTCTCATTTGAAAGTCTGGGAGCCAAAATATCTCAATCTCATGAGAAACTCGTATAACCACATGGAAATAGGCCTCTTAAACACTTGGAGCAAATTAGGCACTCACCCCTTTGATCACAAAAAAAATTTTCCGCTGCCAAAAGTGAGCTCGACTTCAAACCCGTCAAAATTAAATTCACGAGAGGAACGATCACCAAGGAAAATAATGAGGGCAAATTAGGCATACTTACCCGAATTTCTGAAAATATCTGCAGGAGAATACATTCTGATACTATTTTATACCATCTTGGGCCAGTTAGAGGGAGGCAAATTGAAGTATAGATTGTAGAATATAAGGTAAGTGTGCCTAATATGCCCCCACTCAAGTTCTCGAATGTGCGAACCCGCAGAACTTGCCACGCATTTTTTTTTCGTGTTTGTTAAATTGAAATATGAGAAAATAAACGTTTTGGAACGATCCTAGATGACCCACGCCTTTCTTAGACCAAAAAAACTGGTTTCCCTACTTTCGACTTCTTTTTTGTTCATCACTAAAAGTTATGCCAAACGAAATTGATGAAATTGATCTTCCCAACTTTCAAATGCTTTCTGCAGAATTGCAAAATTGGATTTCTAACCGATTCTACGCTCACATTACTGAGAAAAGTCCAGTATTCCTAATATGCCTCCATGGTTTTTTTTTTTCAAACTCGTTGTTCACTCCATCAGAATACATCATTTTCACTCAAGAAATCCGAGAGAGGGTGAAAAAAGCTGTAAAATGAGCTAAAGTACACCTTATTTGGAGGTCTGGGAGCCGAGATATCCCGATTCTACGGAAAACCCATATAATCTCATGGACATAGGCCTCTTTTCCACGTGGGGGCATATTAGGAACACACTGTCAAAAACTCGCAAAAAATCTTCTTTAGCAAGAATCAAGATATCTCGGCTCCAATTTGCCGAAATTGAACGCACCTCAGCTCATTTTAAAGGTCTTGGAATAAGCTTCAAAATGAGCTGAAGTACGTTGGAAAATATTGAGGTGAGCCAAAACTATGAGAAAAACAAAAGTAGTGGGGGCATATTACGCACACTTACCTTACGAAGTATCAACTACAGTTGTCAAGAGAACTTTTCTGGCTAAATTAATAACCAGTGGGGTACTTGGATTCTAGTATTCCCTCCAGTTATTTGAATACATCGACAGAAGCATGCAGATCACCATAATTCAAGTGTATGATCGGATCAGCGCAAACAAGCTTATAACTATCTATTAAACCAGAGTGCAATGACATCAATATGATTATCTCAAATTATACTATTCTCATTCGATGTTATATTTTGTTTTGAACAATTAAAGTCATACAATTACCGTCAGCGGAAAGAAAATGCTGTTCATTAGTCCGAGACTCATTTTCTAGGAGTTATGTAGCAGCATCAGAACGGATATGATTTCTAAAGAGCTCTTGTAACTATTTTGTACCTTTTTCGAAATAAGTTCAAAGTTGCCAGCCAGACTAATACTTCACTATAACCAAATATTGACGACATTCATTTCGTCAGCAAATTTAAATGTACTTTCAAGTTTTCCGTATTTAGTGAGCCAAGAAATTTGATTTTAGAGTGAGATATTCAAAGTTGAAATTGGGTCAACAATTCTGCATGTAACCCACTGTCAATACATAAGACATCAAAATCCGAGTTTTTCACTCCAAAATATCATTATTGAAAAGATCTTTCAAATACTTGGTATAGAAGATTGATAATTTCATTCTCTTACAAATTATTTTTCATCAAAATGCCTCAGTCGGGCATGCTTCTTCTGAAAGTGATAAAATTCACTCTCCTAGCGATTGTATCATGGTTCAATTTACTGCCAATTACATTGTTGGAAATTCATCCAGTGTTTTCAATCCATCTCAATATTTGGATAAACCTGAAATACGGGAATTTTGACTAGTTAACCCTCTGAAGCAGAGTTTGTATACGCATCCCGTGCCTATTTGGGCAAGTAAACTTGGCATTGTGAACCAGGGCGTTATGCATGGTAAAAAGTCTTGCTCTTACATCTTATTCACTAATAGTGCTATGAATATTCATATGGCATTTTTGTCATAAATAAAGAACTAAAGTGGTCTTCAAGTCTTTTGATGATGATACAACTTGAAAAATAGATTGAGATTAGACTGTGCAGCCATTATAATGAAAGAGATAAAAATTGTTGGGATTGAAAACATTTCAAGATCCGAAATTACTCTAAATCGCACACGCCCTCAAAATTGAGTCCAAACCGCGAATGCTCATTTGGGAAAGAATACTCATTGTCGAAGCTTTTAACTGGGTGACCTAAAGATTATTTTTTATTATCACCGAAACAATTGGAGGCGGGGGTTATTGCGCTTGTCTGCTTCCAGATTCACAGTAGCATCGATCTACGTAGACTACTGCTTTGAGTATTTTCAGAGATCAATAGAGTTCTACTGGTGGTCATCTTTGCTAAATCCCACTATCCAAACTAAGCTTTTGAACTGATTTAGAGATTTTTTCATGCATCCTGACGTGAATAGTAATACTAAAGTTTCATTAAAAATCGCTATAAATAGCATCAGTCTCAGGTATGTCCATACCTCTCTTCACGTCAATTTTCAGTAAGTATGCGAGCTCTTTAGTGTACAGAATGTTGCCTCATCTAATCCTCTCATTCTTAAAGCTCATCTGATCAAAGCAGCTCTGGAGAATTTAATCTCATAATCGTCGAGGCGATGCGCCAGGATCAAAGAGGTCAAGGGGTTTGAGTTTAATGTATGATATAGATTGCTAGGATCTATTTTATTTTATTAATTTCTTACACAATCGAAAAAATAAAAATCAGGCGTACATTCTAAAAATAACCGATTCGCTCAAAAAACCGCGAGTCTTGGGGTTATAGAGATTTGAAAGAAAGTAAGTAATGAGTTATCAGGATAATATTATTCAGCATGAAGAATGGAAGTTTTGAAACGAAATTTGTAACATTGATGTAAGTTCTCAAAATGAGGGCATGAATATAATTTACACTGTCAAAATGACAATTAATCACACTGCCTAAAATTCGATTTGAAACATTGAAGACTATATTTGCCCTGTGTCAAGAAATAGTGCACCCCAAGGGTGAGACCCGAAAAACAGGGATCTTTTTTACTACCACTTACATCATTGAAAAAGTTGGAACTAATTTACGCCCACTTTTGTTTTGCCGTAGAATAGCCCACATATTTCAAGATTGGCATCAGTTATGTTTCAAGTGGTTTCGCAGAATTCATAGCTAAAAGCATCCCCATCAGTGTGCCTGTAACAAATATTCATTTATGAATCAAAAGCCAGTCTGTGAGACAAGTAATTTACTGTAGATTTCGGACAAGCCTAGAAGCTTAGAGAGAAAATCAGGAAAATGCCCCTGATGAGAATTATTTCTTCAGCAAGAATGCTACTATAAAGTGCCACTTCTAGTCCCTACTTCAGACAAAAAATTGGCATATGGTCACTTCCTGATGCGAAAATAGACTACGCGACTCCCTCGTTAGGCTGTTTTTGGACTCGTATTCGCAAAATTGATTATCTCGACCCGAAATAGTGAAACTATACCGAAATTAAATGACCATGTTCTTTTTATAGTGAGTTCTCCCCCAAAAGTAAGCCAACCCGCACTTATATTAGAGAAAACGATCTTATGAACGATATTCAACTTCCAAATACAAGCTCGATTCTAGCGAGCCAAAAAAATCATGAGCCCAGACTCACTATGGGAGGTACGTAATACGGCTTTGAACAATTTTGTTCGCTTGCGTTGATCAAGAATAATTATTTTCTAAAAATGGTTATGAATTAGTCAAAACATGATAGGATGAATTAATCGATCCCATCATTGAGAGATTTTTTGATGAAGAATTATCTCGTTCTCCTGCATCATTGTGCAATTGTACACCTTTTCGCGCACGTGACGTCCAAAATTCACATTTTAACGAGGCCAACCCATCGTACGTCAATATCCTTATATCCTCCAATCGTTGTGAGTTCATTAACAATGAATTCACTCAATGATACACAAACGTTGGTTCATACATATAGTAAGAGCGTGAAATCCCTCATCGAATTAATTAATCTAATTAATTAATCCCGCTTTCATTCAAGTATCAACATACCACAATTAGTGTGGTTTGATCGTCACGCGCGTGCAAAAGATGAGTATCTCTTATGTTTTACCCATACAGAAATAATTTATTCTACACTCATATGCATTCATATCTTGCAAATCTCGTGATAATACCGTATCCCTCTTCCTTGTCACATTCAAAATCAGTCACAAATTATACATCGAACAAAAATGAAAGTCAAGTTCGACACGCACACAATATTCTAAAATTCAAAGATGACAATGTGATCAAAGGGTAAGATACGAAACTTGTTACGTATGTTTATGCAAATAGCCCAAGGCATCTTGCGTGAATTATTCAGCGTTGAGTTTGTGGCTCTGTATGTATATGTATATGGGTATTATCGCGATAACTTAACCGGAACGTGTTATAGTCCGAAATACAATTGGGAATAAATTTCTAGATCGATCCGTTCAGTCCTCTTTTTTATTTGTAAAGATTGAGGGTCGAGATGTCAGTTCCGTGCATTGTTACATTTGCAGATCGACGTGTACCTCCAGCACTAGCGTCGGAGTAAGAATCGCTAAGGGATGCTCAAATTTTTTCCTCGAAGTTGAATGTTAAACCAACCATTTTTCATGGGTTTTATGTCCAGAATTCGTTGTTTAATCCCCAAGCCATGTGCCTCAATCTTGTTACGGGATTTTCACTAAAAATGAGACAATTTCTTCAAATGCTCACAGCGTATCCCAAATTCACTCTATGCCACTTTGTCGCGGACGAAATTACAAGGAAACATGTCAAATAATCAAATCTCAGCACGAGAAAAAGCCTAAAATCAAAGTTCTGCATGTACATTCGTAGCCGAAAATTGGCTATATGTAGATAACTTTGTCAGTTCTGTGCATACCACGTTACCCCACTAAAAGTCGATAAATCTGTGCGCAAACAATTTTTCCACTAAAATATGGTAGGAATAGATGAAATCTCCAAGGAGAAATTTCTATGTCGACTCTGTTATTTTTGCGAGCGATTTTAAGGCGAAATGTCAGTTCCGTGCATGTCAGTTCCATGCATTCAAAAGCTGTTCCCTGGGGTACTCAATAGCACGCGAAAGACGGAGAAATGAAATTATCTGGTCCAGAGTATTTATTTCCGACTCAAATTAACTATCTTAACACGAATTTCAAGGTGATATGATTCCGTCGCATCACGATTCCACGCTAGACAATAAAACGTCAAAAACCGCAAATGTCATTTCCGTGCATCACTTCCCCTATGTTTTATATACGTGAAAATCACATTTTCCGTCCTAAAACGTCCAAAAAAACTTCCTGCATACGTTTCATCACATATTATCACTCAACATGTGAAAAGGAATGAAAAAGGTCGACTCAGACAGGCCCAGAATCAATATTCAATACCTGAATTTTTGGACACAAAATAAGTAAGTTATCGCGATAATACCCATATGTATGTACAACTTCGCGTGAGCTTTATCATAGAATTTACATCGTGTATAGATATAATTATATCCATAGATATAACTTTGTGCGTGCAACACATATGTTGGTCTCGATTAATTACCTAAAGCACTTTGATAATTGAGCCAGCTTTCACCTTATTCTATATATCGTCTTGTAGATATACAATTTTCTATAGAACGAAGGGCTCGGCCTTTGTTACAAGAATACTTCCATGCGAAAACTACACACACACACAAACACACACACACACACACACACACACACGTAAGTACTTTAGGAAGGATAATACTTAGAGAAAGCGATTGAGAATCGATCGATTGAATGGCGATTGACTTTTTCTCCTAACCGAAGTATACTTTTCTCTTTCTTTCGATTCGAGCTTGATGGTTTGAGGCAAAAATAGATTGGAATAAGAGGTTGAGGTGAGCTACAGAATTGATGAATGAAATCGAGCTCTGTGGAAGTTACTAAAGAGCGGGAAAAACAAAATTCGATCCGTGACGCGATCATCGGAAAGGATAAAAATAGGTAGAGAGATTCCCGGAAAACTTGTCGATTCTGTGGGCAGCTCACTGGGAATCGTAAGAAAATGAAACGTTTTTATGAATGAATGGATTAAGGTGGTGGGTTGTTCGAACGGTTTGGAACATCGTGTTTTGCCGGAAGTTATATATTGATGTGTTGGTTGAAGCTTTTCTACTCGATGATCGATTGCTCAGAGATAATCGATTCGTCCGAAATAAGTTACACTGTGCTAAAATTGGATAGGAAAGTGTGTAGAAAGTTTTTTTTTCTAATCTCCGCATCGATTCTTTTCCTTGCAAATCGATGCGACCGTAATACTTGAATCTCAATCTATTGGATCTACGCGGATACAATCGTATTTTCCAACTTTTTTTTTGGTACTACAGTGGAACTTCGATATAACGAACTTGAGGGGACCGGCCTCCGCCTTCGTTATATCGAGGTTTCGTTATATCGAAGTTTTGTATCGGAACCTCATGTAAAAGCCATCCTGTGTACAATTTGAGTACAGAATGGGCCATCTTTAGATATTTGTTTTACATAGAATTCACTACCGTAAACCGGGGTGAATGTGGCCACTTTTCCGGAAAGAGATTGTAAAATAGTCGTAACTCTGATGCTATACCACCTAGAAAGACGTGCAAGAGCGCATTTTGAAGCTTAGGATCTCTCCTTTCAGAATATGTCAGCTCATTTGTGATGAGACAGATTCCATTTACCCTTTTTTCCATTAGAATGAAGTGAAAATTGTCAAGTAAAAATTTCATGTCGCAAAAACTCACCTAAACAACCCAGTAGATCCATTTCTATCTCTTTCTAATGATTCTCTCTTAGTAGGTAATGACGTCCTCTACATTTTACGCTATTGCCGATTGGATTTGGATGCGACAGTTATTTAGAACGACCACTTGAACGGGAATTTGTGATTTCTTTGCTGCCCCGGGGTGAATGTGGCCACTTTGTTTCTTACAACTCTCGAGAGAGCAAATGAGTGGAATAGGATTCCAAAAACAGCATTTTAGAGGTGACGTCAAAACGCGTCGAATGACCTAAGATACATATAGGTTTGGTCGAAAAATTGCAATGAAACTCAAGTAGAAGCGCCAAAGTGTCCAAAATCAACCCAAACGCCACTCGAGACACAACCGTGCTTGAGACGCCAATGTAATTCATAAATTCCAAATTGGCCGCCTAACTCGGGTTTTCGAGCTATCAAGATGAATCCAATGGTATTCTCTTCGTTATTAGATGAGCTAAGAGATGTGTTATCCTCATTTTGTTTCAAACACGAGGCGTCGACGTAGAGATTCGCTCAGACCATTATAATCGCGGTGCTCAGCGAGGGTGGCCACATTCACCCCGGATGCCGGGGTGAATGTGGCCACCCTTTTTTTTACACTTTTCAAGAGAGCAAATGGTTAAAGTGAAATTCTGAAGACAGCGTTTTGAAGAAGACGTCAAGGAGCGTCGAATGACCTAAGATACATATAGGTTTGTTCGAAAAATCGCAACGAGAATTCGATCAGAAGGTTTAAAGTGGCCACATTCACCCCGGTTTACGGTACAGCAGAAACACGCTTTTTCCATTGAACAATTCTTCAATATCCAAGATTAGTAGGCCAAATAATCTGTCCCGACGTTTGAGAGTTTCATTGGCCCTGAAAAGAGCCATTTTCGACTCCGGAAAGGGTCGTATAGGTGTGTTCGGGCTCTTCTTAGAATTCTTAGAGAAATAACTTGTAGTCCTCTATTATCCATTTTTCTTTTCACTCCTCGGCGAAGATTTTGCAATCTTAGAAGTAAACCCGGCTCGATATCCTCAAAAAAGAGTCGAGCGATAGTCTCGAATCTTGAAATTCGATCTGTCATCAGTGGGCTACGCATTGGTTTTCGTTTCACCGGTGTTTGAGGATTTTGTTGACTCATAAATCACTGAGCAAACTCTGCATAAGATTTTCAACTTTGTGACCGTGATGAATCTTTCTCAGAGACCACTTCAAACTCGATTTCTTTTCGGAATTCTACTCTACCTTCCGGACAAAAATTCGTTATAACGAGGTTCAATTTCGTAATAACGAGGTAATTTAACACAGGCAGAGATAGGAAATTCAAGGGACCGGAGCTCTACTTCGTTATACCGAGAATTTCGTTATATCGGAGTTCGTTATATCGAAGTTCCACTGTAACAAGGTTCTTTGGTAATTTTGGGTTGATTTAGATGACGAAGTTGAATGATTGAGGGGGAAAAACAAGCCCCAGATCCTCATAAAGTTGTAAGACTGTATTCTTCATGAGATCATTGAGGTCTAGTCTTGTAGCTACGATCCACCAGTACTCTTAATCCTGAAATCTAAGATTCGCGATACGTTGCAATTGAGCCCGTTCTCGGCATTATAACAGAGATTGGTATTTATGTAAGATTACAGTATTTTACAGCTGGCCTCAGTAAGTTGATTACCAAAACCGAAAGGAAATGAAGTTTTCCACAGATGTAAGTTTATTGTATATAACAGCCACAGATCTAACCTCTCCCAATACTATACTAAGGATAATGGATTGGAAGATCAGGCTGACAATATTTCAAGAAACCTTACAAAAATGGCATATAAGTAAGTGGAAACTTCCGATATAAAGTTTTGGCTATATATCTTTGGTCGCAAAAAAATATAATTGATAATAAATGAGAAGTTCTCTAGCTTGCTTTACATTGATCTTGGAGGAAGAATTCATTATATTTTCTGTTAAATGTTTCCTAAGGAGATTTTAGTAAAACAGACTGATAATAACTCATTTTGCAACAAGTAATCTAGTCGTGTCCTACCTTCTCACGGAGATTATATATGTAGTTCATGATTGGACATTTTCATTGATGTGCCTAAGTTTTACAAAAATTTACATAGCCAGTAACTTGGGTACTATAAAAAAATTTTCACATGGTTTTTCGATAAGATTTTGATAAAATTGACCCTCTGTAAGTACATGACAATTTTGAGGTCCTAATCAAATATCTTGCATCAAAAAAGTGATAGTGAAACTTACAAGGGGAGGACTTGACCTTTGGATCACCAATCCTTTCCAAAATTTTTTTACAGTTTTGTGTCACCCAGAATATGAAGAATCCAGACTAACTCCGTCAAATGGACCTTCTGCTCAGAGCTACAAGCAAAAATGTTAGCGTTGCCAGTATACCTATATATATATATCACTTTTTAACATGAGTCTATATGGGCAATGCTAACCTCAGTGGCTGTATCTTTGGACAGGAGGCCCATTTGACGGAGTTACTCTGGATTTATCATATTCTAGGTGGTGCAAGACTGTAAAAAAAATTTTGGACAAGATTGGTGATCCAAAGATCTGGTCCTCCCCTTGTTAGATGCATTCTTATGCTTGCAATCGTTAACGAGTAATTACTAACAAATGCTTAGAAACCAGTATCGAGTCAGATAATTCGATTAATTATCATTTTTAAATGCCATCAATTGCAAATGCGGACGTGCCCAAATTTTTTCAGACATTTTTACCCGTAATCACAAATTAAATTGTTATTTTGAGAAGAATTACATTCCCCCGTGAATCTCGCAGTAAGTGATACTATTCAAGATGTTAACGAATCGATTCAACCTAAGTTACATTAATTCTTGTTCGGATTTCGAAGATAATCAATAACCAATGCCAATATAATGAATAAGATGGTATCGATTCCATAATTCGTAATTTGAATGCCATCGGATGAATAGAAAAAGTGTAAACGAGTTCGGTAAGCATCTGCGTATAGAAGTTAAAAAAGTCCAGTTTTGAACAAAGAAAACGTACAAAGATGTGAATGATGAGAAAACGCGAGAAAGAGGTATGGAAAAGTGGACCAACGAGAGGCAGAGTCGAGAGGATCTTCTATAACTTGAGAGACGCGAGAGCCGATTTTTGCCCTCTTTGATCTTGGGTGCTGCCGCAAGAGATGCCCAGAGAGACATACCATTCGAATATTGCCTTTGATACGTCTCTCTTTATCGTTTGAGGATCTCTGATATTTCATCTTGACTCTGAAAAGTGACTCTTTGTAAAAGATGGGTGGATGATACTTGCGATTGACTCTATTTGTAGTGGATTCAGAGGGATGAAACGAGGCACTCTTGGATTTTAAATTTGAATGAGCAGAAACATGACAGATATATTTTGATAGATCTTTGCGTTGCAGAGGGTGTATAAGTGCAACGAAAAATTCTCAAGAGAGCGTGTCAATCGTATCAAATATGACATTTATCGATGGTTTTGGAATGAATTTTATTTTCAACACTTCAGGATATTCTAGTGAAATTGAGCTGGTGGAGGTGATAATATATGATTTCCCAGTAAAAAGAATCATATATAAGAGTCATTCTTTCTGATCGGGCTAAATGCTTTCGGGTCACAGATTTTCCTGAAACGTTGAGGATATCTTCTACACGATAAACTGAAATAACACGCACAATTCTTACCGGGGTTTTGGCAACCTATTTCCAATCTCAACATTCCAAAAAAAATCGCTTGTTCTTCTTTTTATTTCATCTCAACGGGCAGTGAAACCCTCAAAAAAAATATCGAAGACACGTACATTGACCTAAAATGAGCTGAATTCGATGAAAAATTATTTTCAAGTCCGAAGAAATCCAACATAACCTCAAATAAGGGAATTTTTCGAAAAAAACATTTTTGATCTTTTAGTCCATATATTTTTATTTGAATTTTATATTTTTATCATATTTCTCGCACTCTTTTACATCAAAAACCGCTTTTACCAAATCACTCCCATAACTTGCCAAAAGGCTCTTGAATCATCCTGAGCACCAGGGTCAATATCCGAGGGAATACGCCCTCTCCAGGTGAGTTGACATGTCCACAGCTCTTTACAAGGGTTCCTTACAGAGTCATCTTATGGTGTGGGATTTTTCTGTGAACAGATAAAGTTACTCACATGAAATGGAGACCAGAAAGAACGAATTTCAGCTATATGAGATTGATATAGCTTATCAAATCTATGAGTAAAGGGAATTGAGAATCAAAAAGTTCCCAAAATTGAGTTCTTCGACAACGCAATGGTGAGTTTCGGGGAACACAGGGCTTCGGGTTTGCCAATAAATATACGGAAACAAACATGGTTTTTTTTTTTATGAAACAAGCATGGTCTATCAATAACCAGAGACCATCTCTCTCCAGAGTAAAGTTTTAAAACAGTAACTACTTTGTGAAAACTGCTCGGTCAGCCGAAGAGAGTCTTAACCAATAGCAAACACCGTGGCTAACCTGGGAAAATTTGACAACAAAGTATCGTACTCAACTAACACACTGATTCTGCATAATTCAATCTAAACCTTGGTCATCAAAATCAATTAACAGATCTCAACAAGCTCTGTTGACACAAAGTTGACCTTATTTTACCAACGCTTACAACGATATCACGAGCAAAATCCCATTCAGAACCTCAAAATGGATACTGATCGTAGAATATCAGGCGGATTAGGTGGATTACGGTGGCCGCGCAAGCAGCCAGAAATAATACTCGGTGGTCCCAGGTTGTAAGAAATAATTATGTCGGACCCAAGTGGCTAGAAAGAATATTCGATGGCCCGTGCAGGTGGCCGGGAGATATTTGGATGGTCCGCAGGTGGTCAGAAATCAATTTTGGCTGCCCAGACAAATATGGTTAGAAGTTATTTTGGTCGCGTTAGATGGTCAGGAACCGATTCCATGGCTACGTGTGACCAAAAAAGATTCTGGTGACCTCGCACGGATAGCCAAGGGGATAATTAGTGGCCCCAGGGAGCTAGGGAATATTTCCTCAGGTGGTCAAGAATCGACTCTGGCGGTCTCAGGCAGTCGGAAAATATTCAGGTGGCCTCTAGTGGCCTGAAAGGATAGTCGGTCTTATTAGTTAGCTTTTAGTAGGTATTATTTTGGCGCCCTCAGGAGGCCAGGAACTAATTTTGGCTGCCCCAAGTGGTCAGGGGATATTCCGGTTAACTGAAGCTGCTAAGAAAGATACTGGGCTACCCCAGGCGCTCGGTAAATACTTTCGCTGCCCTAGGCGACCAGGGATTCATTTCGCGGCTCCCGGTTGTCAAAAAATATTTTGGTGAGTTCAGGTGGCCAGGAAGAATATTTAGTGACCCCAGGTGGCCAGGATGCAGTTTTGGCGGCTGCCGGTGCTCAGGAACCAATTTTGGCTACCCGAGGCATTTAGGAGATATTCTGGTCACTTGGGGTGACTGAAGAGAATATTCGGCTGACGCAAGCGGTTAAATCATATTTTTGAGGCCTCAGGTGGCCGTGAATCAAATTTGGAGGTCCCAGGTGGTCAGCGAATATTTTGGTAGCCTCAAGCAACTAGGAAAGATAGTCAGTGGCAGCCCTCAGGTTGATAGGGAATAATTTCGCCGACCTGGAGTGGCCAGGGAAAAGATTCGATGGCCCCAGGCATCTAGGAACTATTATGGCGATCCTACACGGAGAAAATTGGTTGTCCCAACCAATCATAGTTGGTTGGGATATTCAACGCCTATCAATTAGGTTATATCATTCAATTTTTTTGTTGGATCCATTGTTATTTGTATAACCTTCTTTAGGCCAGGAAGATATTCACTTTTAGTGATGCTTTGGGAAAGTCATTTCGGCCAACCTGTACAGAATTATTCAGGCCAAGTTAGATGGTTACAAAGCCTGGATAACTCGCCGTTTAGCCCGAATTGGAAAAGATTTTGAGATTTCCGTGAACAAAAATCAGCGTGCACAGTGAGGATTCATGGTACAAGTAATAAGGTGTGAAATTTTAAAAGCTGACGATTCTATAACTTCTTTCTCTCACCCAGTCCCATTCGCTCACTAAATCTACACACATGCATACATACATACATACATATACATACATACACACACGAGTAATGATAGAGCGAGCTCAGATGTCAACTCGGTGTGCATCTCAAAGCCCGTGAAAGCTTGCAAGCTTCAAATCTCAATCGAGCTTGACTATAAGTTGGGGTCTAGTTTAATTTATCAAGACTTGGCTAAAGCTCGTTTCAAACTTTTGGCATGAATGGATTTTTTTGTATTTTTCACAAGTATTGCCAGTTTTGTGCTTCGTATACTCGACGCTCATTTTGCCTCAAAGTTGCCTGTACTGTTCGTTGACTAGCCGGACAACTTTGGCTTTGACCCGATAGCCGAGCAAGTGGATCCAACTTTTTGCGCTTTGCGAAGGCTTGTAGGTACTGATGAGGAAATAAGATCGAGGGATATTAAGGTGGTTGAACTGCAAGACAATGGCTCGTTTAGGCTAGAAAATGAGTTTCGAGATTGATTTTGAAGAAATTCATTTTGATGAAATAAGTTTGAACGTTTACTCTGATTTTAATGCACGAGGATCTGAGGATGATATCTTCATGTGTGCCTTCATCAGTCCCTTCGATTGTTCGGAACCCATCCTGAAATGTACTCACCGCAAAAGAACTCCAGAAAGAGGTTGACAATGTACTCAAACTACATAGCTCTCGACCGCTCTGTTCTGGATCAGATCGCAATGAAAAATATTTTTTGCAATTTTCCGATATTTGGGTGCTTACAAAATAGTAAAATAGTAGATTTCGATACAAGGGTGGGGATGTTGGTTTCCGTGGCCCGAGCCTTGGCGAGGGTCGGAATCATCGCTCGGAAGCGGAAACCACCCCGCCCGAGTGTCGAATAATATTTTTTCATCGTCGGCGTGGGGAAGAAAATGAAAAAAAACGGCTCTTTCCCGCACAGACGATGATCATTTCTGATTTCTACTCTTTTCCTCGCACCGGTAATAAAATTTTGCACTCCTTATGCGTGATTTCAGGATGTGCATGTATTGTCTGAAATGTTCCGCAGATCTTGTTGATTAATTACTTTAATTTCACATAGATTTACCGCAACAATCGAAGATCTTCTTTGTGGTCTCTAAGCGATATAAAAAACGAGGAGGTTGATTGAAAAAGGATAAATCGGATTTTTTGAGATCGATTATTGTTACAAAGCTACATAATGAATGACGCAAACCAAAAAGAATGTACGAATAATTTATTCAGACAAAGGATTCGGGAAGAGTCCAAACGAGTAAAAATATCAAGATACATAATACTATAAATCCGTTACGTATTGTGAGAGAAACAGTCTGCAGGAGACAACCAAAACACCGAGAATTGTCGTGAATATAAATTTGAAATTATTCAAGCGTAACGGGTTGGTGCACGGTACTTCTGAAATTTTGTCCGCATCGATCGCGTCCTCCAAGACATCTACTTCACGCAAATACAACAAAGCTGCACGCTTACAAAGACAGGTAAATCTCTTACTCTCCGCCGCAAACAAGCAAGAACTTTCCACAAATCCCCTTCAGTTCTCTTCTGTTCTTCACTTCCCCAGCCTCTTACAAGCCGCGTTTCTATAATGAGCGACCCGTGGCGCAACTGTTTCATCGTCAATTTATACTCGGTTATTCAGATATTCCTATTCGTCATCATCGTTCCGAATAATGTCGCTGTGTTTTGTACGGTTGATTTGAGAAAAATTTTCTATATATTTTTCCAGAGATATAAATTCTCTGCGGATGAAACATTCTTCATTTTCTTTCATGGTCACTATCATTACCACCACCACCATAGCTTTGTTCTAAAAAAAACTCGGCGTAAATCACAAAAGCTCGGTCAGATCCGGTTTCTAGACCAATTGAAATCTCTAGGTATGAAACAAAAAATTTTACTCTGGCTAAATCTGTTTAACAAGCAAATTGAAGGTAGGAATCTTCAATATAATGTACAATAATTGTAACGTGCCTGAAGTCAGTTTTTGAAATATTACAGGTGAATGCAGGATTAGACAGCACGTGAAACGTATGAAACTTTAGCGTAGCACGTCTACGTCTGAAATTTGCGTGGGTGGTTCTCGAGCATTTCCCAGATACTCTTGATGTTTGGCTGGTGGGTTGATGTGCGAATGCCTTATATAGATTTAACTGGGTGTGAGAATTTGTGGAAATTTGATATCGGTGATATTATGTTGCCTTGAGCAATCCATCGTCAGGGGTGAGTGGTTTTGGTCAAGATAGAATTTCAGAAGGGGTTTGTTCAACAGTATGATGAGCGACATTCATGCATTTGATAACAGGAATGATTCGGATTTGATACTGATTGAGGAGATACAAAATGTGAACCGATCATGTGAATTTGATCTTTCTACTATGGGTATCAACAATTTTTCAAAATTTTAAAGTCCGCATATCTACAGGCTTCGTGAACTGCCGAAAATAGAATAACATCATGTAAGAATCGACGTTCAGATTATTATCTTGGAACGATATCTTAGTCGGCTGAGAAAAAACGAAAACTTTCATAGACAATAAGACTCAAATAACACGGAATAGCTCCTATTCCCTCCCATTTCTACGAGCCGAATCATCCGCAATTTTTTTCTTCTCAGGGATCAAATTGTTAAAACATGAGATTTTTGAGGATATTACATATTGTTCGATGGAAATACGTGAAGATTCCAGGGTATACTTTTTTCAAGTACTACCGTACAGCGATGTTGTAATTCAAGCGCACGAATCCGAATCCTACTTGTTGCGTCTGACTATTTACGCTTTCTTCTACTTACTGCCACGCGCTTTCAAGGGTCTGAAGCCGCATATGGCACATACTCGATGGATAAAATTTTGAATCGAGACCTATCTGAACAGGAAAATTCGTTTGGATGACGTTTTTTTCACTACTTTTTTTTATAGAACTGCGTGACCTAAACCCGCATTTATTTAACGCATTTGCGGGACTTAAATGGCGTAGGTAATGCGTTCGCTGACTTTACGTGGGTGCGCGATACAACAAATCGTACATTACCTATGCAGGCATCGGAAATTGAAAAAAAGTATATATGAAATCTATGATAGATCATGTCTGAAGCCGTTGCATCCGCATCAATAACTGCAAAGAGCAAGAAAATTAGTCATGATTTTTACACTCCTACTCATGGTCATGAATCATCAGCAACATAAACATGAACATGAACACGTGATTGAGTTATGCACATGTATTCATACGTGCTGACCTTGAAAAACTTTGGCCATGCTGAATTTTTTTTTATACTCTCTCGCGAAGAAATAATAACAAATAACAAGATTAGAGACTGCACTATGGTAGGAGGTCGTACCTCATTTAAAAAGATCGAATGCAGATTCGTCATCCTTCCGGTGAGGATGTTATTATACAGTTTTCAATTCTCAGTCAGCCACCATAAAATAGCTTAGATAATATGTCAAACTGCTAATTTTTTAGGAGTCCAGTCACTGGCGTGAATTTACAGATTGTTTTCTGATAAAGTCTGTAAGGGAAAATTTCGGGTTGTGGGCGGGATGAGGATTCACAGCCCTTCATATTACTCTAATAACCAGTGGTAATGCTCATGACTCATTTTAGGGGTCGAATTATCCATACGAGAAACGTGTTTACCATCACTCGACGGGTTAAGGCCAGTCCGGAGTTCCCGCAGAACCGCAACCAGACACACACCGGCGTACTTTAGGGTTGCGGCTACATGCAATGATTCTGAGAGCGAAATTATTACTTATACGCTTTTATTGGAATTCGATAAGTTGGCCAGATAGCATCCCGCCTCCCAAATCGTAGTTCACGAAGGGACACGAAAACTCGTGTCAATCTGTTTCGAAATCTGTTCAGTAGGAAACGAAAAAAACTGGAACTAATAACAGGGTCTAAACAGCGGAGGTGTCTCGCCAATTTATGTTTATCATCCATCAACAAATCATTTTCGGCCAGAATGAGATAAGCATCCCGCATGTGTATTGAAATTTCCAATCGAATGAGCCCTCCTACGTCGGAGAATTCCGAATCCCCTTAAAAAAAAACCTGGCAGAGGTGTATAGGGATTGGATATGGTTGTCGAGTTGCCTGCAAACAGGCGTAAAATGGCTACCGTTTAGTATAGCTTTAACATTGGTAGGTTTAGGGCTTATGTATTATTCGAGTCATCGTTCACTCAGTCTGACACGAAACACTTACGCTTGAACCTGGTCTACTCATTCTTGCGTTTGAAGGATGACCAATGGCCGGAAAGAGTAAAAAGCACGATATTATTAATATGGCCCCATGCACCCAATGCTAAATCCATATGCAACGACAGTTATTTTCGAGGAATAAGCGCCTGTATGACGGCAACCCGACAAGGATGTCCAATCCCTATAACTCACTCAGTGTGCCAAAGAATTATGATTTTCTTCAGGCATAATGCATATTTTTTGACGTGAAACATCTCATCCGACTGGAAATTTTATGATGCTTCGCTTGCGTTGTCACTGTTGGGCCAGAAATGAGAGGTTGAGATTCGATGGGGAATAATAGCTACACATATTTTCCGATCGTATGCAATGCGGTCGACGCGCCATCTATTCACCGAAAAATCTGGATCCCCTCTGGGCTGGCCTTAACTTGCGGGTGTGTGATATCTATTTTATAGGACCAGATTTTGAACTTTTTCTCAGTCGGGGGGGGGGGGGCAGCGACCCTACCCTTCCGCTTCCACCCTCGCGCAAGCGTTCTGGTGATTCATGATCCACAGAAAGGGCGGGTTTTATGTCACTCGATGCTATAAAATAGTGTACAATACTCAGAACCCAAGAGCCTGGTTATTACACGGCGTGATCGGCGCCAACTTCACGACGTGTAATAATAAGGCTCTTAGGTCCGTTGTATCGTGAATAATTATTTGCTTACAGGAACCTGCAACCCCTGGGCTATTTCACCTGCGAATATTTGAGACTTATATTCCGGGCCCGTGCCGATTGGTTCTTTCTCCGGGCTATTTTACTGAGAAACTAGCGGTTATTGCTTCCCCCGCTAACGCTCGTTCGGCTAGTAAATATTCCCGATAAGCCAGGGGACTCTGAAATGCTTTTGTAGTCCAATACTGATGGTAAAAGAATGATTGCTGGTCAATTTGAGGTGCCAGGAAGGAATTCCTCGTGGAGTTCACAGAAATGACTACATCTTGGATTATATCTGCTAATAGATGAACCATTTTTGGGAATTTAGAGTAACTGTTCTGAATTCTCGGAATGGCTGGGTTGGATATATCAATATTTTTGGAGAACTCATCCTAGTTACACCAAATTGAGCTGAGAAGGACGTAATGAGACCGGATTATACCGAGCGAGATCGAACTAGACTCGACTAGACCGAAGTAGACCGAATGAGGCTGAACTAAAGCGTACTAAATCTAATTACATCAAACTAGACCGTTAATACGGTCCATTTTTTGATACTGTACTAATGTACAGTATCTCCCACCCTTAGACCACTCACCCCATCCCCATCCCTATTCCTGTTCCTATCCCTGTTCCTGTCCCTGTCCACATCCATATCCCGCCCCTATCTCTGTCACTATCCTTATCTACATATCCATGTCCCTATCCTTATCCCCGCTGCTACCCCTGTTCCTATTCCTATTACTGTTGTCATCCCCATGCCCCTGTCCCTATCCCTGTCCTCATGCCTATCTCTATCCCTACCCCTGTCAAAGCCCCTGTTTCTTATTACACTGAACTAGAACGAGCTATACCGAACTAGACCGTATGAGTATGGTACTCCCCATTCCCAGATCACCCACCTTATCCCCACCCCTATCCATGTTCCTATCCTTATTGCTGTTCCCATCCCCGGACCTACCCCTATCGAGGTCCCTAACCATATACCTATCCTTGTTCCCATCCCTATCCTTACTCCTAAGCCTATTCTTATCCCTATTCCTGACCCTATCCCAGTTTCTAACCCTGTCTCTAGGCCTGACCCTAACTTTGTCTCGTCCCTATCCCTGGATCTGTCCCTATCCCTGCCCCTGTGACTATCCCTGTCGCTGTCCTTGCTTCTAATCCTGTTCCTATCCCTGACCTCATCCCTGTCCCTTGTTGCTATCTCTGTCCCTGCCATATCCCTGTCGCCTTTGTATCCTTGTCCCCATGACTTTTGCTATCACTATCACTACACTGTGTCTGTTACTATCCCCATTCTTGTCCCTGTTACTATTTCCATCCCTGTTCCTGTCCTGACCCCATCGCAGTTTTTATCCCTATCCTTATCCGTATCTCGATTCCTACACCTATTCCAATCTCTGTACCGTCCTCAGCCCTGCCCCTAGACCTTTCTCCCGTTGCTATTCTCATCCCTGTCCCTAACCCTATCTCTGTCCTTATCACCACCCTTGTGCCTATCCCTATCCCTGTCCATATCTCTGGCCTATCCTCATATATGTTCTTATCCCACCTCTGCCTCTATTCCTATCCCCACCCCTATGTTTGTTCCTATTATCATCCTGGATCCTATCCCTGTTGCTATGCCGATCCCTTCCCGTCCCCATTCTTGTCCCTGTCCCTATCTCTGTTCATATCCCTATCCCTGTTCCTATCCCCATCTTTATCCCTACCCCGTCCCTGTTCATATTCCTATTCCACCCCTACCTCTACCCCTATCCCTGTCCCTATCCCTATCCCTATCCCTATCCATCCATCCATCCATCCATCCATCCATCCACATAGAGCCACTTATGATATATAACCCCTGGGAGACAGGCAACCCGATAAGAGGATCCGGACGGACAAAATTTGGCTGGGCGTTTAATTATTATAAAATCCATCCATCCATCCATCCATCCATCCATCCATCCATCCATCCACATAGAGCCACTTATGATATATAACCCCTGGGAGACAGGCAACCCGATAAGAGGATCCGGACGGACAAAATTTGGCTGGGCGTTTAATTATTATAATTCAATTCAATTCGTCTGTTTATATTCCCCAGTTACGAATCAGGATTTCAATATGCAGGAGTTTCTCTTCTTGAATTCCCTGCAATTGTTATATCCGGGTTAAAACTGCAGTAAGATTATGAATTTCCAATACAGCAGCAATGATATGAAATTAAAACTAAGACAGATTACTAGTTTCAAAATTGTAGAGATTCAAAAAATCATTCATCACTGATAGACAGTTAAGGGGGTGCGGAAGCTCTACTTTTACCGACCTCGGCTCTCGTCACGAAAAAATTTATTACTCAAATATTACGCAATATCTTGAAAAACCCCGTCTATTAGGTTATTTCTGTGGATCGTATCTAGCTCCTCATGAATTTTCAGGGTGATTCATTATGATTTGGAGGAGAACTCAGCATTCTCAGTTACGAAGATAGCGACTGCTTTAATCAGAATGGTGAGTTCTCCTTCAAATCGAGTTATATCGCCCTGCAGGTTGTACCAGATGGTGAATCGAGCCCACAGAATTAAGCTAATAGAGCCCTTTTTGCCCAACTCATCCTATAAAAATTATAAAAAATCAAGAACTATCACGAGCGTATGACCACCCAAAATGTAAACAAACGCGTGTGAGCTGGGCGATTCACGCTGCGCTGAACATCTGATGAGTGGCCGGCTGGCTACATATATATATCCGTGCGCGAGCGCTTCCCTAGAGAGCCACCATCTTGCCGAGTAAACAAAAACGTCTGCTAGTGCTGAGACTGCTGCTGCCCGGCCCGTACATTTCTGATTGTTTCTGATGGTGGCTCTGCTGGGAAAACAGGCGCGCTCGGGTCTCGAATGTGTGTAACACGTATGATACGCAGCCAGCTGAACGCTTATCAGGATAACATTGTGGGTGGTTGTGGGACCAAAAAGAACACAAGCTTTAGCTAATGTTTTCCATAAATTTTCTTGACTTGATAACCATAGCGTGAGAACCAAGGCGCCATTCTCCTTGGTGGTAAGTAGTAATTGATTTGCAAAGTCTGCGCGTGGAAAAGGATTCATCATAGCTCGATTTGATCATCTCTGTAATCCTGATGTGATTTGAGTTATTCACAATCTGTTTTATTTGCTAAATATCTTGGAGATGTTTCAATTAGTTGTAAAAATAGAACAAATTTCAACCCAGAGATTTGTATCTTGTGACATATGAAGAAGTTGAATTAATACGGGAACTCATTTTGAGAATGAAAATTCAATAGCATTATGAGAGAAATACTTCAATTCCAGATAAAATGATCCTTGAATTACATCCAGACTGATGTATGGCTCTAGTTTCAACATTGATTGACTTCTAAACCAAGATTTCTTTCAAATTGGGGTTACCCATCTCCACCAAGGGCGTAGATGTACTACTCTCTCTGGATAACACGTTTGATGAAGTAGATGTTCCCTGTACAACTTGCTATACCTATTAAAATATTAGCCTACGCCAGCCAGTTATCTATCAAGTCTCTAGCAAGAATGTGAGTGGCACGTCAAGTCAGTAACAACCCATGTACCACGAGTCAGAGTCTAGCTGAGATTATTGGATTAGGTTATTACGCAATGAAATTATATCATAGAAAAATAGTTAGAAATACCAGGGCTCTATTGCATATATCACAAAAATTGTTCTTGGACCGCCATTAATAATAGACCTAACCAGTCTCAAAACTCCAAAGTGTGAGAGACGATCTTGCCACTAGTATTGGACGTGGACAGGTTTTTGGTTAGATTAAAAAAACAGCATGAACGATATTACATTGGTCACCATCTAATTCTTTGGATCGATTATAGAGATTTTTCTGAGATGCACAATTTATAGTTTCAGAGTTGACTATGCTATTCATTGAATATTAAGGAAGTATCTCCAAATGGAATGAAAAATGCCCAATTGATACCTTGTTTGCTGCAGTACACAGACATCTAGCAAGCACATATAAATGCATCCGTGTAATGATTTGTGTCACGAGAGGTGTTTAATGGAATCAATGTATGATTGGACAAGAACGAAAGTTCAAGCAGTCATCTGCAACAAGAACTTTTGAGCGAAGCATCAGAATTGACGAATGAGCAGAATTTCAAGCTATTCAGTGTTTGCAACTAAATTTCTATTGGACAATAGCAGAAATTCAAGCAGTTATCTGCAACAAGAATTTCTGCGTGAAGAATTAGATTTGATGAAGAAACAGAATTCCAAGCTATTCATTGTTTGCAACTAGATTTTTATTGGACAATAGCAGAAATTCAAGCAGTTATCTGCAACAAGAATTCCTGCGCGGAGAATGAGATTTGATGAAAAAACAGAATTCCAAGCTATTCATTGTTTGCAACTAGATTTCTATTGGACAATAGCAGAAATTCAAGCAATTATCTGCAACAAGAATTTCTGCGTGAAGAATGAGATTTGATGAAAAAACACAATTTCAAGCTATTTAGGGTTTGCAACTAGAGTTTGATTGGACAAAAACAGAAATTCAAGCAGTTATCTGTTACAAGAATTTCTGAGTGAAGAATCATAATTGATGAAGAAACGAAAATTCTAACAGTTCAAGTTTTGGGACTACAGTTATGATTTTTAATCAGCATTATCACGTGAGGCAACAACAGTGTTCAAACAGTTTTCTGCAATAAGAACTTCTGAGCCGAACAGTCAAGGGGCGAATGTCAACAGAAATTCAAGCGGTTGCCCGCGCTAAGAATTCCTCAACTATAACTGTGATGATGTAACGCCGCCATCCGATCAAATTTCCTATCATTCACTAGACCCAGCTCACACGAAGTCCCCTAGGTCGGTAAAAGTAGAGCTTCCGAACCCCCTTAATATTTGCTCATATTTCTCTCTCTGGTAGTTACTGCGATTGTCATGATTCCTACATACTAATAATTAGTCATAGTCTCTTAATCTCATCGTATTTGAGTTGATCATGTGACGATGATCAGGATGATAATTTTGTCGCACGAAAGCCAGCTTCTAAAAAAATGACCAATATCAACGTTGAATCGATTTGCTCAAAACTATCAGGACAAAAATTGATTGTCACAAAAAACGTATCAAATTCTCTATCGATTGCTTTGCCCTTTTGTCTTTTCGACTTGCTCTTTTGACATCGCCGCATGCCTCTGTTTCTAAAAGGGTTCAGCAAACGTTATCAGCACCAAAAACTCTATCCACTCGAAATTTGATGAAACTAGCTCGTTTGTTGATCGAGAGAATAATCAAATCTAAAATCAGTTTGCAACATGGGCATTGTTTCCCACTAAACAAGTTTCACTCCGATCGTTTTCTCCGACCTCTGACACACCGCTGTAAAGTTTAACACATTCCAAAGTCTCATAATTCAATTTGTCTTCGACAAAATTGTCGGATTATACTCCATCCTCTTTCCCTTCAAACTCTCTGAACAACGAGGCACCCTTCCATTATTTTTTCCGCTTAACCAACACATGCACTTCCATCGTAGCATCACAGGCTCATGCAAGTATAAAATCAAAGAGGCTGTGGCTTGAAGTGAATAACAAAGGGCTGCAATTTTTGAGAAACGGTTGCTCAGCACACCCAACACCTCCAATATAAGACAGAATATCGATTTGCGTTACCCTTATCCATTCATCTATCTATCTATCTATCTTTGTTGAGCCCTTGACGTGCTTGGCTGCCACTGTATATGAATGATTCCGCCGAAACAGTAGTTACACCGATCGACATTTTGTAAAAGAAGTAAGAAGACTGACCTAGTAAAAGGTAGGTGGAATTGCTCGCTGGATCTGAAAATGATAACCATTCGGCACCATCACATTATATCCCCTATCGACTTACTGACAAAAACGAGTTCGTTTTCAGAAGTTTTGGAATTTCAACCAGGGAACCTTAACCCTTAGTTGGCACACCTCCACCAAATAACATAGCTGGAGAATTTTTCCTCGGGTGCTCTATAAAAGCCTATACAGGTGACCTTCACTCTCCAGATTTCGGCTGATACTCATCAGTGGTATTCGTCTTGGCATGGTACTCGTAATAAAGTACTGGTTCTTGTGATCGAGTGCTTAGAGTCGTACTCGAAATCAAGTGGTCAGGGGGATACTTGTGGTCAAATGCTCCGGATGTCACTAGAGATCGAGTACTCCAAGTGTTACTCGTGATAAAGTACCGACGGAGGTAATCTCAGTCGAATACTAAGCTTGTATTCGAGTACTCACAGTGGTAGCGTATCCCTCTCTGACGCATTCTATCAGTTTGAGGAATAACACGTTTACCCTGCTGAAAAAAATTCCGTGGAAGCCCATGGGACTTCCTGGGACCTGGCTCTGGGAAAATGTTCAATCTTGACACTTGGGAAATTTGGCATCCAAGACGGGCAGCATACGAAATTCCCAAAAATGGCTGAATTTGGTCGATTATGGTCAAAATTCGTATGCCACACGTCTCCAATGCCAAATTACGTAAAAAGCAAGATCGGAAATTTTCCCAGGGCTATGTACCACGGAGTTCCGTGGGATCCCACGGAATCATTTTTAGCAGGGTACTTGCAGTGTTTGAATGCATCAGATGAAATCTAAAGGACAAGAGTTTATGTCCGGTTGCCAAGCTGGGGGAATACTTTTGAGTCTAGATGTCAATTTTGCCCCTCTCTGTGAAATCTTAGATCTGACATAATCTGGTTTCAATTCCAAGATACGTAGAGCTCTAGATATTTTCTTTTTTTGCCCAAAAAAGTGGAAATCAAATGCAATGAATCATTCAAACTCGTCTAAAGACGTACTATTCTGCCCAAATCAACGTCTGCGCTTCTATTTAAACCTCAAAAGTACAATTCTCACCAGAATCGTCCATATAGAAAATCTATCGATATCGCCCGTGCGCCAAAAAGCGCAATGTTGAGAGGGTCTCGAGGGCGTGAACTGAACGGCTGCTTTCGAGGTGAAGGTCGACATTCTCGATCGTATATATGTCGTATATTAGATTCACTTGTGTGCATATTTGGGTATAATCTTATGTATCCGTATCTCTTTGTGTTTGGGTGGGAGGTGGGGGGGGGGGCTAACTGAAGAATAGAACAGTATGTAATAGCAAGTTTGACGATGATATAGGTATATATATAGCGATGGATACTATGAAGCGCGGATACTAGCAATAGACGGGGGGTTGGTATCTCAGGCATTATACTCTGTGGGCACATGCATTATCGAGAGAGGCCACTTGCGATTTGCCTCCTCTCTTCCTCTCTCGATCTGAATTCTGTGATGTATCTTGTGAGAGTATTATGGAATCAAGGCCGAATGGAACATTCAGAATTTCGAGGACTCCATCCGTCATCGACGATCTATCATCGTAGATAATGCTCGATGCTTGCAAAGCTTTAGAGATGATGGCTCTTCATTGTTATTCTGATCCTTTTTCGTTTGGAGATATCATGGTCGGTTTAGTTTGGAGTGAGAGTGAAGAGAGACGAAACACGTTAAAATGTCATTTTGATGTATACCAGAAGTTACAGAAGTATAGTAATTCCAGTTTTGATTTATGGATTAGTCATATGGTCGTCGTACACAAAGATTCATAAGGATAGAATTGAATCTGTTCAAAGGTGAATCATAATTTCACTATTTTTCAATACCAGTTTCAGAATGAGTTTGTCCGACCACAAATTTGAACAAATTTCAAAGTCTGTCAATGTCCCTACAATATAGTCTATGAATTACGTGAATGATGCGAGTCCCATTCATTTTTTGTTGTCAGAAAAAAATTGAATGCGATTTTGTTTAGAAGATTTTACAGTTAAAAAAATGTGTACAACACTAGGAACTTCAGACCTTTTACTGAAAACGTCTACCGAACAAACTAATCGTTTAATCCATCTTCAGCGAGATTGGTGGGATCTTGAAATAATTCAACAGCAGATATTCGTGACTTACAGAATTGACACCAATTCAAAGCAAAAGCTAATAAAACTCGATTGTGTAAATACTATCAGAGCATATGTCTACTCTACTTTTGTAGTTGTTGTAACTTTTAATTTTTCTCTTTGCATCCTTCCACGATGCACGTTTTGTTTTGGAACTTGAGTTATATTCTCAATCAAGCTCTAAAATTAATAGGCGTGGCGGATGAAACGGGGCGAAGGGGTTCTGAGAGGAAACCGTTTAATTGTTTGAGGAGTTCCGATATTACTCTCTCCAAAACCATCAGTGAGAACTCACTGAACTTCAGTTAATCTGGGATCAACTCTAACTGAAGATTTCAGTGAGTTGTTTCAGTGAGTATCCACTGAAGCCGCACTGAAACTTTAGTCACCTTGGGTGGTCGGACAACTCCCCATTACTGAAGTTTAAGTGAGACCAATCACCTGAAATTTCGGTAACCTTTGGAGTCAGACGAGTCCCCATCACTGAAGTTTCAGTGAGCTTTGGTGTAGGATGGGCCATCGTCGTTGAAGTTTCAGTGGCGTTCACAGAAACTTCAGTGACAATGGCCCGTCCGACACCAAAGGTTACCGAAATTTCAGGTGAAAGGTCCCACTGAAATTTCAGTGATGCTCATTGAAACTTCAGTGATGGGGACTCGTCCGACCACCCCAGGTCACTGAAGTTTCAGTGCGAGTTCAGCGGATACTCACTGAAACTACTCACTGAAGTCTTCAGTCAGAGTTTATCCCAGATTAACTGAAGTTCAGTGAGTTCCCACTGATGGTTTCGGAGAGAGTACACCGTGAAACAAAACTTTGGGGTCGGAATGTCTCATTGGCTGGTTTATGATTCTCTCGTGTACTTCTTGATATAGAAACTGAACCTGTAATCCATTTTGCTCATGCTCGTCAAGACTTTCCTTAGACACAAAATACCTAATCCCTTTCGAAGATTTTCTTGACTTGAACGAGAATTCCAACGTAGCAGCTCAAATGGAGCCCGGGGTCTGTGCGTATCCATGTGTGCTTTTCCTATCGAAGAAGCACACATGGATACGCACAGGCAAGCTTTTTTCGTCAAGATTTTTGAACAATAAAGATAATCACAAGCAGATGTTAAGGCCAGTCCGTAGTGCTTACTTGCTCACTACTCCATAGATGGCGCCACGGTGATTTGCATAGCGTAATTCCAACAATATTTAATTTCTAAATAGTTGCAAACACTTTTTGGACCAAATCATTGAGTCAGCGCGCTTCCCAATAAAATTTCCAATCATTTGAGCTCGGTCGCGTCTCAAAACTCGCGATATATTTTGCGAGATTTGGAAAATGGCAAAGTGCATGACAGCGTGGTTCCTACGATGCGGCAGCGACAGCACAAGATTGCGGTTTTCCAAATCCTGCAAAATATACCATGAATTTTGAGACGCAACAAAGCTCAAATAATTGGAAATTTTATTGGGAAGCGCGCTGACTCAATGATTTTATCCGAAAAGTGTTTGCAATTATTTAAAAATTAGATATTGTTCGAAAACCTGCATGTACTCCGGTGCGTGTCTGGTTGCAGTATTGCAGGGACTACGGACTGGCCTTAATCTTCTCCCTTCACGCTAAGCATCTGATTGTCCGTTGTTCGTTCGTGTTTATGAATCAGGACCAAAAATCGATCCTCTGGAAAGAAGGACCTCGGTGCCACGGGAGTCGAATAGATCGACTTTCTTGAGTTAGCATTAGCGGGTAGATCGAGCTACCAAAATTCACAAGTATACTTCACATGTTCACAAATCGATATTCGTTGTAAAGAGTGGGGGTCGTTGATCTTCTTCTCACGTGTAAAAATCATGAACATTTCGCTCTTATATACGTGTTCTTACGGGATGATCATCAAAATATTGTTTCATCGTGTCATTCAAAGTCATCATCGTGTTTTAACCGACTTTCCACGCACACAAAGTCTTGGGTAGCTCTTCCTTCCTCCTGGAGATGCTTCGAGCATCCCAAAATATAATATTGAGATTCCTGCGTTCCATTGTGATGATGTCTTTCTCACTGTTACACGATTTACAACTTGCAAATATTCACTGCCAGTATCAGCAGTCTCAGTTTCACTTTCTGTGGCCACTGTATTGAGGGGATGTCGAGATTGAAGTTTCTAGGGCTTCTTTCTCAGTTTTGTCAGTCTATTTTTCATGGTTTTATCACTTAGTAAAGGATAAAGTCTTCGAATGAACTCTATTTTTTTTTCAAGATCTGTAATTTTTAGAGTCAAGTACCGGTTCCAAATTCGATACAGCTATGAATTGTACGGAAGATATGGTACCTATCATTTTTTTCTTTAATCGTTCTTTTGGCAGGTCAAAGAGCCACCGCAATCTTCGCGAAACTCTTCAACTCTTCGACATTGGAAGAGTCACCATTAGAGACATCTGTCTCAATCCTTTTTATGCCCACTTTTTTGTGTGCTTGACCTTTTGCCATTGATCTTCCGATATCCTCGTGTCGGCATCATTAGGGAGTTTTATTTCCACACTGTTATAATTTGATGGAGTAGATTCTGCAGTTGTACACCCAGAAGTGGAAGAACGAGGGGTTCGGGAGCTGGATCTAGTTGAAATTCTGGGGATTATCTCCTTTTGGCACCAAAAGATGATACCCAAAGCCGCAGAGTCTAACTTTTACACCTGCTGGAATATAGCTATGCATGTTGATATAAGAGAACAATCGAATCTTTCAGCCCCAATCGAAGTGAGAATATCATTATCTAAGTCTCAAAATGAGATATCTTTGGCCTCTGTATGATCAGAAGAAGTTGATTAGTTCTAGCTCACTCAAAGAGACGAAATGTGGGGAAGATTCCGTGGAAATACTTGGTACTCTCGTGCAGTCTTACGGATATTCTGGTGATGCCACGCAACTTTTCGGGTTGATTCAAGCTGCATTTGGTGGGTAATATATTGAAGAAAAATGGCCCAAAAGCGCGATGGTGTGCTACCAATCCAGCCAAAACTGTATGACTTTGAAAATTGGGAACAAAAAATCAATCATGTCTCGTTCAACTCAAAGATGATTACGCCAAGCTTCTGCCGTGACTCTGAATGCAATTTTCGGAATGCATATCTAAAGTAGATGCAATTGCGAAGATTTTGCAACGAGTCCCGTTTTGGTGCGATATTTCTATCTAGAATACGACCGTTCTGAAATGAAATAGAAAAAACGTGACTCATGAAAAGAATTCAGTTTTTCTCATCCCACATTGGCGGATCGAGCTCCATGTTGATAGAACCAATCGTGATCGGATACCCTAACCTTACGAAGCTGCAGAAAGACCAAGGCATTCGTTGAAATTGTCAATTTTGCCGAATAATTGCTTAGGAAATTCTGGAAAATCGGCGAAAAACTACTTTTTGTTTGACTTATTAACGTGATTTTGGCGATGCCACTTACTCTATATGAGTTCCAATAGTGGATTTGTAACTCTCAATACTACACAAATATGTGAACAAAAGGTCCCAAGTGTGCGTTGAGTGGTTTCCATTTTTCGTTTTTCAACGATTTTCAGCAAAGTGCAAAAGTTCCAGAGAAACGCTCATATACATAGATATACTGCATTGCATGGGTTGTGGCCTGTAGCTCGAAAATGCTTGAGCGTTAGACTCTGTGGAGGTATCATCTTTTGGTGCCAAAAGGAGATAATTCCCAGAATTTCAACCAGATCCAGCTCCCGAACCCCTTGGACTCTCCTTGTCAGAAGTGGAAGAGCGAGGTCTTTTAGGAGGAGCTGCAGTAGGAAGGGGGGGGGTCTCACCCACCTTTAGCTCAATGTTGTACACTGTAGCTTACGTGATACCACTATTATCCATGCAATCCCTCCTGTAAGTTGTTATTGTTTTGATTTACATTTGGGCACGATCTAGTCGTGTGGCCCGATTGTTTACACGTAAAGCATGTTGCCGAATCGGTGGTAAGGGAACGCTAGCAGGTACTATTATCAAATTGGATCTGTACATTATTTTGTAACAAGTTTACCTCCTCCTCTTAACTGTAAGATTGTCGCCGGAAAGATGCAATATGCTTTCTCCTGGGTTTAACGAGTGATGAGCGAACATTAGTTATTTCTGATACGACTGTAATGCCTTTATTTTTAAGCTCTTGAATGATCAGTTGATTTGGTATCCTAGGCGGTTCATTGGAGACCATAACACATTCTTTATTGCTCACAAATGGTCCAATTTTCAATGCATAGTCTTTTGTATTGACTAGATCTTTATTCTTTAAATACACGCACACACGGTTACTGGCGGTTTTCGATCTGAAACTAATATTGATCACTTTAACAAGCTCTTCAAGCTCATTTACACAATCTTCAAGCGATAATCCTTCAACCGAATCAATAAGAACCCCTTGATCCTTTTTTGATTATTTACTGTATTCAATAGGATTAGCATAGGTTTGCTTAGGTCATTCTTTGGTGGGATAATGCTGACCCCCTACGTGGCCATTTTTTTCTGTAGTTTTCCTCGTTCTTATTCATATCTAGGCGATGTCATGGCTGGGTGGCCTGGCACGGCAGTGATTCGTGTTCGTTTTACACCAAAAGTGCATAACAACACTGCACTCCATTTCACTGAGAAATTGGAAGAGTGAATTTTTCTAAGTTTTGCTGCAAACAGCAATCATAATCTCAGAAAACTTGGATCTCACGTTAACACGTCTACCCAACTGGCCCAAGCGCTTGACCCAAGCTCAATTTCTGATCAGATTTCTGTGGCGGTCAGACTAAAGGGCGTAAGTCCAATTTTCATAAAATTTGAGTTAAGGCATCTACGATGTTCTACTGGATCATCTTCATCACTTGAAACTCCTTCCAGACCGAAATGTTGCATTGCTGGCAAAAAATTCCATTTGTAAAAGGGCGTAAGTCTACTCTCCTGTATTATAATCATAGCATTCGAACGCATTTTTCTCGATTTTTATTCAAATGGACTTACGCCCTTTAGTCCGACCGCCACAGATTTAAGAGTACACGCTTTTTCAGTGATGTAACTGAGACTCTTTCGACTAAGAATACGCCTCCAGAACATTCATTAATGTCCAAAATTGTGAGAAATCTGAGCGTAACGCTTTACATGACAGTTCGCGGATAGTGATGTTTTCGAATTCTTCACGAGATTTTGCAAGCATTGCGCTTAATTGGAACCTTTACAGAAGTAAATGAGTTTGACCAAAGAAATATTGATGCGTTTTTAGATGATCCCGGCGTTATGGGTAAATAAACCATAGGTTTATTTCCTCTGCTGCTTACTCTAGTCCACAGAGATGAATTAAAGAATTCCTTATTCATTACATTGATGTCCCATTCTGATGCAATCCAACACTAATGGACTGACACTCCATCATGGAGCAAAGAAAGTTCAAAATTCAGTTGGATCGCCCCATACAATTGAACTGTATGCACGATCGATCTCCGTAACGAATATTCTCTACTCTTCTTCTAGCTGTCAATTTTCTCACCGAAGAATCGATTTGAAAGCATACTCTAACCCTGCACAATTCGCTGAACACAACCTGGGAAAACAGATAGAGCAAGAAGACATATATAGACATACACGGGAAGCATCAATTTACGCCTGACAAACCAATAGCCCAGTCTCGATTGAAAGAGTCAAATGCATTCTGGATGTGTACTACATATACAAACTGAAACTCATACACATACAGACTTATACGAACACATTTCAGAAATTGGAGTGTGCTGCCTATCCATAGCTGAAAACCGATACAAGCTTGCAAAATTGTTAGACGCGTTCACGCAAAAGCTCACTCACCCAGTGGTATAATTGCCTGCCGCAAAAAGCCACCACATGGACACTGACACAATCCAAGTTTGATATATATATATATATATATATAGATAGGCAATTGCAAAGCCAACTTGCGCAGCATCTGTGATGGATTGAGAGAAAAAGAGAAGGAGACCGCATGGCGAGATTGAGGGTGAGAAAAAAAGTCTGTGAATGCGCCTGACAGAGGTGTGATTGGAAAAATTGAAGGCAGAGAGGTTGTTGAAAAGGAAAAAAAGATGAAGAGAGATGAGCTTGCAGAGATTTCTGAGCATTTGCTGAGGTGTGATGGAATTTTATCGTGGTCGGGTATATTAGATATTCGAGTGATGCTGTATTATTGAAACAGGTTTGTCTTGGTAAAATTTTCTATACATTTGAAGAGGTAATACCTGTCTGCACTGATTTTTGACTGATTGGATACTTGATGTATTTTCTGAATCAATTTAGCTTCGCGCGAGATCGGCTATTTTACGAATGAATTCTTATTCAATTTTTGACTGGATTATGATTGATTAGTACTCGACTAGTCTTGAATAAAGAGGACAAGAAGTGGCGTAATAGAGGAGAAAAGAAGATGTGATATTATATCACGCATTTGAATTTGTTGTCATTGCAGGACCTTAATTACGAGAGAAAAAATGATAGCGAAATGGATTCACAAATATGAACGAGTCTGTTTAATGAGGTATTTATCTGGTTATGATAATGGCAAAGCAACCAAATCATCACTTACAGATCTTGTGACATGATACAATATTTTTATAGTGTCATAACTGAGTCTGGGTGCCCTCCCAAAAAGTAACACCAGTGACATCTAGTGTTTTGATTTGCTGACGGTGCATGAGCTTCCCATCATGCGAATAAGACTTTAAAAATGAATGCTATTAATGAATGATTCTGAAACATTCAAAATTTTTTTATTGATTCAAATTTTTCACGCGATTCTGTTGATGTAAAATCAATTTCTGCACACCATAACCTATCGAACTAATAAATAATTGAAGAATAGTACTCGGTCTGTCAGTTTAATTACAACGAATTATCCTCAATATTTACATCTTTCTCACTTTCAATGAACAATGGTACTTTCCAACATAAGCATATAATTTTATCTTGAAAAACTGCAAACTGTAAAAATGGAAAAGAGAGCTGCTGTATGAGTTGTTCAGAGTCACAGTGGACTATAAGTCCATGTTTTGGATCAGAGTGGACTTTAAACTTTATCTTTCGTATTATATCCCAAAAAGTTGTCAAATCTATAATTCCGCCCAGAAAACATGACAAAAATTTGAAAACATTTTCCGTAGATGGCCATGAGCCTAATTGGAACATCTAGCATGAATTGAGAGCAAAAGAATACCGAGTTTTCAGAAGAGGACTCACAATTAGTCTACCCTGACTCTGAACAACTGTCATGTGATGATTGGTTGTGTGAGTCATTTTCGAGATTCATTGAGCCAAGCGATTAGCCATCCCGACACTCTCCTTTGACAACTAGATGCGTTTCAAGGGGTCACGCTTGGCGATAGATATTTTATAAAACCTGTTCTTACATAACATTAGTGAAATTGTGTGGTTTGTGAGTAAATGCATCAACTTTTTATGTCAATGATGTTCATTACAAGAGTTAACGTAGCCTGTGCGGGACGTGGGGGGGGGGGGCGGGGGAGAGAAATCAATATCTCAATGGTTGTTTCTTTCTTCTACTCAGATTTGATTATCACCAGTATCGTTGGTCAGAGTTTGTAAAAAAAGTTCTGATGACAGTTAATTGGAATTGACCTCATCTGAATTCGATCAATTATTGGTACTGTCGTCACATGCGAAATATGAGGAACAATGGGAAATTATAATCAAATAGGAGTAGGCTTGGTTCACAATATTGAATATCGGTTATTCTAATTTATTTACACATGAACATTCAACCAAGTTTCAGATTGACCAGCATTTTGCTATGAAGTAATCCAGTAACTAATTTATACTCATTTAGCTACAACGGATTATTGGTCTGAGTTACATCATACATTTGCACCGGCACATTGTTTGTACAAACTGCTGCATATCAGTGAATTGAATTCACTCAAGTGACAAATACACGAGATTTATCATTATACATTAAACGACAAATATCTAAATGGGTCAAAGTAGGGTATTTATTGATCGATTTAGAAGTGCTCAAATAATTTCGAATCCTGAAATACATTGTAACAAGGAGTTAGGTGTCATGATAAATTTGTCATCCTTTTTCGTGGACCACATGCACAATAAATGGAAACAGATGGTTTCGTTCTCCTCGCTAGTATTTATGCTCAGATGATTGAGGTCGTTGTCACACTTTAGTTCAATTCCAATTTTCGATAATATTTTTGTGTTCTTATCAGTTGTAACCTTGGTTACTTCGAATTCACTGCATGTTAAGGTAGTATGATTTTCACAAGTTAAAATGATTAATAGATAACCGCCATCTATTAAGTTGTATACATCTATTGCTACATCACTTTCAGACGCATGCTCATGTGCGTAGGATAGTTTTGGTATGGCCATCCCGGCGCCAAACTGGTCGCATATGGTTTGCTTAGCCAGTCTACCACATATTGTGAACTGACCGTTCGTGGAAGATGTTATCAAATGCATAGTTTTTGAATTATGCCGAACTGTTGTATTCAACTGTTTCTCCAGGTTACCATGTTCACTAATGTGTTCTACTGTTACATCATGAGGATCTGTTTGAGAAGCTACAAAAACGTAAAAACCTGGATGAGCTGCAGTTTTTGCTGGAGCCATAACGGTCTTAAACATGAATAAGCTTGTGTCAAAGGGTTTTGGAGGTCCATCTGTAACACCCAACTGGTCATAGGTCACCCTACATTTCTCCAATTTTCCACAAATACCTTTGTCGGAGATGAAAACATCAAAAGTGTTTGAATGGACGAGCAAGTTAGTCAAAAGCATCTGCTGTACCGGTCGTTGTTTGAAGTAAGATAATTCCAGAATCTGAGCTTGACAGTTGCTCATGTCTACTATTGCAATTTTCTTGTACATCGCTTGAGAATCTGAACTAATTTCATTCCACGTTATCAAGATTTTGGATGTTATGCCAAGAAAATCAATTTCTAGGGGAAACTGTTTGACTATCAGAGCACGATTGTTTGCAAGAGTTGAGGTTAGGTTGCAACTATTGACACGCGTTACTTCTTCGGTGAGTACCTGATCATTTTTGTAAAACCCAATATCGTAAGTGAGCTTCATTATCTTAATGTTGCAATTGATCTCACGGAAGAATCCCACTCTGTTGCAGATGGCTAAGAGATAAGTGTTGTCTTTTCTGGTCACGTTTCCTGATACAAATGTTTGGGCATTTTCGTAGGTCAAATATTCACCTACGATGTCGTATTTTGGGAGCGCCTGAGCAAGTGCAGTTGAATAGAGGAGATAAGACAGTAGATCTGAAACCTTCGATCTCATGACGAGGAATGATGGCCCCAAAGTCCTACAATTTGATAAAGACGAGAGATAGAGGATCGTATAACGCCAATTGATCCCTTTTTCCTGTATGAATGAAGCAGATCTCACGTTACAAGAAGGGGAAGTTTCTTTTACGATCTCTTTATTGCTTGATATTGAACTGCTCAGCTCGTTCTGGTTCGTTAATTTAAGTGGGAAAATCATTTGTATCTTGTAATCCTTAACCCTCGGCTGTCCCTGTGGGACGCATTACACCCCAGGCCTCCTTCATGAGTACGCCACGCGCGTAATTCGAAGTTTCCCGGTCTCAGAGTGACATTTGTTGGTAGTCAAGATGTGCCACTTACCGACCGTGCACATAGCGCCAGTTTAGGCTGGTATTCATAGTCGGATTATCCTATAGTTTTTAGCATATGCGGATTGACGACTATGAATACCACCCTTAGTTTTGGCGCGCGTGTCGCTCCGCAACAGCCAAGCAAAATGGACGTACGTCAACCTGTACCGTAGGGAGGGTAGAGAGACTGTACCGCGACCAAAATGTGACAATTGTTTTTGGTAGGACTCTAACTTCTCTAATTGTATAGAAAATTTCAGAATTTGCCTATTTTGCCTTTTCGAGAAAATCGACTTTGAAGTCGCTAAAATATGCCCGTCTTCCAGAGGCCACAGCTCTTCGAATATTGAGCCTAGATCAACGTACCTGGGCTCAAATTGAAGCTCTGAATTTGCCAAAATTGTTTTAGGTATTAAATCTTCAGAAAGATTATCGCGAAGGATGATACCGTCGATTATAAGTTACACGTGGTCACAGTACACCTATATATATGGTGAGATGGCGGACGGGTGGCGCCAGCGCGGGAAGACAAGTCTCGCGATAATCTCGATGCATGCATAGGTTTCTAGCACCCGCTTTACGTCTGCAAGGGGTTAGATCTGCTCTGCTGGCCTCGTAGAAAGGTTCCAATGCAGATATTCCCCAAGTCATCCCGTCAAACGTCGATCCGGGCGAGCCCAGTCCGCAAAAGCAGTGTTGTCGTCTGCTCGAGATCAGTTGCCCCCTCCGCGCGCCGTCTTGCCGTATATATAGGTATACCCTGCAGTACGCGCGAAAACCTTTGACCATGTAATTTATCTCTTTCGCTCATTGTGTGGTCTGTTTGACGCCGAAAACAATTTTGGCAAATTCAGAGCTTCGATTTGAGCCCAGATACGTTGGTCTAGGCTCAATATTCGAAGAGCTGTGGCCTCTGGAAGACGGGCATATTTTAGCGACTTCAAAGTCGATTTTCTCGAAAAGGCAAAATAGGCAAATTCTGAAAATTTCTATACAATTAGAGAAGTTAGAGTCCTACCAAAAACAATTGTCACATTTTGGTCGCGGTACAGGTTGACGTACGTGCAAAATGGCCGTGGGGTTCAACACCCCAGAGCGCCAGCTATGCGCGCTATTTTTGAGTGCATTTTGAATGCAATAATAAATTATTGCAAAAAATTGCAAAAACGGCCTTTCCATTGAAAATATTCCAGAGGACGCAATTTTCAATGGAATGAGCTGAAAATTTAACTGACAAGGGGAGCACTTAACTTCCGGGTCGCCAATCTTCTCCAAAATTTTTTTACGATTTGGTATCACGTAGAATATGAAGAATCCAGAGTAACTCCGTCAAATGAGCCCTCTGGTCGAAGTTACAGCCTATGATATTAGCATTGCCTATACAAGCCCATGTTAAAAAGTGAAATATATAGATATATCTCGCAATATATATATATATATATATATATATATATATAGATATATCAGTATAGATCGCAATGCTAATGTTTTAGCTTGTAGCTCTGAACAGGGGGCCCATTTGACGGAGTTACTCTGGATTCTTCATATTCTAGGTGATACCAAACTGTAAAAAAATTTCGGGGAAGATTGGTGATCCGGAAGTCAAGTGCTCCCCTTGTGAGTTATCTCAAGATCAAGTAGATATGAGAAAAGAATAGTAAAGTGGTCAATCTTTCAGTGGAGGTCTTCATTCCAGCATATTAGGTGAGAATAAAAATCCTCAATTCATGCGTCGAAATATGTCAGAATAAATACCTTTTTCAAGATCCACCCTCGTGCTATTTTTTCCTTGAATTGACCTCTCGAGATGACTTAGTCAAATTTTCAGCTCATTTGGATGAAAATTGCGCCGTTCACAATTTTTTTCTGTGAAAAAGGTGATTTTTCGCATTTTTTTGGACATCTGTATTTTTTGGAATTTTTTATTTGACCTTGGAGATTATCTGGCTACATTGGCTCATGGAAAACATATTAAAGAAGCTACGAAAAAATCTTCAAGTCTGAATATCCAATATAATAGCTACAGCATCAATTTTTTGACTGGGGTGCAATGAACCCCAGTCAGCCAGCTATGCGATTTGGCGGAGAGGCGCCAGCTAAGGGTTAAGTATTACAGAAAGTCACAGAATGGATGAAGAACTTATCCGACGCTTTACTTATGCAATAGAATGTGAACAGTCGGTTGATCATTTGTTTCAAATTTATGAACAATTTTGATCAAGTGGTAGAACTGGCAGATGCTGAGATGTGAAACTATTATTGCAAACAAAAACGATAAATTGATAATCTGCAAGAACAAGAACGATATAGGTACCTTGGACTACGACTCCCTTGAAGAATTTACTCAGACTACTCTCAGATTTTACTCGTCGAGGTATGTAAGTTCTGTGCACGTTCGTAGGATGAGGTTGGCATCCTTAAGATTGTTGTGTAATTCAAGCTTTAAATTGAGTCTTAGTTCAACATATACACCGTGACACGAATTTTAATGAGTTAGATGTAAAGTTTAGAAATTATTGTAGAAATCATGTCGGAGAGTATGGCTATTGCGTGTATTACGGTATGCGAGATAATGAACGTCGGTGAACATCAATACGCCACTCAACTTGTGTCATTCACCGATATAATCCTGCAAATTTTGTTAGCACTAATCAAATAATTGGCGTCTTAGTTTATTTTCCCGTCGAGAGGTGTCCATCATATCTAGATAATGAGTTGGTTTTTATTTATTGCTACATCTTTAGGATTATGGTAAAACTCCATACAAGAGATGAAAGTGGAATATCACATGAAAATCAGTTATAGTACTGAGTTTAGGACCGCCACTCCAGAAGATTGCATGTCATCATTTTGTAATAAATAGTCCGTGAAATTTTCACTCATATCGATTAAGGGTGTTCGATAGCGACTCGCGAGTCAAAGTGAAAACCAATAGTAGCAATAAACCCAAAAATCCACATGCGCGTTGCTGACTGCTTTGATTTCTGTCTGTAAATTCAAAATATGAATTTAGATGAGGCCAGAAATCATTTTTACAATAGTAGAATCTGTGAAATCATGAACTATAATTTTTGGTGCATCGCTTGACTACCATAACCTCACAGCAACGAGCACGGGAATTACATGTATAACCTCCGCGTAATTAGTTTGTATTCGAGAGTTCTCTTCAAATTGTCCGTCGACCCCATATTTTTATCAATTTGCCAAGGAGTCCAGAATTTAAGCTACCTACACCTAGTTTTTCATCATTGTGGCCGATAATTACAGAGAGATATCCCGTCACTCCCTGTCAGGAAATTCGTTACGCACATAAGACGGCAGGTTAAACATCCAATTTTCAAATGAGTTGATTTCGGAAATTTCATCGTCAATCCATATTTTTCCAAACAGCAATCGATCGAGGGGCTTTCAATCTATAAATTTTATCAGCCCCAGCTCCCTGGCCAAAAAAGTTGCTAACCATCGAACCCCCTTAAAATAAAGCGGACTGCATGGCGTTCTGCATGGTGCTCTTGAAGCACATCAATATTTAACCGCCGCCCTCAAGTGGGATTTTTTTTGGATATGATTTGGGGCATCTCTGGGGTCATGTCTTCACAAGATTCGAAATCGCCGCATTGGCTGTTCTTGAGGAAAGAGGAAGATAGGTGTAGCTCCGGCGCTTTTCACTTTTCTACCCTCGATGGCTCAAAGATGGCGCATTTAAGTGAAAAATGTGTGGAGTAATTTCTTATAGATCTTCAAAGATTAAACAGAAAAAGATCGTCATATATAACCTCATAGAAGGCCTCCTATTTTCATAATTGACGTATTTTTGTACCAGATTCTTTTCGAAGTTTTTTTTTTCGCGATTTTAACCCACTCGAATTTCGCTAATAGCGGGTGAGCACATTCGTAGCGCCACAATCGCGAGTCCTAATATTAATAAGCCCGTCACGAACAAATTCCCGTTGGTTCCGTATCGGTTCCTGTAGCTAACTGTGAGGGGGCTCAGAAGAATGACGTTTTATGTGTATTCTAAATAGGGAAGACTTTTGTTCAGCGAATCGCTGCAAGTCAATTTCATAGGGAAAAAATTCACAAGCATACTCTGACACCCAAAACGAGTATTTGGCGTGATTCACAGCCAAATCCATCTTTGGTAAAAGATTCTTCGTAAGAACGGCTATCGTCAAAGTGGATTTTGGGAGATTGGATTGTTGTGAGATTGGTCTGTCGTGAAATTGAGTTTTGTGCGGATTCGTGATAGTGTCCAGGAATCGAAATGCAGGGAAATTATTCCCCTTTACGCCACTTCGTATAGCTCTTAAAATTAACTATGATTGTGGAACTATTATAATGTGGATAATATTATTGTCCCATTCATCTACCATGTATATGCTGCCATATCTTTTCCATTTCATTCAGCACGGTGGACTGGAAGATCGAATAGGTGGGCCAAAAGTGCCAAGAGAAACCGTTGCCATTTTCTTTTGTTATGTTTCGTAGATTCAGAATCTTGTCCATCGAAATCCTAGCTAATTTGCTGTAAAAATGTGAGCAAAAGATGTGGTTACTTCATTTAACTCCATGTATTTTATTGGAATTTGTTTAACCAGTCGACGGATTCCAAACGTACAGTGGCTGACACAGCGTCTCCGAACGTGCTGGAGGAGTGCCGATATAAATTTTCGTAGGAATTTCTCCGTAGAACATGCTGGTGGAATCTGTTTTTTCGTATCTAGTTGCAGTTTTTGAGGCGTAAACGGAATAGCGCAAAAGCCATCAGTAAAATGCAATCTCGTAGCAACGTATTGTACGAAAAGGGTATGGAGGTCGAGATAAGGTATGAATTCATGATTTCTATTGTACTTTTACATGTAGAATACGTATTCGAGCCCAGTTTTTTCCTTACTAGCCTAGTCGAGTTTTCATTTGAATCGCGAAGAATTGTCGTGATTCCACAGAAACTACTAATTTTTATCCAAACTCTGTGAAGAATATAAATCAATCGAACAAGAGCTGTTCTCTCTCAACCTCACAAGACTCTCTCTGATGTGATCATTCAATACTAGTGTTATTGCCGCACTCACTACCGCTCGTCCGGCTTGTAAGTGTCCTTGATGAGTCAGAGGCTCCTGAAGTGCTTTTGTAGTTTAATAATGATGGTTGTGAAATGATGATTGGTGATTGGTTCGAGATGCCAGATGGAAGTTTCTCATGAAGTATGCAAAAATGGTATAATCTTGAATTATAACTGCTGAGAGCGAGTGAGAGATACATAGAATTAAAAAATTTGAATATATTCTTCTCATTTTTCGAAACGGCGGTCTTGGCTAAATTGAAGGCCCAAACTATCAACACTGGTATCAATAGTCGTTGGTAACCTGAAGGTTAAGGCGATGCGGTCACCGTGCACGCTGATTTTTGTTCACAGAAATCTCAAAATCTTTTCCAATTCCGGCTAAACGGCGAGTTATCCAGGCTTTGTAATCATCTAACTTGGCCTGGATAACTCTTCGTTTAGGCCAAATTGGAAAAGATTTCGAGATTTCTGTGAACAAAAATGTGCCAATTTGTAGGTTAGGAAGTACCCGCGGGCAAGTTATTCTCGTTCATCACCGATAGTCTTGGGATTAATGAAAAATGACGAGTTATCCACCACAATTTAGATGATAATACGTAATGGACAACTGGTCTCAAACTTCATATCATCAGAATTTTGAGGTACATCTGAATGAAATATAATTCCCGGGTTGCACGGCGACCGCATCGCCTTAAGAGTTGATCCGCGGATTGGGCGCTGTTGTCTGTGTGGCGTAGGAATGAATGAAAAACCCTGCATAAAAGCAGAGACTCGGACTGATTCTTAGCCTTCGGTGACTGCACCATTGTCATTAACCCTCGGGTGACCACGGAGTATTAATAGCAGTGTAGAAGATTTTTCCGATGAGCTAGTTTTAATTAGAATGAACTAAGCCGAATCAGACAGAACTAGATCGCACTAGACCACAATATATCGAGCTGAACCTAACTACACCGAACAAGACCAGCTTGTCCAAATTATCTCAAACTAGATCAAACTAAATCGAACTACGACGAACTGGGCCGAGCTGGACCGAACTAAACTTGATCGGACATAACAAAATCGAATTAGATTGAAATTTACCGAACTAGACTTGACTGCATCGAAATAGACTGAATTAGACTCATTTAGAAAGAACTAGACCCAACTAAAAGGAACTAGATCGGACTAGACCACACTAGATTAAACTAGATCGACTTAGACCATTCTAGACTAACCTATACCTAATTTGACCAAAGTGAACCGAATGAGACCGAATTAGATCGATCTAGACCCAAGTATACCCCACTTCACTGAAGTAGACCGAATGAGACCGAGCTAGAACCGAGTAAGACCGAATTAAACCTAACCAGACAGCAGTAAAACGAACTACACTGAATTATTAGACCAGACAAGTTGGACGAGATTCCAGCATGTCTATTCCCAGAGCCACATCTCGTTCCTCATAGCTCGTTCCTTGCACCCCGCTCCTCATACGACGTTCCTCATAACTCATTCCTCACAGCTCGTTCCCCATAAATCGTCCCTCATATCTCACTCTTCATTACTAATTCCTCATGACTCATTCCTCATAACTCATTCCTCATAACTCGTTACTAATAACTCACGCCTCATAACTCTTCCCAAATAAATCGTTTCTCAGACCTCATCCCTCAAATCTCATTCACTCATTCACCCATCGGTCCACTCATCCATCCTTCCATCTGACCACTAACCCATTCACTCACTCACCAGCCCAGCTACCCATGACCCATACGGCCATCCATCAGACTTCACTCCCTCCACATGGGCCTTCCGATACGCAAGATGCTGACGGACAAATTTTGGCTGGGCTTTTATGATTAATATTCGAGTCCACATGATATGTATTGCCACATGTGCTATGATTCGAAAACGCACCTGGAAATAAACCACGGACTGCGTCACTAATTAGATGACGAGGCATACTCAATCGAGTTTTTATCCGCCGAATCATGATAATATATGGAAAGGCACTACAGTTCTCCGCAATTCGAATGATGTTTTAAGTAGCAAAAGAGAAACTAGTCTCAAATTCGTATCTCACATGTAAAAGTATAATAGGAACCATGAATTCATATCTCATCTCGCCATCTATATCCCCTTTGATGGCGCAGTTCTTGGTACAAGACGTTGCTACGAGATTTTATTTTACTGGTGTTTCTTACGCTATTCTTTTTGCGCCTTAAAAACTACAACTAGATACCAAAAATCGGATTTCACTCGCATGTTCGACAGAGAAATTACCATGGAAATGCCTGTTGACCCCTCTAGCCCGTCTGGAGACGTTGTTCGGGTTAACATATGCCAAGAAAATACATGGAGTTAAATGGCGTTCCCACATCTTTTGATCACATTTTGCCAGCAAATCAGCTAGGATTCAGATCTAAGGAGATTCTGAATCAACGAAACATGACGAAAAAAACCCGGTCGCCCGTTTTTCTTGACTTTTTTGTTCTACCTGTTCAACTGTTCAGCCCACCGTGTCAGTTCAATTTCCTTTTTTTCATAATATCACATTTGTATCTTCATCAAAGCCCAATCTCCTATTTTCAGACCAGGTCGGGGTGATGATTTAATTCACGAGATTGAAGTTATGCGATCTCAAAGTTATTTTATTATCCTAATCTCCATCACAACCATTTGAATACATAGTCAACAGTAAGTATACATAGATCGATGAGATTGTTATTAATAGTCAATACATTAGCAATTAGTTCGAAATCTCTGATTCATGCTGAAATTAAAATTGCGGGTAATCGCACGATGCACACATGCAACAATTTATCGGTTTTTGAGGAATGGTGGCTGGATCAGGTGGAAGTTACACAAGCAACCAATTCAATGCTTCTCAAGGGAAGAGTACACAGAAGTATATACATATTTGGAATTCCTACATCATTAGTGATCTTAGAGCTCATATTAAATATTCTATGGAAATACCCATCAATTATATCTTATCTTGGTGGTAGATTGGCTATTCTGATAGCCCAGATACTCAAAATGTCAAACATAACCTCAAAAAGCACTAAAAGTTTCTGAATGCTCAAATTGATGTTGGCGCAAACTCTATCGATGAACATGTCTGTGATTGGGGTTATGTATTTGAAGAGTCAAAAGGCAAATTCTTGTGTTGAGATAATGATGAAATTCATTTTTGAATGGAATTTGATAAATAATTTTCATTAATTTATTGTGAAATTATCAATAAATTTGTGAAAATATCAATGAATATCTCCTCAGAATTTATGATTGATAAATTCGACCATTATCTCAATACAGAATGTTGCCTTTTGACCCTTTGGATACATCCCCCCAAGCACAGATATCTTCATCGATAGAGCTTGCGCCAACCACAATTTTGGTATTTAGATGTATTAAGTGCTTTTTCGAGGTTATGTTTGACATTTTGAGTATCTGAACTATCAGAATGGCCAATTTACTACCAAAATGGAATATATTCATGGGTTTTTTCATAAAATATGTAATATGAGTTCTAAAATCACTTATAATGTAGAAATTCCAAACCTATATACATACTCCTGCGTACCCTTTCCTTAATAACTTGAGGAATTTCCACCTAGTTTTGTCGCCAGCCACGTGGGTCCATTGTATACCAATGTTAATCACAGCGTTCTTGTACGAATTCATTGAGCCAATAATGCGATCAGATTATAATCAATGAAATAATGCAAGGATCCTTATATTAAATTATTTGAAAATTTGGAATGCATTGGATCAAAGAATTAGGACTAGCTGTAGTTCGTCCGTCCTCACTTCGAGAGCTCATGCACAAGAGATGGAAACAAATAGTGTCATTGTCTTCACTTGTATCTACACCAAGATGATTTAGATCGTCGTTGCAATTCAATTCAATAGCTATCTTTGATATCAAATCTGTGGAGCGACTATTTTTGACTCTAGACACTTTAAACTCACTACAAGATAACTTTGTAAAGTCTCCACAACTAATGGTGAGCAACAGATAGCCACTACCCATTAAGTTGTATACATCTATTGCTACATCACTTTCAGACGCATGTTCATGTGCGTAGGATAATTTTGGAACGGACGTCCCTGCATTAAACTGGTCGCATATGGTTTGTTTAGCCAGTCTACCACATATTGTGAATTGACCATTTGCTGTGGATGTTATCAAATGTGAAATTTTCGTATTATGTCGAACTGTTGTGGTTAATCGTTTCCTCACATCACCATATTCACCAATGTGTTCTACTATTACCTCATATGGTTCGGTGCTGCGAGAAGCTACAAAAACGTAGAAGCCTGGATGGGCCGAAATTTTGTCTGGGGCCATGATAGTTTTGAACATGAATAAACTTGTGGTGAAAGGCGTAGGATATCCTTCCATATCTCCCCACTGATTGTAGGTTAATCTACATTTGTCTAAACCTCGACAGGCAATTTTATCCGAAATGAAAACGTCAAATGTAGTGCGGTGAATAATTAGGTTAGTGATAGCCACGTGCTGTATTGGATGATGCTTGAAGTAAGACAAATCTATAAATTTAGCTTGGCAGCTGCTTATATCTAAGATAGCAATTTTCTTGTACATCGCTTGTGAATCTGAACTAAGTTCATTCCATGTGATCAAGGCTTTGGATGTGATGCCTAAAAAATCCAATTCTAATGGAAACTGTTTTACCATCAGAGTCCGCCCGTCAACAAGAGTTGAGGTTAGGTTGCAATTCCGGTAGAACGTTGCTCCCGTAGTGATAGTTGTGCCTTTGTCATGAAATTCCGTTTCGGAAGGAAGCCTCATTATAGTTATGTTGCAGTCGATTTCTTGTGGAAATTTCTCTTTGTTGCACGATGCTAAGAGGAAGGTGTTGTCTTTTCTGGTCACATTTTTTGATACAAAAAATTTGTTGTCTTCGTAGGTCAGATATTCACCCACAGCATCGTCTTCTTGTGTTGCCGTTACGCACGAGATGAAACAAAGAAGATAGAGTACAACAGCTGTGACTATCGATGATTCCATGATAATTTTGCAGTATGGAAGACTTTCCGTAATTTTATCAACACACCCGTGTATGATTGAAACAGCGACAAACTCTTGATATCTGTATCGGAGTTATGACAAATTTAGGACTATCGTTCACCAGCTCGTTCATTACTCGCAATTTTATAATTTAATTGGACTAAATTACACTGAATGGAAAATTTCGAGTATTTATATCTAAAGACATGTTTGCTTTCTCACAGTGAAGTTTACACAGCCCGATAGATAACCAGAAAAATGTGTAATTTTGCAAAGCTTAAATTTAGTCGTGAATACTTATTTCTCGTTGTATTTGTCAACTTATTCTCTAATGGATAGTTGAAAAGTGTCAGTGACCCGTTGTCAGACGAATTTATTCACTGGAGTTACACATTGAAATATTTTTATTGTATTTACAGACTCATCTATTCAGCGAGTATTGGAATTCAGTCCATTCAGGTGCTGAGTTTTAGTATATTGATCATACTTATCAACTACAATCTGGTGTGGTTGATCTATATTCAGTCACTAGTCAAAAATTATGTGACGAATTCTGCTTGGATATGTTAACTATTGTAAATTACCGGTAATAACAGGTTCCTCAAATAATTGATCAAGAGCTTGGTTATTCTCAACAATATCTTTAGTATCTTTTAATTCAGTTACAATAATCCGAGGTCATAATCCGTTATGAAGTAATATGTGACTCAACTTTTTAGATATGAGTTCGAAAACCCCTCAAGATGATTCGGTACGTCATGTGAAGTATTACCAATTTTCAGATCTGTACCTGGAAGATATATTGGAGATAAGAATATTTCATCGATCCCTAGATTTTTAGGATCTTTGCTCAACTGATGTACGAAACATTTTTATGATAATAACAGCTTCTGTTCAACAATTTTGTAAAAGAGTGGTGCTGTTTCTTGAGCACAACCTTGTCTAAATCGTACACAAGGTTTAGAATAGTCGATAAAACATGTTTAGATGCACAAGTAAACGATGTGGTAAGATTGTACACGAAGACTAAACATAGTAGAGCACGGTGAGCTTGAACTCAGTTCTAATCCGACTGGAAGAAACTTTTGAAATTTCAACGGTATTATCAAATATGCGTCAAAGAAAGTAACCAAGGAACTTTTCACCATGATCCGTTAGCCGAATTGCGAATAACACGACTTTCAGTCTCTGAGATCGAAAAACGTGGTATAGAGACGCATAACCCTCACGCAGCTCAACAAAATCTAAACAATGATCAATAAGTTTCAAAACACTTTTGTGTCACATCAATCCTTCCACGAAAACATAAGGAAAACATCAGAATGAAGGTTTATATACGGATTAAATGGATAATAGATCCGTAGAAGGGGAAGAATCTTCAATGGTTCTGGAGTCTTTACGGGTACTTGATTTTATCAGATATTCCGCCGCGCTGATGCCGCTAAGAGGTATCTTACTCGCCACCAGAATACTTAAAGAGATCGTAGGAGTTATGATCTATTCGTTACTCAAGACTTTACCAATGGCGTAAGTGGCAGAAATTTCTGAAAAAATTGAAAAAAAAACTCAAATAAGTCAACAACGAGATAGTGGTGCACGCAATGACTTACACGGTATCAAATTTTACAGAAATTAGCGATTAACAAGCAAAGCCGGATTGGTATGACTCGTCTCGTTCATGTGCACCTCGAAAAACATGATTTTGCAAAGCAATCACTTCTTTTCCGGAAGCTTCATAATTCTTTTTCCAATCGGATATAGTTAGATGCACATAAACCTGACTTGTCTAGATTTCTTTGTTTTCTCATGAGAAATCAGATGCCACTTGCAGAAACATGATTTGTCAGACTGCGCAGGCGTGTGATGAGAAATGCCGTCGATTTTTTTCTTCTGAAAGAGTGATGGCGGATCATTAACGAGAAATATACTAACATCTGTAACAGTTGGGAGAACATCTATGAGCTTGAAGTAGGTTGTAGTCTCGAGTTATAGATTCATTTTGCAGCAAGAATATGCATCTTATTCAAATGCCGGCCTCAACACTTGAGGAAAAGAGCGATATCACAAGCAAAGTTTCGTGATTTTTTAAACTAGATGGCTTCTCAGTTCTGTCTACTTCATTCTTAGGTCTCCAGCTCATTACAACTTGATCATAGGATTGTGAATAAAGGGTCCGAGTTGGTACGGAATTCATAAATGACGATTGGCCCGAGTAATTAATGTACTAAGCGCGGACCACACGGATTACTATATACGTTCCGTATATTTGCTCATGAATGAGAATCACGGAAAATTCATTAGTTTTGAGTTATTCTGTAGAGGAATTGAAAAGTGATTATATTGATGATCCTCTACGCACATCTTGATGATTCTCAGAGCATTCCATTTTATGACCATTTATATTGAAATAAGCCCTTTTTCGGCATCTTATGGGCATGCGGTAGCCGTGCAACACAGCCGTAAAGTTCCATTCACCACTTATGTGGAAATTTTAATGGTACACAGTTTTAGGTGAGTTGTCTAATCATTATGATTGTCCGACTTATACTCGACAACTTAACGTTCTGCCCAAATAATTAGATTATTGCAGAAAAGTGGGAACAACTACACCGCTGCTACATCCTAAACTATAAAATATATGCATATTTTTGTTTCAATTTTGTTAGAAATCTTTTGCAGTAATTCAGGAAATTGCAGAATAATACAGGCGATGTGTAGAAACAGTTTGAGGTTTATTAGACTAATTGAAGTTGAGGTGCAAAAGTAAATATAAATGTGAACAGAAAAGGCGCCTCATCATTCTGGCTTACAGCACTTGCACACATTGTTTAAACGAAAAGGAACTTTCGTCAGACAAAACTCTTAGTCTAGACATGCTCGGGCTCCGACGACGAGAACAAAACGCGGCAAAAACGCGGGAGGTCGAGCAATCGTGATTCTTGCTATAGTACTTACATTTAGGGTTTGTGCGCGTATAGTGCGTACATATAGAGGTACACCATTCAAATTCAATTGCGCACTTGAAAGTCTGAAATAATTATAATCTAACAAATTTTCCTCGAGTTCTTTTGCCATTTGGGTTAGACAATGAGTTAGGCCTTAGGCCATTCAAGTTGGATGATAACTTGATTGGACTGACTCGTCGTTAAGCCCAAATCGCAAGAAAATTCAAGGGAAATGTGAACAAAATTCAGCCTCCACGGCTACCGCATGCCCTTGAGACTTAACCAGGAGTTTTCTTCATATATTTTCGTGGAAAAATTGATAGACAATGGTGTTTTGTAAGTTATTGAGCATTATCAGATTGTGTGATGAGTCGCGTAATGATTATAAACCCGTATTCCACTTTATGTATTTTAGGGACTTAAAAATCGTTCTATTTGGGATTCGCCCAACGTTTTAGAGGTGAAATTTTTTTTGATAACTTGATCTGACTCATATTCGATAATCCCGTTGGAATGACGAGTATTTTTTAGTCGGATGAAAACTTGGTTCGGGCTCACCGTGAGAGGTGTGAGGTTCACAATGAGGATACTTCATTAACAGTATTCCTGATAACAACATCTATTCACGTCATCATTTATTTTTACAGGTATTGAAATCGTAGAGAATGAGCCTTGTTATGACATCAAACATAAGACAAAGCTTTTTACGTTGTTTTTTTCGTTAAATTGTTCGTGCTCTTATCGGTCAGAATACTCCATCAAATGTTGATCAAGACTATTCTTGGATCAAAAGGCGCGGTAGCGCCTTGCTGGCGAGTATATGAAAGAGAAGAACATGTGAGAAAGAGAGAGAGCGCGCGCAAGGCTGCGGTGCCTTATATACGCTGAGTTGGGCCGTTTTAACCTCACACATTTTTTCGAACTTACTTATTTCATGCTTTTCTGGGTTCAGCAGGGTCTCATTCCCTCTGAACCCGTTATTTCGGTCCTCAGCAAGGATATTGGCAAGTCATTTCGCCGCTGACAGCGTTTAGTGCCAAAATATCTTACTCACTAATTTCGCCCCTTCCCAATTTTTTCGCGTCAAGATTTCAGCCGCGTTACGACACTCGAAGTCGAACACAATCGATTGTTGGGGTCGACCACGTGGGACGATCGACCCCGGGTGGTATTCATAGTCATCAATCCGCATATGCTAAACTATAGGATAATCCGACTATGAATACCAGCCCCCGAGAACACACGGATGATGTTTTGATGCAGCCGCATGTGTAGCAGACGGCGTTATTCCGCTCCAGCAATGACATGTTGTTGCAGTAACATGTAACTTTTCTGACTATTTTGAAGCAGAGATTGAAAGCCAATCGTAGCACCGCCTGCAGCGAGCTTGTAGAAATCAGCTCTCATTGTTGAGGGAATAAGAGCCACTTATTGTTGTGGGTTTTCTTGTCTGGAGTGATATAAGAATAATAGGCCAAAATGTGTGTTATTCTTGCTGTTGTGCAGTGTCAAGATTTGATCTTCAAAAATATTTGGAAAATTTAGGATTTGATCGTGAAGAAAAATGAGTGCCAGTGTCAATCTACATTTCAGCCGTGTATTGACTTTCAGTTTCCTCAATACTTCAGAGAGACCCAACTCTGAAAAATTGTGCATCTCAAAGAAAATTTGATAAACCACTCTAGTCGAAGAAGAGTGTGACCAATAGAATATCCTTCGTGTTGCTTTTCGTAGACCTGTCAATGTCCAACACATCAAGAGGGATCGTCTCTCACAATTAGATGTTGTAAGACAGGTCAGTCAATTGACGACTGTCCAAGAACAGTTGTTGTGATATATAAGCACTGATATTTGGTGTTGCTCTGGTTATTACTTTTGAATATGATATGTCCATTGCGTAATACTCTAACCCAAAGGTCTCAGCTAGACTTATACTCTCATATGGTATATGGATTTTACTTTCTTGGCACTAAATTTTGAATAGGATAAGAAAGTTGTACAGGGTTCACCTGTTTCATCAAGAGTATTATGAAGAAAGAAAGGCACTTTTACGCTCTTGGTGGGAAGTGGTAAGTTCAAATTGAAAAAATTATTACTTGAGTTGTCAATCACTCAACAAACTGGATCCGTACATCATCTATCTGGAAGTATGTTGAGGATCATTCAAACACATATCACATAATGCTACTGAACCTTCATTTCCCTCAGAATGAGTTCGCACGAATTGCTCTAACTTTTTGGTGTGTTATAAATTTCCAATGTGCTACATGGAATTTGTTTCAGTTTTTGGTCCTTGGAAAATGTTGAACAACAGATGTAGTGTCATAATTCTATGTTTCAGTTATCAATTAGTTATTAGTTATTCACTCTGATATTTAGTATTCTCTCTTGCTGAAGAGTGGATGTAGTTCATCATCAGGGGAATTTTGCACAATGTAGAAGTTCCTCGTGATCCAAAAATTTTCTCTTGCAAGCACCATCACAAGTGGGTTAGGAGTCTTCGCATCAACTCAAGTCAATTCCATGAACTAATTTCAAGAGTCGTGCTATCAAAAATACAAAGGTGTCCTTCTCCAGATTTTTCTTTGTTCATGATCAAAAAATGTTCATCTTGGAATGAAGCACACTAGTGTTAATTAGGAGAATGATTTTTATGGATGAGATACATAGAATTTTTTTTGTTTCCCTACATGCTACTATTTACAGCATGTTTTTCAATCTCAGGATATTCAGTCATTACCATAGCCAAGTTTTGAAATCTCCTCCCCCTCACTCCACTTTTTCCAAAAGTATAACTTGGCGAGTATGGCCATCCTTTCCCCCTATCACTTCATCTGGGATCAAAAATTGAATTTCAACTCTTGAGGGTCATGAAATCAGGGGAAACATGTCGAGAAACTATTTAGCAAAATTTAGCAAAATTTAAACATGAAAAAAATGGGTAGAAAATGAAAAATATTAATTTCAACTCTTGAGAGTCGTGAGATCAAGAAAAGTATGTCGAGTAATTGTTTTGCAAAATCTGAACGTGAAACGCATGGAAAAGGATTGATTACATTACGATTTGACTTTCTCGGTAATTTTGACTCATCTTGAGTTACTCACCATCTCTACTGAATTTTAAACTAAACCGATCAATGCTAGATTGAATTTTCTGGTTTCCTTTTCTTCTCAATGGTCTGAATGAATTATTTTCATTACATCTCATAGACGAAGGAGATGGTGAGAAACTCAAGTTGAGTCAAAATTACCGAGAAAGTCAAATCGTAATGTAATCAATCCTTTTCCATGCGTTTCACGTTCAGATTTTGCAAAACAATTACTCGACATACTTTTCTTGATCTCACGACTCTCAAGAGTTGAAATTAATATTTTTCATTTTCTACCCATTTTTTTCATGTTTAAATTTTGCTAAATTTTGCTAAATAGTTTCTCGACATGTTTCCCCTGATTTCATGACCCTCAAGAGTTGAAATTCAATTTTTGATCCCAGATGAAGTGATAGGGGGAAAGGATGGCCATACTCGCCAAGTTATACTTTTGGAAAAAGTGGAGTGAGGGGGAGGAGATTGGTTATTGTTAGATTCAGTGTGGATGTCTGATACTTATCTTAAGATGGCTTGTTTACTTTCCAGTTTTTTTTCTTAACATCATCTCGACGCCTCTTACGAAGATAAACACATCCGCTAACGCCCACGAAGAAAAACACGGTGGCCGAAGATTAGCATTTGCTTTGTTATGGCCACGAAGATTAACACTTACTGTTTACGCCACGAAGATCAACACTTACGCCTCAGCGCCACGAAGATCATCTCCTACTGCTCAAAATCACGAAGAGTAACACATACTCCTCAAACTGCACGAAGATGAACACATTCGCGCATTTTTTCCTCGAAGGGACGAAGACTATAAGTATTCCGTCTTAAGGCCACGAAAAGTGACACATTCTCCTTAGCGGCACGAAAATTAGCACATTCGTAGACTCCATTCTTGAAGGGACGGAGATTATAAGTACTTCGTCTTAAGCCGACGAAAAGTAACACATTCTTCTTAGCGGAACGAAGGCTAACACAATCACTTACCGTTCATCGTCACGTCAAAGAGAATGCGTTGTTTTTCATTCCATCGAGAAGAATGTGTTAGTCTTCGTGGCGTAGAGGAAAATGTGTTACTTTTCGTGGGCTTAAGACGAAATACTTATTGTCTCCGTCCCTCCATGAATGAAGTCTACCGATGCATTAATTTTTGTGCCGCTAAAGAGAATGTGTTTTTTTTCGTGGTCCTAAGACGAAATACATGGTCTCCGTCCCTTTGAACAAGAACGTGTGCAAGTGTGTTATAGTCTTCATACCGTTCAAGAGGAAGTGCTAGTTTCATGGGCCGTTGAGCAGTAAGTGTTAGTCTTCGTGGCCCTAAGGAGTTAGTGTTAGTCTTCGTGCCCCTAAGGAGGAAGTGTTAGTATTCGTGGACTTAACGAGAATGCGTTAATCTTCGTGTCCCTAAGGAGTAAGTGTTAGTTTTCGCGGACCTAAGGAGAATCCGTTAATCTTCGTGTTCACAACGAATAAACGTTAATCTTCGTCAGTCACAAGAAAAGAGGTGTTTATCTTCGTAAGAGGCGTCGATCTGATCGTTCTAAATGAAATATTTTTCTGAAATGAAATCGGTCAGTTGCATAATGTCTCGATTGATCTCTTTATTTTTGATTTTTTCCAAAAATTTGAGAGGAAGTGGAACCCACGTAGAATTTCAAATAAATGGAGAAGTATGATATCATTAATATGGGTCCCGAGCCGATTTACTCAAAAACATCAAAGCTCTTATTTTTCCTCAAGGATTCGTCTTGTGTCTCTTGAAATCGGAAGAGTTCCTCTCCATCTCACGTTGAACCATTGCCTTGTTCATTCGCTCTTATTTTTCCGAGCTTCAAGAGATCGAAGAGAGTATATAACTCGCAAAACCCGGAAATTCGCTTCGTTCCCGGCCTAAGAAGCGTACTGTAGACTCTCTTTGTTTCGTCTGCACCTGATTTAATTTGATGCTGCAATCATCTTGCAATTTCATTTGCCAACTCTTGGATTATAAAATTATCAGCCATCTGATTCGAGAAAAACAAGATTTTAGAATAGATAACTGGTTCCTCGTTGTTATTTTCATCAAAGTATTTTGGTATTTGTTTTAAAATGAAAGAACCAATCGTAAATGTAACAACTGACGGACATCGACCTTTTTTGCATTTCTAAGACGAGTTTCCCTATAATATGGGTTTGTAATCTAGTTCATAGAGACTATTTTTTTTTCACGGTGGTTGTAGGGCAAATACGCCGACACGTACCGTGGAGGCACCGGCCAGCCAAAAACAGCTGGCCGGTAACTCGCAACGGTTCCGGGCTGAAATCCGCATGAATACGGCGATCCGAGCGGGATAAACCCTCTCTTCCTTTTCTTTCAAGAAAGAATTCCACCAGACTTACCAATCCAGCCCCGGAACTACGTGAGCATTACTTCAGGACCAGCGGCGCAAATTAGCCGAGAATTATCTTTTTCTCCAGAAAAGTCTCGTTCCAGCTGAATTTTTAGGATATCGGGACGCTAAACTATGAAATTTCTTAATTCTTGAAAGAACTTCGGTATGTACTAGGTTGATTTTGCCCCAAGGACAGTGGGATGACTTGTAAATCTCTAGTACACCGACTAAAATGGTGTCATAAATGCATCACGAGGAGACCACAAAAATCGATGCGGGGTGAAATATACGATGTTGAAAACGACTTTTCAACACAAAGAAAATAATTCTCAATTCATCTGCATCCTCAGCACATTCATCAGCAGTTTTATATCTCAGTCCTTCTCTCTCGTGAAGCCCCAAATGGTTAATATAATATTCATTCTTCCAAGTTCTCCTCATTATATTTGTCTCTACGATGATAATGATGGTTTTAACATATTTTGGCTCTGATAGTGAGTCTGCTGAGTGGGCAGTTTTCAAAAATTCTCAGGAGAAGCTAGCAATTTTTTACCCTTTTACGACTATAACTCGCTCTCTGGTAGGCGGTACAGTTACTCGCCCCAGATCTGTGGTTCGATCTGGACCCGATAACCTCGCAGTTCAGGCATTTTGGCTCCCCTTTGTAGATTGCGGCGAGGTGTCCTGGTTCGCCACACAGTAGAGTTTCGGTTGCCGCTTCTCATCTTCTTTGCACCCCGAGGTATTGTGGCCGTACTGGAGCCAGTTATAGCACCTTGGTATGCCGCTCTTTTCGTGGATCCTGACTCTACCCCATCCAATTTTGGGCTCCTCCCAGGCCAGTAGGTAATGGGCTAATCTCGCGGGGATTGCGGCAATTGTTGTTTGAGTGCCACATTATCCGCCCCGGAGTGATTTGACCACTACTGCTCCCCTTTTCTTCTCTAGTAGGGCCCTCGCAAGGTCCTCTCGCACCTTGTCCTTGTCAACGTCGTAGTCGACTTCGATTACCTCAAGGGTCGTAGTGTTTTTTTTTCTTTATTTATTAGAATACGCTCTTTGGAGCACATGAGGTGCTATTCAATGTCTAATGGGTTGTAGTGCTCAGGAGGCAGTGGACCGCTCCTTCTTCCCCGACAATTGGTGCCAGTACTGCCTTGGTGGCAGTTGCATTCGTACCCTTCTCCAGTTAGATGAGGATCTGGCGAATTGGGTCTTACGGATACTCGTGACCTTGGGACCCACTTCTTCGCTCAGGGTATCCGTCTTCCCTTCATGCAGCATGTCTGCGTAACTCAGCCCGTTTTGAATAGCCATGACAAGAACGGCTTCGGGCCTCCCTCTCTTCGGCTTCATCTTTGCCTTCTTCCCAGCGGCGTAGTTGGTTCTCCAGCTCTTGTTTGTTCTCTTCTTCTTGTTATTCTCCCTCTTTTAGACTCATATAGACTGCTCTCGTCAATCTGAAATTTGTAACTTGATGACTGTAAATTTCGTTCGCAGGGTCATTAGTTGAAGCTATTGGCAAATTTCTTTCACAGTCTCGTACCACCTAGAAAATGAAGAATCCAGAGTGAGTCCGCCAAATGGACCTCTTGTTCAGAGCTACAAGCAAGAACGTTAGCATTGCCCATATAGGCCCATGCTAAAAAGAGATACGCTGCTAAAAGTGATTAGCAGAATGCTTTCTCACGGCGTTATATGATGATAACTTTAACGAAAAAGAAAGTACCCTATATTTTGAGTTTTTCTTTCGAGGAAGCATTTCAGAGAGATTTGGGTCATCTGTAAGGAGATTTTTCCAACAATATCTATTGTTTGATTGAGAGAAAATTTTGATATAGTCGGTTTAAAGATGATCAAATTGGAGTCCTTTGTGAAAATTCCCTTCCCCCGAAAGAATCTTCATTTGAATAATCTTTTACGGATTTTATGAAAATTTCGTATCAGCCAATCGATTCAGAATGGCGCATAAGTAAGTTTTTAGGTCATTAGAATTGATATAAATGAGTCGTAAAGGATGATACGAGGGAAAAATGAATATTAATTCTAATTTTCGACTATTTTTTGAGTTATTCGTTTGAGGAAGCTTCTTATAGAGATTCAGGCCATCTAGACTGAGGTTTTTCTTAACAATATCCATCGTTTGGTTGAGACGGAATTACGATGCACTGGATTTGAAAAGGGTTAAAATGAAATTTTTGGTAAAAATTTTGATTTTTTCGGAAATTTGAGATTTGTGAAGACTTAATTGAATTTCGGTATTAACCAATCGATAGATAATGCAGGAAAAACCATAGTTTAGGTCATTGAAATTGAGATAAATGAGTCATAAAAGAAGGTACGAGGAAAAAATGAGTATTAAGAAAAATTTCCCATTATTTTTTCAGTAATTCTGTAGAGGAAGCTTTTTAGAGAGATTTGGGCCTTCTAGTTTGAGGTTTTTTTAACAATATCCATCGTTTGGTTGAGACGGAATTACGATGCAGTGGGTTTGAAAAGGGTTAAAATGAAATTTTTGGTGAAAATTTTGATTTTTTCGGGATTCGGGATTTGTGAAGACTCAATTAAATTTCGGTATTAACCAATCGATAGATAATGCAGAAAAAACCATAGTTTAGGTCATTGGAATTGACATAAATGAGTCATAAAAGAAGGTACGAGGAAAAAATGAATATAAAGAAAAATTTCCCATTATTTTTTCAGTTATTCTTCAGAGGAAGCTTTTTAGAGAGATTTGGGCCTTCTAGTCTGAGGTTTTTTGAACAATATCCATCGTTTGTTTGAGACGAAATTTCGATGCAGTGGGTTTAAAAAGGGTCAAAATGAAATTTTTGGTGGAAATTTTGATTTTTTCGAAAATTTGAAATTTGTGAAGATTTTATGAAATTTTGGTATTAACCAATCGATAGATCTTGCAGAAAAAACCATAGTTTAGGTGACTCAATTCGTGGTGAGACCGTGTGAGAAAAAGATATTTATGTATTAAGAGTCGAAATTTAAGCTGTTTTGCTCTAAAACCCCATGGATCAAATTTGACTGAGAACTGAAAGCTGCCAAATCACTGGGCTCTCAGAAATTGGATTCTGTACAACTTGTAGAAAGCCAAAAGTTGATAAGGTGACCAGTAAAAGAGAAAGCGTGTCCGGTATAAAACAAGAAACACACACACACACACACGAACACGGACAAAGGGGTGCAAAGATGGGTTTCTGGCTGATGTGGAAGACCATTAGGAGGAAAAGTGTTACCTACAATTGATAGATTTTGGCGAGAGGAAGAGAATGGTCTAAGCCTTTTTTAGATAACCGGAATTTTGTTGAAGAAAATATTGGATTTAGTAGAAAATTTGATCAAAATTTTGCTGGTATGAAAACAAAGCTTTCTCTTTAGAGAAAGCAATACAGATATACTGGCGATACTGATGCTCATTCTCGTAGCCCTGAAAAGAGGGCCCATTTGATGGAGTTACTCTGGATTCTTCATTTTTTAGGTGGTATAACTGTGGAAAAAATTTCGTGAGATTTGGTGACCCGGACCCTCCGGACTCTCCTTGTGAGTTGATAGGGAAGTTGTTCTTGGGAAAAAAACTATACAAAAATGGGTTAAACGTTCCAGCAATGTAAGGGACGCTTTTGGTTGCAGGATTATAACCTAGAGAATATTCCTCGAAGTGAATCGGGCTGGCGGACTATGTTGTAGCCAGCCTGAGTATTTTTTACACTGTGTTGTATGATTTTGTACCATTCCACAGAGAATTTCACCAACTAATCATCTGATTGGATTGAGATAGCACGAAGAGAAGAAGGTCATCAATGATTTATATTTTGGTCGATCGTCTCTAGAGAATCAAGACTTGAACCCGTCGTCAAAGCTCTTGAGTCGCAACGAAAATTATTGACGTAAGAGAATAAATAAGATTCATTTCAACAAAAAATTGATCAGAATAATGAAAAAAAATCTCGCTATGAGCGTGGTCTTTCCAAAAGCTAAGGATTTTGTTACAAAATCCCGGAGAGCTGGAACTTAGGAATGAGCTGTAGAGACGACAGATATTTGGTAATCAGGGATGAAGGAGGGTGGAATTTTGACATGCCAAGTTCGAAATGTCTGGGAATATGAAAATTAGAGATAATCAAAATTTGAGGGTGGAAATCCGATGAGTCAACATTTCGGAAAAATGCCTGAATTGCTTGTCACTACTAAATTTTCCACCCTTCAGCATTCTCATCTCCCGATATTCATCGTTTCTTATTTATTGCGCATTATTTTGATTCCCAAATTTGGATTCTCCAAAATCACAAATCTCTGGAAAGCTAAATTTTAGACAGTCAATAATTTGGCGAGACCATAGTTTCGGATCCAAATTTACGTAATGATTAAAATTTAGTAGTCAGGAATACGGAAGGGTGAAAATTCCCCACTATCCCGTATTATGCTGTCTTGGTAATGAATTTTATTGGAAAATGAAGAGAAATGTAATGCGATTGTCAAACAAAGTAAGCGCGACTACTGTAACAAAAGACTTTGTCAATTTGCATCCTGCAAAAAAACTATTCCACATCATCACCCACAAAAATGAGTTTTATCGGCAAGTAGAGTGGGAATTGAATTGCCGAGTGCGCCCCTAGAAAACTCGAAGCACGGCGATGAGCGGGAGTTGAGCCAGAGTAAATTTAATTGCGTCCGCAGCGTAAGTCTCTATCTATCCCTCTCTCCGTCTACCAGTATACAGCATCTAAGAGCCTTTATATGCATTCATGATGCAAGTTCAAACTACACAAAGTCGTCCCAATCCTTGAACTAATTCGCTGTCATTGTTTGGCATCCCTTGCCAAGGACGTGGGAGTCTTTGATTTTCGACGACTGAAACTTGGGTATACGAAGAGAATAGCTTGTACGCTCAACTTATAACAAAATTATAACGGATGGTTTTGGAGTCACTTCAAGAGTCACCTTAGTGATCGATGATTTTACAAAGTGAGGATCGTGGGAATTTACCGAAGAAATTAAGTTGAAGTGATGATATTGGTTCGAATGAGCGGAAAGTTTTCAGATTCGAATCTGGTGGGTAACTATTAGAGAATTCGCGACAAATGATCTAGTCAATTCTTTATAATCCGTGATTGAGTGCCACACGAATTCGGATTACATAACTCAAGAACAGAGTTTACCACGCACACTTGTTACGTTCGTTATGTTGAAAATTGTGGTACCAAACAGTTGGAACCAATATCTTGAGACATCTTTTTTGCAGCTGTTGGGTTTAGCTGAACTTATTTGTCGAGAAAATCTCAAAGCTAGTGGACAAAAGACGTCGGTCCGATCTCTACCTCACAATGATTGATCCGAAGAAGCAAAATGGTTCACTCCACAGCCTAGTCACTAAAAAGAGCCGAGTGTTCATAGATAGTTTCCAGGCCTTTTTTTCTACACGGTCACTGCGATGGTGAATACCTGCATTCCGTCTTAGGGTGCAAGTGGGCACAAACGTTTGGTTTTGCACCTATGACAATCAACCTCTCGAGTCATCAAACCGTTAGAAATTTGGTAAATTTGACGCTCATTTACGAGTTCCTCACAAAATTATGCGCGTTCTATTGGCAGGATAACTCCCCTAAGATTCAGTGATTCTAAGATAATGAGGTGGGAATTTCTCTTATGTCTAGTTTGCTCCTAAACTGTTTTTATTCCATCCATATGTTTGGTTTATCTTGGTATTTTCCAGATCAGAGCTTGTTGCAAGACTTGAGAAATGCACGAGCTAATATACTTTGAATCAATCAGATCCGACTAAAAGGAATAAGAGGCCTATTTTTATGATATCGCATGAGTTTTCAGACTCGATAGTGGATGTGTCTTTGTCATTTGATGCTCATTAGAATGAACGAAGTGGATTCCAGTAGCGAAATCCACCGCAGTGAGCACGGTCAGGTAAAATGCTGTCATCAGAGGAGAGATTTTGAATTCAAAAAAATTTGCTAGTTGAACGGAACAGCGTGAGAAACCCCACCTAAACAGTGTAAATATGTGCATTAGGGTAGGCCGAAAAACCTCTTTTTTCGATATCGATACGCTTGGCGTCGGAAAAGTTGGGTTTCAACTAGTGCATGTGCAAATTTTTTCGCTGAGCGCTGAGAAACCACATCTTCAGTTGCAGCAAAAGCCTTGAAGGTTTTTTTTCAAATTAACACAGGTTTAAATGGGAAAGTACCTTTTTTTGCTCATTTTTTCTTCACTATTTAGCACGTATTTCTGACGCATCTTGACATTTTTCGACGTATCTTAGCTCATTTTGAAGCTTGTTCCAAACACTCTAAAATGAGCTAAAGTACGTTCAATTCCGTGTCATTGGGGCCGAAGTAGATTTTGAGTCGATGTGAAGTTTTTCGTTGATTGGATTCCATGTCGTTGAAATACAATGGAATTATGAGCGTGGGTAGTGAGAAAATTCTCAGGGGTTCTCTGATCTGAAGCTTAGAGTATTTATAGAAATTCATCAAAATCACTCGCAGCATTCTGCTATGTACATATCTATAGTCAAGAGAGACTAACTTTAACTTCTCAGTCTTGGCCGAAGATTCTATGAGAACTGTTTTGGTTCCGATGATGAGATGGAAAGTTCCATGGACGAGCATTGTTATTGAATAATTTGCGCTCAAAATTCTACGGCTTGAAGAATTTCAGATTGGGGGAGTACCTACCCCGGTGAGGAACATAGCTCGTGCTCAATTATTCACGTATTCGCCACTGATAAATATAATTTGGGGTCACTTTCGTAGAAAAATATGCAAAGATGGAAATTATCAAAATGATTCACTTTATGGTCGCTAATGATTAACAATGAGTGGTTGGCCGACCTCACGTAAGTTTTTTTGACCAAACGATCTTGATAGGGAACTTCTGAGAAATTTAGTTCATTGAAAATCTTGAAAATTCTCAACTCAAGTTTCATTCGAAGTAATATTTTTGAAATTCGTATCATGATAAGTATGCCGAACGTGGACACAGACTCGTAATTCTCAAAACAAATTCGTACAATCTCAGAAATTTCTTCTTTCAAATTAACCGATAGTTATGAGACGGTCGTATTCTCTTATTTTGCGCTATCGACTCGTGTCAAGAATAAGCCCTTCTTATAATAAGAGGAATCACTCTTAATTTGAGTGGAAATCTCTCACTCTCAGACGTACCCTCTTGAATCAAGAGACATTGGTAGACTTTTTCTCTCATTCGATTTTGTTTGTAGTGATACCATTTGAATCCAGATCAAAACCTATTCGAGCCAATTATGAGTTGTGAAAGGACAAGTAAGTCATGCACGTTTGTAAATTTGATGATATTTGTGTCACCAAACCACTCGAATCTTATTCGAAAGTTTGCAATCCAAGTTAGTAACACTTCAGTCTATTCGAGAATGATTTACGTTTCAAAAGAAGGACGTGCATCGCGATGCTCTGGATTTTCCAACTTCTTCCAAACTAAGGGCTATTACTGTAGTAATGATTCATGCTTTTTTACCTTACTGGTGCAAAATTGGCTAACTTTAGATTCTTTATCAATCCGATGATCTCAGGTATCTACAGAAAGCTAGGAAAAATTGTTGGATTCTATGATTCAGATTTCATTCACCATACCAGAACTCTTCTCTTTTTCTACAAATCACAAATTCATGAACTATTTCGGGAATTCCTGAACATAAATCTAATCTCTTCCATGGAAGAGTCGTAAATTTTGGTTGTATACCAGTTTGGTATCAGATTGAGCGTCCAATCCTAGAAGATATTCCATCTCGAGTTGTAGCTCGTAGTCTGTGTATGCCGATCGATTTCGTGTACACTTCATATTGGCTATACGGTCGATGTGATTGAGTTATTGGCTTACACGTTTGGATTAGGTTTCGCTGGTCTGGGTTTAATCGGATGAGCTAACATTTGCTGTGGATTTGAATGCTTTGAAACGTTTGTAAGAAGTAGAACTGTTGATTTGGCGTAATTAAGCATCCAACTGAAAATTCATCTGGAATTAGCTGAATATGCATGATTTTTTAATTGGAATTTTGAGCTTCTTTTCATATTCTGTTCAATAAGATTCTTGCATTTATGAATACTATAATCTGCAGTCCGGAGATAGCTCCCGTTATTGAAGTTCCGGCAACATGGCGAAAGATTCTCAGATTCATCTCTCGGAAGCTTTTTCAGGTTGATAGCCTCGGAGACGAGCAAAAGTTGCGGGGACGGCTAAATCTTAACCTGTCTTCTCAATTCTGGAATACTGAAATAAATTGATCAAATTGAGATGAATTATGATGAAACCGAGCTCGTTGTACCAGAATTTTTATCTTGGAATATATATTACCCCTATTTAGAATATCGAAAATATCATCGAGCATCAGATACCGATATGAATTTCCCTCTAAATCCGCCCAAGCGCAGCCCGTCACTCCCTATACAAGCAACCTATACCTATCTGCCCTCTGGCATCTGCCCTCGCGTGAGGGCTTCGAATTGGCCCATCGCATTTCTCATTTCCCAATTCGCCCGTCTCTCTTATTCAGATGATAATCTATTTTCGGACCGAGCTTTTACGAGTCGTGGCCGGCCTAGCCGGGTGATTTTTCCTTAACCATAGATATAGGTAGATATAGGTAGGTAGATATTCGTTGGCAAGCAACCATGTCTATGACTATCATACTATATCTATGTAGCTTTTGCTATTCGTATTGCAATTTTACGACTACCCTCACGGTGGGGGGGGGGGGGGGGCATAAACCGCCCGGAGGCTTGCATTGATTGAGTTATTGATGAGGCGCATCGATCAGTGGCGAGGCTGGTGCCCTTTCCAAAGGTGAAAGCAGATCCTTATCTTTTTTGAGCTGAGTTTGTAGACTCCAAGTGGAGAGATTGACTTCCCGCATTAAAATGTTCGTTTGAGATTCTAATTGACATGTTAGGGAGTGGGATCGATTGAGGAATTCTGTGATTGCTATTAAATTCAAAGTTTCTGTGATTGGGGATCATAATGACTGACTGGTTGTTCGGATATCAGTATCGAAACAGTTCTGTAATTAGAGCACATACACTCTATTGAAACATTTTAACGTTGATGGAGTTCCTAGAAGATAATCCCGAAGAGAATTATCACCATTCAAATTCAAATGTCTATCTTGAATTCGATAGAGGTTTCGAGGTATAGTTTAAATCCACTGATAGTTGCTTTCAATGGAAAATCTGTAATGATAAATATTCATATACAAAACGTACTCAAGGGCCCCAAAACATGGATGAAAAATACGCTGCTAAAAGTAATTGGCAGAATGCTTTCTCGCAGCGTTATATGATGATAATTATAACGAATATCACAACCATGTTTTACGAATTTAGAAGAAAATTGGTATCAGCCAAACGATCAGAATGCCGGAAAAGTGTGTTGCAAGTTCATTGAAAGTGAAATAAATGAGTTGTGGAGGAGTATATAAAGGAAGAATAAATATTCTTCAAAAAAATATCGTTTATTTTTGAAGTTATTCTTTTGAGGAAGCATTTCAGAGAGATTTGGGCCATCTGAAGGCAGGTTTTTCCAGCAATATCTATCGTTTGGTTGAAATGGAATTTTGATACAGTCGGTTTAAAGATGATCAAACTGGAGTTTTTGGTGAAAATTTTCTCGAAAATCACTTCATTTAATATATATTATGTACCGAGTTGCGGAAAATCGTTTTCCGCACGAGGTACATAATGAATTTTATCGCCTGACGATAGAAACAGCGCGTACGCGGACGGAAACACGATGTTTCCATCGGTAAGGCGATAAATAATTTTTTATGGATTTTAAGAATATTTGATATCAACCAATCGATTTAGAATCTAGAGAAAGTTTGCCTTTAGGTCATTGAGATAGAGATAAATCGATAGTTAAGGAAGTTACAAAGAAAACGGAATTTTTATGCAGTGGGTATGAAAATGATTAAAATGGAGTTTTTGGTGGAAAATTTGATTTATTTGGAAATGTAAAGTCTCTGAAGAATAAATAAGATTTCGGTGTTAACCAGCCGATAGATTCAGCCAAAAAGAACATAGTTTAGGTGACCCAATTTCCGGTGAGACGGTGTTCAGAGAAGTTATTTGTGTATTAAGAAACGAAATTTTAGCAATTTTACTCTGAAAAGCCCACGAAACAAATTTGACTGCGAGATGAGAGTTGCAAAATCACTGGGCTCTCAGAAACTTGATTCTCTACAACTTGCAAAGAGCCAAAAGTTGATCAGGCGAATAGTAGAAGAGAAAGCATGTGCGGTAGAAAATAACGCGCGCACACACACATCCATATACATACGGACAAAGGGCAGGGGAGATGAGTCTCCCAACCAAATACTCACAATTTATGCCACTCTCAACCCCTCCCCCCTTTTTTCTTGAGCATATTTAAGAATCTTTCAACAATTAAGTGTTTTCTAATTTGATCGAAATTGGGAGATGAATTACTTTTCGAAGGAGCAAAAGAATAAGTTTCGATTCAAGTTTTTTTGTGGCATTCACTGTATTAGTGACTTGAACTTTTTCAAGTTCAATTTAGTTGCGTCAAAATGCGAAGGCAATTGCCAAAGGACCGATCACTATACCCATCTTTTTAACGTCGTTGTTCTGAGCTATAGCTAGATATATCTCATGAAATGCTCACCAACTAAGTGGTCAAGAATTCTAAAGAGGGCTGCGCGGGCAGAACCACGCTGGGCCCCCGGTAGAAAGGCGTTATATGCCACTAGTGAGGCACTCATGAAGCACACGGGTGAACCCCGCGTGGGACCTCCTAATTTTTCTGATCGGGTATTCAGTAATGAACACTAGCAGAAACGATAGAGCTGCAGGGGTATTCAATCGATTTCAACAAACTCGCCTTTGTAGAGCGTTGGTAGCGCAGTAAATAGTCCCCGCTTATCAACCAAAAACTCGATGGGATTGCAACAGTACCAATCAATTTCGCGGGATTGGATTCTGAAATACGTCAACTGCTTCAATTCATCTCACAAATTCAAATTTTGCAAGATTCGAGGGAAGTAGATAGAAAATGGTGTAGCTCTGAACAATCAAATCCAATTTATGTCTGGTTAGGTAGAAATCTCGATGGAAGAATAGGCTCTCGTGTATTTTGCCACGCGTGGGTTATGGATGAGCAATTATGAGCAAAGAGGCTCGGAATCTGTGTATTGGAGGTGTTTACGGGCCAACGATCTTGGAAAAGCCACCGCCAAAGGTGACCCACTTTTGCAGTCAAGCGACTTTGCCTGTCAAGTTATCGGCTTACCGTTATTCTCTATTATTTACTTTGATTTTGCATAAAGTGTGGTCACGTTGAACAAGGTGAGAGTGTAGTGAATCCCGTTTTTCATGGACAGATCACTTCATTCGATAGCGTGAATAGGAAGATGACCACCACGGGGATGTATCAGTGGGAACCTGACATATTCATATGTACAGCAAAACCTGTAAAGTTGGAAATTCCCTATGTTGGACAACTCTTGAAGCTGTATGCCTTTCATCGGAACCGAATAATATTGCATTGGTTCAAATGGAAATTCTTTTTTGTTTGTTGGACAACTTACTAAGTTGTAACCCTCTCTGGGAATCTAGCAATAGTATTTATAATACACTTCAAAGTTGGACATTTCAAATTATATGCCGTTAGGACGTTTACAAGCTCACGTTATCAGAATAAGTATGTACTGTCTAATGGCTGTCTCAGAGAAAGTGATGTCGATACATACATGGTGTTCAACATGTGAACAATCACTCCTGTGATTCCTTGTCTCTGAAACTACAATTTCGAAAAGCTTCAAGAGAGCAGGTCTCCAGAATTTGCAGGATAACATCTCCCAAGAAAATTCTAAGGGAATGGTGGAACCAAATCACATGTTTGAGGATTGAATGTTTCAAATTTTCTTTACAGATACCCGAATATGATATCTTGAATTCTTAAATATGACTCAGTTATCTGTTGACTTGTCAATAAATTAGTGTTCATATTTCAGACATTTTGATTTATTTATCGAATGTTTGAAATGATGAATCGTTAACTGACGACATGATTGGGAATTGCATTGTTCAATTCTTTCATATAGATTCTCGAATATGATAGCTTGAATTCTCAAATATGACTCACCAGGAGGGCCCAGGGAGTGCGGGACACGGATTCGGCTGAAACTCTGGGAATAGTCACCTTGTAGCGCCAGAATATAATAACGCCCAAGCGTTTCCGAGCTACAGACGATAAGCTATGCATTATAGTATATTTGTTACCGGGGAAGTCTGGAATGCAGGCAAATCGCAGTTTGCCTGCAGTGTCTCCGGCAAAGTCCGGAATGGATGCTTCATTCCCAACTTTGCCTAGGCAAAATTGAATGCAAGCATGATCTCATATGCTGGGGGTCTCGGGTTTTCACTTTTGATGCGTTTCACAAGGATGAATGATAAGTGTGAGTCATAATTCACGTATCTCACATGAATGAGACATTCTTGGGAGATGAACATGTACCAATGGAGAAGAAGAAAAAATCATCCAGATTCTCGGTCATCGTAACAATTCAACCTGATTTAGTGTCAACAAGATAATTTTTATAGAATAATACAAATAAGAGAATTGAGTGCGAACGAAATTCACTATGCCAAATTGATATAACAATTGACTAAGAGGAAGTAATTACCGTCTACTCTTGAGCAGACTAGTCAATATAAGAATGTTTGATCGGTTATTATTCTACATGGTAGGTAGATAAATTCCCATTCTGATGCTATGTGATTCACGATTGTAGCTCACAATCATGATGCCACTTTTGGATGGCGGTGCCAACTCAACACAAAACCTACACTTTTTACAAGGAGAACACTACTCAGAGACTTTTGGTGTCCATGTGATCCACAAAGTTACTGCAAATGCAATATAAACATCATCAAGGCCTCTAAAAATTGTTGTATTACACATTTGCTGCACTCAACTGTAATTATTCTCGAACCAATAGCTGTTTCATTTTTTGTGGTTCCGTTCGGATTATAGGGATGATAACGCTCAGCTATTAGTATAAACTCTAATCGTATCTTACAAAATTGATAATTTGAGTATGAAATGAGAGGGGGCTGAAGAGTTTTCTTTCCTTGCATATGAAGGATTTGCGATGACTTTGGTGGTTAGAAGAAATCATGTTTGACTTCTTATAAAGCTCGCAACCCGATCTGCAAGGGACATGTTATGAATATCTCTTTTGATCATCTACTCAATCATCAAATGAATTTACTCCTGATGATCAACTCGTTAATAATTATGGATGAAAAATACAACGAGTAACAGAAAATGAAGGAAACATTTACGCAGAAACTAAAGGCATTTATCCCGAATCGCAATCCTTTACGTATACCCTCTCAAGAAAGATACGATGAAAAATCTTCGCAAGATCTCAGTCCAGCTACTAAAAATGGTGACACGTACAATGTAATTTCAACCCTGTTTATCTCCGCATCAGTTCTAGGATAAATTCATAACTCTTGACTGCGCGCTTCGCAAGAATGGGGTTTGGTAATGATTTGATCAAAATTTCATGTTTCGCTCTGAGTGAACCAAATATATATTCACATGTGAATTGTATTTCGAAAATATCTCTTTGCGAGAATGTTTTATCATCAAAATTAGTCTGATAGGAATGTTCTGTCATCTCATAAACTCCAAAGTCTCTTTATGTATTCACGGACTCCTATCAGCAACTTTGCCAAGTTTTATCAGCAATACCCATTAAATAGCATATTATAGGTGTCGAAGAATTTACATGTCATGTTTGCGGAAAAGAATCTACCAATTCACATTAATGCGAAATCTGTGGCAAAAGTGTGCATACTATCTGTGGTAAACCAGCTAGTGATGAGCCAACTAAAAATGATGAGTCAAGAGTTCTATGTAACGTTTGTTTTAACAATAAGAGACGGTTGAAAAATATGGAGACCGCTCACAAAGGATTGAAACTTCGAGGTGAAAGAATGGTGGCTTCATCTAATGAGAAATTTGGCAAGATTGACAAAAGTGCCTCTGTGAGAGTTCCCATCCCAGAGCTTGATCGTCGTAAAGGAGATTTTTGAAATGTGATCGGAGTTGTGATGGATATTACGGAAGATGGTTATTATCAAGTTGGTACGGACCAGGGTATAATTAAATCATTATTTTCAAGAAACTAGATCGAAGTCTGTAAGGAAAACTTCACCAAGATCGATCAAGTCCCTTAAAATGAGATCATACTGCGATCTACCAATGCAAAAACTTCGTCCCACGCGGGCCACGGCTTTATGAAATATATGTGCACTAAGACATGTGTCAGTAACGATTGCAAATGTAAGCGCCTCAAAGTTTTGTATAATTCAAAATGTCATTCAGTATTTTGGTCCACTACATGCTGTAATAAATAGGAGGTTCCCTGAATGATTTTTTCGAACTATCAGAGACAAAGTGAAGCAACAAGCATCGCACATCCACTAAAGTAGTCATCGTGAAAAACTTCTGGTCGTATGAAGTGCGAAAGAATAGCGAATCAGATGTTTCGGAGATCTCTTCCAATCCTCAACATGTTCATCTCTCTAGAATGTCTCACGAGTGAGAGATACGCGACTTATCATTCATCCTCGTGAAAAAGCATCAGAAGTGACAACCTGAGACCCCCGGCATATAAAATCATGCTTGCATTCAACTTTGCCTAAAGACTCAGCAGGCGATTCACGGATTGCGTGTGCGATGGCACGCAGTCCTAGGATTGCCTAGGCAAAGTTGGGAATGAAGCATCCATTCCGGACTTTGCCGGAGACGCTGCAGGCAAACTGCGGTTTGCCAAGGCAATCCGCGGTTTGCCTGCATTCCGGACTTTCCCGGTAACATATTCATATTCATCATTTCTCAACATGGATCTATATATGCAACGCTCATCTCTTTGGGTATAGCTCAGGAACTCTTGAGTGTTAGATTCTACGGCTTTGGATATCATATTTTGGTGTTGGAAGCAGACTATTCCGAGAGTTTCAACCGAATGCGTGACCCACACTCCCTGGACCCTCCCTGTCAGCCATCTACTTACGTGACCTAAACCCGCGCTGATTAAACGCATTTGCGGGACTTGAATGGCATATTATTCAACTGTGAAATAACGAGCTCGCTCACTTCATGCGGGTGCGTGATATAACAAATCGGTCCATTTCACTGGTAGGTAATGAGGGTATCTTTGGCAAATTCTGCGTAAATTTCGTATGCAGTCATCAAAATTGTAAGAAATATCAAATTTGAGCTACAAGTCAACCCCAGCACGGTATGGGTCATTTTTCAGAAAGTCGTCAATACCAAGCAAGGGACATTGTAGGGCTCAGAATTGATATGTTTATCGTATTCCTTGTCAAATTTTACTTCGAAATAGTCTATTCGGATATTTCAAATACAACTGAGGGCACCAAGAGATTAGCGGCATACTGCTGGGGCAGCCAAAATACGCGCAGCGCGTCCAGCGCGAGGTTGTAGAGTCAGCCAATATTGTAAAATGTGCAATTTTTGAAACTTGCTATTAATTTTCGATTCATTCGCATGCTTAGCTTTTTGATATTTTTACAATGCTTTACATTGAAATAGAGTTTCAATAATCTCATGGATTATTCTTCGCGTATATTGTACTACTACATTCATATCATTTACTAATAAGTTAGTAATTGTATGTCACCTCGAATCATTTCCTTCTCATCCTGAGTAGATCTCCAATGTATAGAACTATTAACATGAGTGTTAAATAAGCTATATTCTAATGAATTTGATCTAAATTATATTCCTCTTGTAAGGATTCATCAGGGTCAGATAGGGTAGTACCCCTTAACCAGAATTAATGAACTAATCCAATATAGTCCATAATCTCTCTCTCTCTCTCTTTTTTTTTTTTTTTTTTTTTTTATTTTAAGGTGGTTAGAGGGTAAAATCTGCCTCAGGATCCCTCGGATCCGTCCCCAGACACCGAACTGGTTCAGCTTACGCGGACTACGCATAGCCCACGCAGGCCATACCAGGCGGGACACGGGTTTGGGTGGGGCCCACCGAGAGGTGGGCCCGGCCGTGTAATATCCCTCTCCCCTCGATGTCCGATACCTAGGGCATCGGGCAATCAAGAAGGAGATCCACCTGCATCTACCATCTCATCCCGGAACCGCGTGAGCATTACTTCAGGATGAGCGGCATGTCTCGCGCTCGATTGCGAGCGTTCCTCTTCTCCATCTTCTCTCTTCGGCCACTTGTCGGCATCTTCTGTCTTCATTCTTCATTGTTCCCTCTCTTTCTTCTTTCTTCTCTCTTCTTTCTTCTTTCTTCCCTCTTCAGTGCATCAGATTCCTCTTGGAATCATTTGGGCCTCTTCTGTTTCAATCGGCTCTTCTCTCTCTCTCTCTCTCTTTTTTTTTTTTTTTTTTTTAAGGTGGTTAGAGGGCAAAATCTGCCTCAGGATCCCTCGGATCCGTCCCCAGACACCGGACTGGTTCAGCTTACGCGGACTACGCATAGCCCACGCAGGCCATATCAGGCGGGACACGGGTTTGGGTGGGGCCCACCGAGAGGTGGGCCCGGCCGTGTAATATCCCTCTCCCCTCGATGTCCGATACCTAGGGCATCGGGCAATCAAGAAGGAGATCCACCTGCATCTTCCATCTCATCCCGGAACCGCGTGAGCATTACTTCAGGATGAGCGGCATGTCTCGCGCTCGATTGCGAGCGTTCCTCTTCTCCATCTTCTCTCTTCGGCCACTTGTCGGCATCTTCTATCTTCATTCTTCATTGTTCCCTCTCTTTCTTCTTTCTTCCCTCTTCTTTCTCTCTCTCTCTCTCTCTCTCTCTCTCTCTCTCTCTCTCTCTCTCTCTCTCTTTTTTTTTTTTTTTTAAGGTGGTTGTAGGGCAAATACGCTGCGACGTACGAAGGAGAGGCACCGGTCAGCCAAACACGGCTGGCCAGCACCTCCCCAACAGTCCCGGGCTGGAATCCGCATCGATACGGCCATCCGAACCGGGTAAACCCTCTCTTCCTTCTCCGTTGGCGCCGGCCATTGGACAAGGGAGAGATCCACCAACTTACCAATCCGGCCGCGGCACAGCGTGAGCATTACTTCAGGGCCGGCGGCGTCTCGCGCTCAGGATCGAGCGTCTCTCTTCTCACGACTCGCAGGTGTTGTTTCCCTTTCTTCGATCTTCTTCCATCTCTTCATTCTTCATCTTCTTTCTTCTCTCTTCTTTCTTCTCTCTTCCCTCTTCAGTGCATCTCTCTCTCTCTCTCTCTCTCTCTCTCTCTCTCTCTCTCTCTCTCTCTCTCTCTCTCTCTCTCTCTCTCTCTCTCTCTCTCTCTCTTTTTATACATCTAAGTATGCACCCTGACTAGTCACGAATTGTGATAATTATTGTCCTTGACCAAACCAGTAATTGACTGAAACTATCATCATTATTTTTGTTGTACATATATTATATTCATTCTTATACGTGTTATTACATTTTAACGGGCATATGTAGGTGTATGCAATTGTATTTTTTGTCTTCGGACGAATAAAGGACATCTATCTATCTATCTTTTTTCTTCAAGGTGGTTGTAGGGCGAATACGCTGCGACGTACGAAGGAGAGGCACCGGTCAGCCAAACACGGCTGGCCAGCACCTCCCCAATAGTCCCGGGCTGGAATCCGCATCGATACGGCCATCCAAACCGGGTAAACCCTCTCTTCCTTCTCCGTTGGGGCCGGCCATTGGACAAGGGAGAGATCCACCAACTTACCAATCCGGCCGCGGCACAGCGTGAGCATTACTTCAGGGCCGGCGGCGTCTCGCGCTCAGGATCGAGCGTCTCTCTTCTCACGACTCGCAGGTGTTGTTTCCCTTTCTTCGATCTTCTTCCATCTCTTCATTTTTCATCTTCTTTCTTCTCTCTTCCCTCTTCAGTGCATCTCTCTCTCTCTCTCTCTCTCTCTCTCTCTCTCTCTCTCTCTCTCTCTCTCTCTCTCTCTTTTATACATCTAAGTATGCACCCTGACTAGTCACGAATTGTGATAATTATTGTCCTTGACCAAACCAGTAATTGACTGAAACTATCATCATTATTTTTGTTGTACATATATTATATTCATTCTTATACGTGTTATTACATTTTAACGGGCATATGTAGGTGTATGCAATTGTATTTTTTGTCTTCGGACGAATAAAGGACATCTATCTATCTATCTTTTTTCTTCAAGGTGGTTGTAGGGCGAATACGCTGCGACGTACGAAGGAGAGGCACCGGTCAGCCAAACACGGCTGGCCAGCACCTCCCCAATAGTCCCGGGCTGGAATCCGCATCGATACGGCCATCCAAACCGGGTAAACCCTCTCTTCCTTCTCCGTTGGGGCCGGCCATTGGACAAGGGAGAGATCCACCAACTTACCAATCCGGCCGCGGCACAGCGTGAGCATTACTTCAGGGCCGGCGGCGTCTCGCGCTCAGGATCGAGCGTCTCTCTTCTCACGACTCGCAGGTGTTGTTTCCCTTTCTTCGATCTTCTTCCATCTCTTCATTCTTCTTTCTTCTCTCTTATTTCTTCAATCTTCGATCTTCGATCTTCTCTCTTCTTTCTTCCCTCTCCAGTGCATCATGTTCCTCCTGGAACCATTTGGACCTCTTGTGTTTGAATTCGCAGACTCACTGTAATTCGCCTGCTTCGAGGCGCCTCACTTCCCTCTCTTTCTCCTCCTTACGGGTCATCACCAGCTTGATGTATCCGGGGACTCTATCCCATGTCTCCTGGTTGCGGAGCAAGTACGGGGCGAGATTCTCAGGTGTAAATTGAGCACCAAGCCATCCATCCAAGTCGGCGCGCTCTCTTCGAGTGTCGTTGCACGTGAACAGGGCATGTTCAGCGTCATTCCAGTTGTCCCCGCATGACTGACGTGCTGAGGATGTCCTCTTCTTGAACCGTGTCAGATAGGCACCGAAGCAACCGTGGTCACTCAGTGCTTGCGTCGTCCAGTAATCTATCTCTCTGTGGGTGCGTTCCGCCCACTTGGCTACGTCGCGGATCAGCCGATGCGTCCATCTCCCATCTGCAAACCGTGAATTCCACTCAGTTTGCCACTGCTCAAGGCTGGTTTCCTTCTCGTTGTCGCGGATGATCTCCTTCATCGTTAGGGTGAGCACTCATTCGGCTCCGATCACTTTCTGCCGGCCCCAGATCCTCACTCGCTCCGCGACGAGCAAGTGGATGGGTGGCATCCCCGCCAACACGTAAGCTGCGTCTCCTGACACGGTGCGGTAGGCACGAATGCTCCCCAGAGCCGCTCTCCGGTGGACAGGCCCCATCCTCTTCTCGATGACGGCCTTCTCTGCTCTCTTCCCCCATACGGGTGCATCATAGAGTTGAGCAGCTTGCGCCTCTTCTGTTTTGGTCCTCCGATGTTCAGCATCAGCCGCTGAAGCGCTGCACCGACCCTGCTCGCTTTCTGGGCGGCCTCCTGGATGTGCTTCTTGAACGACCACTTGTCGTCAAGCCATACGTCGAGGTATTTCAGCCCTGTCTTGCGTGGGATCTCTTGCCCGTTGATGTAAAAGTGGGGCAAGTCAAACTTCCTGCGTCTTGTGACCACGATAGCTTCGCACTTCTTGACAGCAAGCTCCAGGAGCCTGCTGATCATCCACTCGTAGACTCGGGCCAGCGCCTCGTTTCCGCGTATGCCCGAGAGTTCCTCGTTGTCGGCCCAGACTATGAGTCCCGCGCCGTCCGCGAAAGCCACGATTATTACTCCTTTTGGCAGTTCGATAGACAGTCAACTGTCGTACTGGGTGTTCCAGTTAAATGGCCCGGAAACCGATCCCTGTCCAATTTCAGCGGACAGTTCCCGGATCTGTTGTCCCTCATCGGTGTCGTACAGGAGGGTCTTGTTCCGCAGATAGTCACTCGTGATGGCTAGTAGATAGGATGGCACTTCACCTGCTTGGGATTGATAGACTCGCTCCCAGCTCGCGCAGTTGAACGCGTTCTTTATGTCCAACGCAATGAAGGCACAGAAACCTCCTCTTCCTTGGTATGGGGTCCCTTCCGACGTTTGAACCCGTTCTTGGACCTCCTCGATCGCGTGCACAGTGTTTCATCCCTTCCGGAACCCGAACTGCATTGGTGATAGCCCGCCGCTTTCTTGGTAGGCTTCCTCTACCCTGTTAAGCACCATCCTCTCATACATTTTCCCGATATTGTCGAGCATGCTAAAAGGGCGTTGACCTCCTTGACCTTTGGGTATGAGGACCAGCTTCTGGCGTTTCTACTTATCTGGGAAAGTTCCCGCTCTCAGACAGATGTTGAAGAGGTCGAGGAGTAAATCTGGCTTGTATTTGAAGACCAGTTTCAGAGCCTCGTTTGGAATGCCGTCCAGGCCAGGGGCCTTGCCGTTTGGCAGCCTCTTTGCCGCTATGAGTAGCTCTTGCAAAGTGAAGAGCGGGATGGGGTCGTCTCTCTCCGGAAGGAATGTGACTCCAGGTTCTCCTGCTGGGAAGAGGTCTTCCACGATGCTGCGCAAGGTAGCTGCGTCGGTCGGTGCTGGGTTGCCCCTCCGGGGTCGGACCTTGGACATAACCACGCGGTATGGCGTACCCCACGGGTCTCCATTAATCATATCGCACAATTCACCGCAGCACTTCTCTTTGCTTCTCCGGATGGCTAGAACGAGAGCCTTTTTTGCTTCTCTGTACGCCTTGTCGTCTTCCGCCAGTGATGGTCGTTTCAGTTTCCTTGATCACCACGTAGTTCTCCTTTTCATATTGGTCATTCTTCGTAGAGCTTCTATCTCGTCGGTGATCCAGTACTCTGGTTTCCCCCAAAAGCATGATGTTGACTTGCGAGGCATCGATGCGTCACAAGCTCTTGTGATGGTGGTCGTCACCATATTCACAGCCTCGTCTGCGGTGATGTTCATCGGGAGATCTTCGGCTGTTTTTATCGATTACCGGAATTTTCCCTCATCCAGCTTGCGCACCTGCCACCCCGTCGGTCGCGGTCTGCGTATCGTCTGTCTCTGTCTGTCAGTCCTAAGCCGAAACCGAATATGTCGATGGTCACTCAATGTTTCTGTGTCCAGGACCTCCCACGATGTCATACGTCCCATGAGCGACGGGCTCATGAACGTCAGGTCGAGGACCGATGACGAACCTCCCTCTCCGGACCGAGTGTCGTGCCGGTGATAGGTGATGACCCCCGTCTCGTTCGCGAGCACTAATCCTAATGCCTCCATGGCATTAGCGAGTATTACCCCCCGTCTATCGCGTGGCCTCCCGCTCCAAGTCGGTTCCTTGGAGTTGAAATCCTCCGCGATTATGACTGGGCCCCCCATTGCCTCACATCTTCTTCTAGGTCATGGAGCTCGTCTTCAAATTCGTGCGTCTTGAGCGACGGCGAATAGTAGCAACTGTAGACTGCTGTGCCCCCATTGGCTTTCGAGCGAAATCGCGGCCACTAACAGTTGGTCCAGTCTCACGGATCGCAGGATTCATGATCTGGATTACGGCGGTCCTTCAGTGATCGAATGTGGCTCGAGAGAATTCGCGCTTCCGAGGTGGTTCGGAGATAATCAGAACATCGATCCCTCCTTCTTTGGCAACAGCGTGTAGGAGATCGTCTGCGTCCCCGCTCTTTCTGAGGTTGGCTTGGATGAAACTAGCCATCTCTCCCCTCCCTGCGTCTATATGTGGCTCTTGCCCTCTGGTACGCAGTGCAATTCCTGGCCCCAGATCTGTGGTCAGATTTGGACCCGATCGCCGCACAGCTAAGGCATTTTGGTTTTTCCTTGCAAGTCGCGGCAAAGTGCCCTGGTTCGCTGCATTGAAGCAGAGTTTTGGTTCCCCTTCCTCTGCCCTCTCTTTTTTGCGCCCCGAGGCATTGTGGCCGTACTCTAAGCAGTTATAGCACCGTGGGATGCCATCCTCCTCGCGGAACCTGACTTTGCCCCATCCAACCTTTGGCTCCTTCCAGTTGAGGAGATGGTGGGCCAGTCTCATTGCGATCGAGACAACAGCGGTTTGGGTACCACGGTAGCCACTCCGGATGGACTTGACTACAACGGCTCCCTTCTCGCTCTCTGGTAGGGACTTCGCGATGTCATCCCGCACCTTGATTATGCCGACATCGTAGTCGACTCCGAGCACCTCGAGGGTCGTACTGTTTGCTAGACAGTGGACAGCTCCTCCTTGCCCGACGACCGGTGCCAAAGCTGCCTGGATGGCGGCGACATCGGTGCACTTCTTGAGTTCAAGAAGGACTTGGCCTTCTTGGGTCTTGCGGATGCCCGTGACCTTAGAGCCCACTTCTCCATCGCGGTCATCCGTTTTCATCCAGCGCAGCATGTCTGCGTAGGTTAGCCCACCTTGGTTGGCCGTAACGAGGACGGCTTCGGGCTTCACCCTTCTCGGCTTCATTCTCGCTTTCTTTCTGGCGGCATCGTTCGATCTACCGCTCTTCTTTGCCCTTTCCGCTCATTAATTCGACACCACTTCCTTCGAAGGCCCATTCTGCTCGGGCCGATTGGGCGTTGATGTCGAGCGCGGTGTTCAGAGACCTCCCGGTGGAATTCCGTATCGCGTCCCCTTCAAACCGCGTTGTTCCCCCAGGTCGCGATTCCGGTTTCCCTACCCCCTTCCCTGGAAGCCACTATCCGACGCGGCCGGTTTTTTTGAGGCCGGAGGCTGCATATTCCCCCTCGCTTCCGGGGTCTTTTCCGTTTCGAGGAGCGTTGTCTCGAAAGCAGCCCGCTCCGCCTTGTCTGTCGCGAGTAGGCCCTTAAGCCTGTGGCCTATCTTCTTGAGCTCTTTGATGTCACCCCTGGTCTTTTCTGGGTTGCTGGAAACCGACTCGGCTATCCCTATAACCAAGTTGAAGTGCTCGAGGAGGAGATATGTCTTCTCCTCTATTCCTTTCCGGCACGTTTTCAGGTCTTCCCATTTCCCCATGAGATCGCCTGCCTCGTTTCCACTCTCTTGTCGTGCCGCATCTCCGGATGAGAGATAAGGTCAATCTCCATCCCATCAGACCCTTCATCGCGTACTCTCTTATTGAGCGTCCCGATTTCGGGAGTCAGGATTGTCCCGTTCCCCTGGGACTCTATAGTGGAGTCGGACTCGCTCGAGTCTGAGCTCAAGTTAACGGCGTCATCAACCTCGTTTCTGGGTTGCGTGATCTGGATCCTGATTGCGGGGTTGATCTTCAGCAGCGTCTCTGCCGCCTCTCGTGCTTCTGCTGCGACCTTCGCGTTCATCCCTCGTTGGCTCGGAAATGTCAGTTTTGATTGTTTGAGCACTCGCTTCTCTGCTCTGTCACTCGGGCCCTTTACCTTCCTGCTAGGGGTGAGCTCAGCTTTTCCATGGTGTAGGTTTTTTTCTCCCACTCCTTCCGCCTGCAGCGTATTTCCTTCGCTTGTAGCTGTACGCGTAATTCCACCAGCCAAGTGTGCCACTGGTGGCGCGTTTTTTGCATCGTTGTCCCCCCCCCCCCCCCCCAATTCGAATGGGGCCCCGCTTTACTTGGGGAATTCTTGCCGTCAATGCTGGACATCATCTTCTTTCTTCTTTCTCCAGGGCCTGGAATCGCATGCTGGCCGACCCCAGACCAGCACGGGTGTGGTGTTCTGTGTGATGCGTGTCCTGTATAATGTTAGTATGTTTGTGTAGTGCTTGAGCAGGCGTGGGTATGGTGTATGTAGGGTGTAGTGTGTGTAAGCTTAAGTGTAGGACTCGGGTCCGGAGGGGCGTCGCTCTCTCAAGCTCCAAGTGCAGCCCGAAGGTCACACTCAGAGCCCCCCATGGGTTCGCTCTCTCAGAATACTCAATTGTCATATAAATTATACAAGACAGTCTTTTATCACTCCAACAAATTTTGGTCAGGAACATCAAACAAATTCAGATCATAGAAACAAGTTAGGGCTGTGGTTTTCAAACACAGTGACTACAGTGTTCTACATTTAATCTACGGTTATATAAGTGTGCTGAATCTTTTCAACAGCCACGCTCTTATCTTCTCCAAATTACCTCCACTCTTACTCCAAAGTGTACTTTGCGACGAATTATTTGTTACAAACATATTTGCAATTTGAAACGAAAACGCACAAGCGTCGATATAAACGATAAATATGAATTGATTGCACAGATATAAAATACAAATCCATACAACCTAGCCATAGTTAGGCGGTATGGGTTTGTATCTCAATCACCCACAGCTTAAACTGCTCATTCTCTTAAATGATATCTATGTTACAATAAAAGTGTTAGTCTTCGTCTGAAAAATAAATGTGATAGTTTTAGCCTCGAATTTTGAGTTGCACTAGTCTTCGTGTGAAATTCTGAAATGTAATACATTATGAGAATGTGCTAGTCTTTGTGTGAGTTTTGAATTGTATTAGTATACGCCAAACGTGTTAGTTTTCGTGGTGAAGTCGGATTGTAATAGTTCTCAGGCGAAACGGCAAAACGTATTAGTTTAAAAAAAACCTACTAGTTATCGTAGGGGCTCTGAAATGTACTAGTCTTTGTAGGGGCCGACGATACGTTGTGGTGAACAATACGTAGCCTTCATTGATCTGCAGCGCATTCCCCCGATCCGTATAAATGGCCAAATCATACCCTACGTAGGTCAAATTGGGATCATCATAACTCCATTCCCGACTGGAAACTTGAAATCAATCAAATTATCAAGAAAATCCATAGTTCCCTGTACTCCCTTCGCGTGCTTAGCACAGCCCTCCCCATTCCTGTAAAGCGTGAACTTGCCTTTAGTTTGGTCCTACCATACTTTGATTACAATGAACTCTTCCTCACAGGCCTTAATGAAGAACAAGAGCTCAATCTTCACAGCTCCCTAAACATCTGTTTTAGATTTGCTTATATTTGTAATCAGGTTCGTGGCACAGCGATTGCATATGACATCTTACCGACTCCTGTTAGGGTTGCTCTTAACCGGTCGGCACTGTGAGTATACTTGATTGGCTCACTATCCTCTCGGTAATTCACAATGAGGTACCATCTTTCCTTCGCTTGAGCTTCTCACTCATTGCTGACTCATAAAAAGTCCGGCAATCAGAGCGTGAGAAAAATGCATCACTCCTGTACGAAGTACGTTGCACTGAAGCCTTTGATTAGCCCTTTACCTACGTGTCGTTCAAACTGATCAACTCGCTCGAGGACGTTGATTTTGTTCGTCAATCTCCTGGATTGTTCAAACGCTCCCTCCTTCAAACCTTGCTGGGACGCGACAAAAATGACTGATTCGATCGTGCTCCTGGGAGTATTCCGACGTCATACCACCTGCGTTATCACATTTTCTTGAGCCCCGCAGGCACGTATAACGAGCATATCATCACTGCATAAGTAATGGAACTTATGTTATTTTTATTATTCTCCACACTACCTCTCTGTACTTTTTTTTGTGAAACATCATAGCGCCTCCTTCGATTCCACTCGGTGATAAGTATGTTTCTGTATCGCAGCAGTCTTTTGTATCTCTAATAGGGTAAATAGGGTCCACCCTTCGCCCTGAATGAATTCCAATTAATCAGTCAATCAATTCCTCTTCTACTCTCTCTGAGGCATCAAGCTTCATCTGAGTGAGCTTTTTAGCCTCTCACAATGGCTCAGACGTCTAACTACCTCAGTTCTCTCATGGCTTCTCGCAACCAACCGATACACATATAGTTACGTACACTATGAGAAGGAGAGTGAAAGAAGTACACAAGCTCGTTGAGCGTGTTTATCACCTGAACGAGTTCGCTGTCCGCGTTGCAGCTCAGTGGGCACAATCTACTTCGACATCAACATAGATCTCACTCTCATGTATCCTTAACTCTCCCGTACATCCTTATGTGTGAATATGACCTACACATTCAAGCCACCCCTTTCCTCTTACATTCTTGTGTAAGGAAAACCCTTTTGCTATATGTTGCTGTAGATCCACGCAGAGATGCGCTCCGACTCTTTTTCTCTCGTTCGAAGGCTTCGATGCTCTTCTCGAGCTTTGAGAAAAATCGAATTCGATATAGTTCTTACTTGGTGAGGGTGTATAATGGGTCAAATTTCCTTTTATACTTGACTACAACGAATGTGACTTGGGTGAGCGTGTGCGCGCACGTGTGGGGTTCTCTGTCCAAAGAGACTTGGTTCCTCAATATGGTAAGACGTTGTATGTATGTGGTATGCGAAAGTTTTCCTTTGAAGAATAGAGCCACCTTCTATGAAAGCCGAGATGTATTTTTGGTTTGCTGGATAGTTGGTCAGGTTGAGGGAGGGGGGGGGGGGTGGGTGGGGTGATGAGTTACTTTCTTATAGATAGTAATTTGATTTGTGCTATCGTACGATATAGAGAGGTATGACGGGCTTTGACTTTGTGGAAAGAAGATTGGAATTGCAATGGTTTCATTTTCTGAAAGATCATAGACTTCTACATTGATATATGACGTTTTATGATTTCAAAGAATTGACTTCTGAGATGAATTAAAGGCTCGATTGCGCTATCTAACTCACCACACATAAGTTTCGTTACAGAAGAAGGTAAATTCCCTGCTGCGGAAATGAAACTCTTATTCCAAGTATCCTGTTTTGTGTCCTCTTGGCGTTTGGCAGGTTTTACCCAGTAAACATCGTTTGTTTCTGAAACGTACCGCAGAAGAATCACATCGGAACTAATCAACCTACGGTCGGGCATTCCTACGATCCACTATGAGGGGTATTACACACATCTTACACTTCTCACCCACGTACATACGTACGTTTTCTACGTTCCCAACGGGAATGAAATAAACAAATAGAATCCCAGAATTTATCTGCTCAAATCAGGTCGGTCAGCTTTTGCTCAAATACCTCATTGAATTTAGCAAGAATTCCGGTTTTTGGTGTTCACACTGATTATGAAAATTTCGCATGCAAAAAATAGTGATGAATTTTGACTTGTAATTTTATTGGACGAGGTTACATCGCAAAAAGCTGAGATGAGGGGAGAGTGCTATTTCTACAGGGGAGTCATTTTAAGTGAAAATAGTCCATTCAGAAACCCAGTGCTGAAGTCCTATGACGCTACACTATCAATATTGTTTGTGAGCTGTAGAACGAGCTCGCCGTCATTGCAATCGCTTCGCGCGAACTATTGGAATCCCGAATACCATCCCGAGGTCAATCCGTTTGACTAGGCATCTTTGTCTGTTACTACTGAATATTATCTTTCTCTTCCCACGTCGAGTCTTAATTTCGCGTTGATATCTTGACTGGCCCTCACGATCCGCCTTATCCATCTCCATAAATGACATCAAGAAAAACAAATTTCCGAGTTGCGCTTGCCAAATGCGAGGAATAGAGTCGATAGTTCGATAAAGGTAGTTTATACAGTGGAGTGAAGTGATCTTTGGTGAGAAATTTTTGTTCGGAATCCCAGCGTTGATATCCTATGATGTTTGCAAGCTACGAAACCAGCTCCCCCGTCGCAATCGGTTCGTGCAAATGCTTAGGATCCCAAAATCGAAATCCCGAATATCGATCACAGGTTGATCAGTCTGACTAAATCCTCTTGTTACTACTGAATGTCATTTCCCTGTCATCTCGTCGAAAACCTCGCTCGCACTTAAATCCTGATTGGCACTCGTGCTACGCCCCATCGGTCTCCACAAAATCACATTGAGAAATCGAAAATTTGATCGCGCATCCACCGAGCATGAGTAAAAGAGTCGACAGATAGTGAGGGTAGTTTCTGCAGCGCCGTCATCTCTGGTAAGAAATGTCCATACGGAAACTCAGTGCTGATACCCTATGATACCACACTCCTAACACTGATTGCGAGCTATAAAACAAGCTTGCCCACTCGCAATTGCTTCGTGTAAATGCTCGGAATCCCGAAATTTATCGCTCGGTTGCTCCGTCTGACTAAATTTGATTCTATTACTACTGAATATCATATTTTTCTCTACACGTTAAGTCTTCCACTCACGCTGATATCCCGATTGCCCCTCACGATTCACCTTGTAGATCTTGCCGAAATGACACCATATGGAACATGGGATTCGGTCAGGAATTCGCCAACTGCGAGTGAAAGAGTAATAATTTCGATAGGGTGGCTTATGAGCGAAGTCGTCTGAGACGAGAATCGTCCATCTGAAACCCCAGTGCTGATATCCTCTAATACTACATATCCTCAATCCTGTTGGCGAGTTACAAAACGAGCTCGCCCGTTCGCAATCGCTTCGGCGTAGCTGTCTGACTATGTTTGACCGTTACTACTCGATATTGTGTAACGCCTGTCCCACTCATCCCCAAACCAGCGCTGATCTTAGAGTTGACCATAATTCCGTGGTCGGATAATTCTTACAAAATGACTCAAAAAGATCCCGATTCCATCGTGCTCATTTCAGTCACAAGGATGTACATCTGTGGAATGATAAGAGTAGTTTCTTCCAAAAGTGATTGAAACATGCATCATATTCACTTTTATAGCTGCGTTAATAATCAGCTACTCTCAGAATGAGCCGCTCATCTTCATGAATCGATCGATCAATCGTTTTGAAGATTTCAATCGTTATCATCGCATCCTGCGTTCGTCCATTTTCGACGTATTTGCATCATCTATGATCGTTCCTCGACAAAAACTACCCGCTAAGCATTACTTCGAATCTAAAAATTCCCGCAATAGTATGAACCTATCAAAAATGCCTCCCGTACTGCCAGAGAATTGCCTTGTATGATGCTAAAAGAGTTGTAGGTCAACCACCTCTATCCATTTATCGATACAGAGTGTGCATCCTCTTTTGTCAACTATCGATCGAAAATATTGGCAGAGGCATTCAACTACGCACATATGCAGGAAGAGGCCCTTATGATTGGTGAAGATGTCTATAAAAAAGTATTGGGAAACAGTGGACAACCTAATATATATGCAATGATGAGACAATGTCACATTTATGTGACATTGTCTCATAAATTGTCATCCCAAGAGTATGAGTAGGTGGTTTTATCACTATACTTGTACAGGGTGTCCCTGTTCACATTAAATAGCTCTTAACGGTGGCTTGATTGACCTTCTGGGTTTCTGAGAAAATTATGAAAAATCCCAAGAAAGTGATGGAGCGAGCTATTAATTAATGAAATTCCCATAAGAAATACGCTTATTTTAAAGTCCTTGAATCGAGCTTTAAAATGAGCTACCGTACATTAAAATTTGTTGAGGTAGACCAGAGCTATTGAGAAATGGTATGTTGGGTATACACTTCCGCATACTCGCAAAAACTCACTTTTTGGAAAAATTGTAATAGCTCGGCTCTGGTTAAAGGCGCCATCCATAAACTACGTAGGTGGCCAAGGGGGGAGGGGGGGGGGTCAAAAATTTAATCTAAAAAAACTACGTTCGGCTACGGGAGGAGGGGGGAGGGGTCATCGGCTTTACTACGTAGCTTCATATTGCTATCTCAAAAGAGAAAGCATTCATTTGGTGCCAGCAGAATTTTCGTCAAATTTTTTCTAAAAAAATTTTTTTCTCCTCCAGTGAACCTCTTGAATACATGAAATTGGTACAGTCCTTTTCCTTTCGCCAAGATCTATCGAATGTAGGTCACAGTTTTTCGTTATAAACCCTCACAAAATTACTACAACCCCGTCTTTCGAGCCCTCTGTCCGTGTCTGTGTGTGTGTATGTATGTATGTTGTTTTCTATCGCTCAGCAAAACTCCTCACTGGTTTGATAGATCGTCCTGAAATTTTCATGCCATGTTCGGAGGCGTCTCTAGATGGGAATGCTAGATTTTGAGTGCCCCCCGATGATTACTTTCATACTTATGAATTTTTTTTCATTTATGTATAATTTTTTTTCATCTTAACAACTAAAAATATTCTCTCCTTCCTGCTCAAAAAATCTGAGGCTGTTGATTTACGCGTTTCTCGACGTGCTTAATCGATTGGTTAATACGGAATTTCGATTGAAGCTCATTTTATTATATCTTTCACACACCTCTCTTTCGTTGGGCTATAAAACCTTTCTAATCACAATTTAACAAAATTCCGTATCAGCCAATCGATTCAGCACGTCGAAAAACTTCTAAATTACTTCCTTTACATTTTTTTTATGTAGTAAAATGGAATACAAATCATTTATAAGATTTGCTTCTTTCCGAAAAATTCCAAATTTCTCATTAAAAAATTCACAAGTCAAAAAATATTCATGCGATCATGCTCAAAATTCACTGGCATTATCATCACAGTCTTTAAAATACACCTACAAAGTCTCAAAAGATTTTGTCAAATCGATCTCGAAATTTTGCGTTCCAAATGATACATTTTTATTCCAATTTTCACGTTCACCGACAGTTAATTGCTTCCTTTCCTAACATAATCACCTGTTTACCAAAGTTCTGTATCAACGAATCGATCCAGCACGCCGAAAAATATCTAAAGTACTTCCTTGACATTTTTTTCATATAGTCAAATGAAGTACAAATCATTTATAAGATTTGCTTCTTTCCGAAAAATTTCGAATTTCTCATTAAAAAATTCAACAGTCAAAAAATATTCATGCGATCATGCTCAAAATTCACTGGCATCATCGTCACAGTCTTTAAAATACACCTACAAAGTCTCGAAAGATTTTGTCAAATCGATCTTGAAATTTTGCGTTCCAAATGATACATTTTTATTCCAATTTTCACGTTCACCGACAGTTAATTGCTTTCTTCCCTAACATAATCACCTGTTTACCAAAATTCTGTATCAATCAATCAATTTCTCGCGTTAATGAAAATCAATAAAGACCTTTACGTTATTATCACTCTGTTCCACCTACTGCAAATTGAAATTTACACTCCATAATTTATTCTTCAAATAACTAATTTGTAGAAAAATACTCAATTTTACTTGATTTTCTTCAAACCGATTCATTCCCTTTTCAATGTATACGAGTCATATTCATCAGACCATAAACCTGTTAACATAGTAAAATGTCAAATACAGGATGATGAATTAGAGCAAGATAGTAAAGAACAAAACATTGAGGAGGATATTGTGGATTTGATTGATGTTGAAGATGAAGATCAAAGATAAATGAAGGATCATGGATGTTTACCAATTGATATTACAGAAAGTCAGTATAAAGAAATTCGAAAGAATATCTCATGTTCTGGATCATGGTTAGGAGACGTTTTGATATTTTGGATGAATAAATATTTTAATAAAAATTTCATGAGGAGAATTGATTAATGTAACATATTAATGTATTTGAATTTTCGAGTGAATAATATGAGATTAGTTGACTTCTTCTATGGCAATGAGAAAGCATTCTGCTAAATTCTTTTAGCAGCGTATTTTTTAATTGCGTGCGTGAAAATGGCTCTCTGTACATGATTTCAATATTCTTATCGGTCAGATAAATTTTGATTGGATGTAATAATAATCTATGAAGTCACACAGCCGATGGTTGTACATGTAAAGCATGTACGTCAGATGTTCATTCGTTCACGTCATTGTTCACATTTGCTGAGTGCTCGTGTGTAAGTATCGTTGAAGGGTCCGAACTGGTGAATCGTTTTCATACTTGAGCTTGGCTCACTTGTTAGTCCTTTATCAAGTATCATCTATGTTTTCCAAATTTATTCCCTAAAATCTTCTGACTTCGAATTCAAATGTCTCTCTATAAGGCAGATAAACCCTCTAATACGTCTGACAAGACGAATCATGCCCGTAATCAGAGAGAAGGTAAATGATCTGAATTATAATCACACAGGATATTTTAAAGCAGTCGTGCTACTCCAACTCAAGATATTTCGAAAAATAAAATAGTTTCCAGGATCTTTGGTTCTTTTCGATAGAATAGAACTTTTATCATTTTTAGAAAAGCTACGTAGTTTTTTGGGGGGAGGGGGGGTCAGATTGGCCAAAAAGCTACGATTGGCTACGGGGGGAGGGGAGGCGTAAAAAATAATTAAAATCGGTCTACGTAGTTTATGGACGGCCCCTATTAGTTGAAATCTAACTGACAAGCTCGTTTCGAAGGTCTTGAAACAAGCTTCAAAAATCACCAAGATTCATTGAAAAATATTGATGTGCGTCGAAACTATTGGCAAAACGGCTCAAGGGAGGGGCATACATTGTATTGTATTAGGTACATTTACCTCACTCATATTGAGACGGCTTACTCTTTTTTCAATATTTTCGATATTATCTTATCGTTTCAATCAAATATATTCATGTCTTTGAATCCTAGTTGCCTAGTATGCCTATTCATTTTCTCTTATTTTGATATCTTCCAAAGATTTGAAAGGAAGCAGAAGCCAGGTGGACGTTCAAATAAACGGAGAAGTTATTGATAAGGGTCTCGAGCCGATTTACTCAAAAACACTTAAGCTCTCATTTTTCCACGAGGATTCGTCTATTGTCTCTCGAAGCTAGAAGAGTTTCTTTCTCATTCGGCGTTGAGCCATTGCCTTGTTCATTCGCTTTTATTTTTCCGAGCTTTCAAGTGATTTAAGAGAGTATATCACTCACCAAAGTCCGGGAATTCGCTTCGTTTCTGATGAAGAGAAAGTACTTTAGACGCTCCTTGTTTTGTCCGCGCCCGTTTCAATTTGATACTGCAATCAACTTGCTATTTCATTCGCTTACTTTTGGATGATGACGTCACTAGCCATCTGAATTGAGGAAAATGTGAATGCACAGTGGATAACTAGTTCCTCGTTGTGGGTCCATATCATCAAAGTATTTCGGTATTTATTAAAAATCCACCGACTGATGGTAAGTGAAAAAACTTACGGACATCGGCTTTTTTGTATCTTTGATATGAGTACCGTTATAGTGTGGGTCTGTTTTCTAGTTCATGAAGACTGCTCTTATTAACTCGTAATTGTAACTCGATGACTGTAAAGTCCGTTTGCAGGTTCATGAGTTGGAGGTGGTAGGCAGTGCTGTTACAGAAAAACTACCTTTCATAATTTCTCTTGGACAAAAACTATACAGAAGTGGATTACACATTTTAGTGAGGTTGGAAATTCTTTTCTTCTTTGGTGCATGATAATGATTTAGAACATATCACCCAAAGAAAGTTATCTATCAATAAACAGATTTTGATCGTTCGGTTCTCATAGCTTTCAATCATAACACAAGCTATTGTTGTGAGATTATGAGATTCATTATAACAAAGAATTTCACCAGAATAATTTCTGAAATATCCCGCTATCAAGAATTTGGAAACCGAATTTCGGATAGACAGGAGTTGGGAATGAATGGTTACCAGATGACGAATATTTGGGTGATCACGGTTGAGGAGGGATGAAAATTCGAAATACCATTTTGGAGGGTCAAAAAGTCGGAATGCCCGGGAATGTGAAAATCAGGAACGACGAATATTCGGAGATGAAAATTTGAAGAGTCAAAATTTTGGAGAAATGTCTCAAATGTTCATCAATATTTGATTCTCCATCCTTCTGCGTTTTTATGGTGGCTCGAGCGGATATACAACGATGTTGTTAAGCCAGCTGAAAAAATTTTCAAATATACTTTAGAGTTCAACAAATACATAGCCGTTGAGAAAATTTAGGGGCGCCGTACATTTTTTGAAGGAAAAAAATGTTGAAATTTTTTTCCTTATACACGTGCTCTTATGGAAGTACACCTCAACCGCCTTAGAAAATTCAGTACTCTCTAACGATGTTGTCAAGAAATCCTAAAGAATTGATAGACTCGCATAAAATCTTGAAGATCATATTGACGTTGAGAAAAGTATATCGAGCCGTCCAAAATAATAAACTATTGTCGTGATAAACAATGCATCTCCGATCAACTACCAGCGAAGCAGACGCTCGTTCACGGTGCGCGTGCGCGGGGGCGCGCTTTGCGCTTTGGATGTCGGTGAGCTCGGAACATGCACGTGTTGCGGTCAGTGCGTATCAAAGAGTTGAGAAGCCTGGACCTTTACCACGGGGCCCCCGTCTTGATACGTCACCATGCGCTCGAGCCACCTTAACTTCTGAATATTTGTCCTTCCATAACAACTTTGCATTACGAATTCTGGTCTTACCAAAATCTCGAATATTCTGAAAACTAAAATTCAGAAAGCCAAAAATTAGGTGAGACTATAATTTCAGATTCAAATTTACGTGATGATGAAAATTTGGTAGTCAGAGATGCGGAGGGGTGAAATTTTGCAACTATCCCTTACTATATGATATCGGTGATGGAATTTATTATGAAATGGCGAGGAATATGATGCGATTTCCAAACAAAGTAAGCCCGACTACTGAAACAAAAGACTTTGTCAAGTTGCATCCTGCAAAAAAACTATTCCACATCATCACCCACAAAAATGAGCTTTATCGGCAAGTAGAGTGGGAATTGAATTGCCGAGTGCGCCCCTAGAAAACTCGAAGCACGGCGATGAGCGGGAGTTGAGCCAGAGTAAATCTAATTGCGCCCGCAGCGTGAGTCTCTATCTATCTCACTCTGTCGACTAGTGTACAGCAACTAAGAGCCTTTAAATGTATGATGCAAGTTCAAACTACACAAAGTCGTCCCAATCCTCGAGCTAACTTGCTGCGATTGTTTGGCATCCCTTGCCAAGGATGTGGGAGTCTTTGATTTTCGACGACTGAAATTTGGGTATACGAAGAGAATTGCTTGTACGCTCAATTTGTATGACAAAATTGAAACGAATGAATTTCGAGTCACTTCAAGAGTCACCTTAGTGATCGATGATTTTACGAAGTGAGGATCGTGGGAATTTATCCAAATGAGTTGAACTGAAGTGGCTAAATCCATATGAGATCGTCCAGTGGAAATGGTCGACATCTCTGACTTTCTTGGTGAGGAAATATATGAACCTAGAGACAGAATGAAGAGTCCCGTATGTTTTGTTGCGCCCAAAACCGATTCTCTCGAAAGTTGTCCGAGTTTTGAGTATGGAAGGAGAATGACAGATTTCTCGAAATATAACCGTTAAGGCTAGTCCGTAGAGAATCCGGATATTTTACCCGATAGATGGCGCTTTGATGGCACTACATGTGCGATGGAAGATTATGAACCACTTTTCTGCCTCATAGTATTTCAACCTCACATTTCCAACCCAAACTAGATATGGCAACTGAAACACCATGATATATCCTATCGAATGAGTTGTTCCACACCCGGGGATTTATTGTGTATCTCCAGAAAATCGTAGTTCTATGGCTCGCTGGGCAAGTTATACTGCTCGATGCTCACACTAGTTCAAGGTTTTTGCGAACTAAATTCAGAATTTTCGGGCGTGGTAGAGCTCATTCGGCAGGAAATTCCAATCCACAGATGGCCTAGTATCTGATTTTGGCCAAAACAGTTTTGTTATTGAGGAATAAATGGGAATAGTCGAGGACGCGCTCTGTCCCACCAAAAAATTGCCTTCAAGCTTTTCTCGATTCCTAATGAATGAAATGCCATGAAACTTTGCATGGTATCGTGTTATAAGATTTCACAGATGGCCTAGTATCTGAGTAACACATTTAGTACCAATAAAAGCGTATAAACTATAATACCGCTCTCAGAATCATTGGATGCAGCTGCAACCTGAAAGTACGCCGGTGCGTGTCTGGTTGCGGTTTTGCGGGGACTCCGGACTAGCCTTAAACTCACTAAAATTGGAACTACTCGGCTGGCAGTCAGGGTATTAACACGAATCTTGTTTCACGGTGTTGATGCATCTTCTTACACCAATTTCGCTGAATAGCAACGAAACCTGCTAACAGCTCGAGAAATCGTTATTCCATCAGAAATGGTCGATATTGTATATCTCGTAAAAGTATTGATTATTGTGTGAATGATTTTTTTTTTAAATTAGATTTGGATACGAGAAATGACGTAAAATTAGTCCAGTCTGCAGGACATGATCGTATCGATCAGGAAAATAACGATCCGAGAAAAAACTTTTTTTGGCCCCCCTCCCCCCCCCCCCCACAAGTAGCAATAACGCTAAACTTCTATCGTTCATTCAATCAGGTTCATGATGAGAAGTATGCCAATCATTGGACGGAGATTCGCTCTTATGATGCTCATAGCGTCCTTATCTGCTTTACAATATTCCAAGAGTCTCATCTGATTCAGAAAAATGAAGTGACACTGCCATTACCTACTGTCATCAATATGTACATGTTCAATATAACATATTCAATTCGAGATCTATGGAAATGGGTCTGAGGAGATGATGGTCTATGAAATTTCTCACCCAAATTCCATCGAACCTGCTTTGTCTTGATGCAGTGAAGGGAGCTATTATATTTGCCTCGTATTTCTCTTTCTCTGGAGAACAATGTGATATTGATAGAATTTCGGGAGAAAATTAGTAGATGATCATTCCATGGACCCATTTCTATATATCTCGAATTGACTACAGAATAATAAACATATGGGCGAATCTCAGGATTCGGGCTACTTTGGAATTACGGACTATTTTACGTCTTAGGAGACATGGTTTTCGACAAGTGAGGTCTTCCACTGGAAATTTTCGAAAATTCACTCGTCCTCAACACTTTCGAATGCTTCTGAGGTCCATATTTTGTTTAGGACCAACGATATAAGATACTCTGTGCGAGAAAACTCGAATTTTTGAGCTGTCACAACGATTTTCAGGTGCACGCCTTAGCTTGTAGGTCCAAGGGCGGTTGATCAACCATCATGGGGATCAGATAGGTGATTGATTACACTTTGGAGAATTGAATTTTCTTTGCCTCGCGGTCGGGTCGTCCTCGCCGAGATGCGAGAGCTGATGGAGGTTGTTGGTGTGTCACAAAATTTTTGTCATTTTGAAGAATCGCTCTCGCTCACGACCCTGTCATCGGGGCGATAGAAATGATTAAATTCTGGAGACGGGATCCAATTTAACACGAAGAAACCTATGAATCTAGCTAAGTCCCATTGATGTCATCAAATCCTGGTGGCTGTTGTCACGATGGAGAGGAAAATTGCTTTCGCGTAATTTAGCCTTGAAAATATCTTTTTTGTATGGGACATGACAATGTGGACCTCGTTGCTCCTGGAACCACGAGTAATTTAATCTCTAGGAGAACAGAAACGTATATACAAACTGTCTCCATCGTAGATCTACCCCGGGAGGAATGCGAGGCTCATAAAAATTGAGATTTGACAGAAAAGTGCAATTTGGTGGTTGTAGAGTATATCTATTTCGTAACAGAGGCCATTGAGGAGCGTCTGAGCGTTTGAGTACTACTTGACCCAAAAGAAGTTTGCCAGGTATGTCCTGCCATATTGAAAATTTTCAAAATTTTCAATAAAAGTGGCCCGAATTCTGAGATTTGCCCATATACATATTGATGTCAGTAGGTAATCGCAGTGTCACTTCATTTTTCTGAATCAGATGAGACTCTTAGAATATTATAAAGCAGATAAGGGCACCACGAGCGTCATGAGAGTATATCGAGATACATTTTAGATGATTGTCATACATCTCATGATGATCCTGATTGAAAGATCGATACAAGTTCAGCGCTGTTGCAGCTTGAAGGATTGGAGAACAGTCTTATAGAGCCCTATGGAAGTTTTCCAAGTACCTGGAACGCATTTTGATTTATCTTTCTCAATTATATGTACCCAAAAAGTTTGGGCGTTTCTTTTCAGTAGATCCTATATTTCTCAAATACCACCGGAGATACGAGAATGCGATTCGCTGCATTCAAAGGGTCTTCAAATAACCCATCTGAATCAATATCGTAGAGTTGATTTTGGGTTATTGGGCGGTTTTATCGAGTGAAAGAGTGAAAAATACAAGAATATCAATCTCTCAAAAAGCAATTTCTTTTATTCTCCGAAAATCGTCCATTAATGTGAAACATTGTTATCTTACAGGAAAAGTGGCCCAAACATTGTTTTTGCGTTCTAAGGCTCATTTTTAATAATTTTTCCAAGACCTTTCGAATGCCGCAAACTGCATTTCCGTATCTCCAATGAAATTCGAGGAATGTGGGTTTTACTGAAAAAGGCCCAAAGTGTTTAGATGAAGATTATTTGAAAGAATGAATCAAAATGCGTTCCAGATACCTGGAAAATTTTTAGGGTCCTCATAGGTGGTGAAAAGTTCATATTTTGTACCGTATAATGGAATGAAAAAGCTGAGAAACCAATCCGAGACATGACCTTTTTTCCGTAGATCTGTTTCGCGTGGAATTACTCATAAGGAATAGTATCCTGTCTCAAAGAAGAATAAAATTCAAAGAAGAAAGAGAAGTTGCCAGAGAATAATGTAGAGTTTTTCTCACCGTGACTGCAGTTTGCGATCTACTCGAGGCTAGACCTGAAACGCTTGCGAATCTCAGTATCTCACGCACATGATAACTTCAGCTCGTGGGAAGCTTCCTTCGCAATGGGCTCTTTGTAATTGGAAAATGTGCACGTTGTGAGCAGCCAACTTACTTGGTTCACTGTGCTGTTTTTTCAAGCTACTGGAAGTCGTGATGATGTCTAGATAGAGTTCAGATTTATTGAACTCTGAAGAAGGTGTATGCGGCCTTTTTAATTGATGGATTATGCGATCCTTGGCACCTTCTTAACCGAGAGGCGATCTTGTGATAAGCATCAGATGTAAGATGAGAAAATATTTGAAAAATGATAGAGTATTTCTCTTCACTCAACATAGATTTTGACTTATTGTGAAGATCCTTGTTGATTGGACTCCTTATCGTTGAGTTTCATTGGAACTGGAAAGTGGGGATGATCTCGGGAACTTTCGGATCTGAAGCTCTTAGTTGGTTAGCATAAATGATTTTGGAGAGTTCTCATCGAAATTTCATGGAAATTACTGAGCCTAATGACTATTGTGGAAAGATGATTCTGGTATGCCAAAAATCGTTTGGAAAATCATCGCATTCCTTTCGTATAACATTGTCATATTCATTCGCTAAAGGTTCAGAATCTGTCATATCGACAAGCCTAGTCTAATAATATTCCCAAACTTTCAGAATATCATCAGATTCTATTTTTAGTTTACTTATGGATATTGGATGTTTCCTGTATTTTGATTTCGAAAAATGTGAGCGAAGCATAATTGCATGAAATTGATAAGGGTTTGAAATTGCATCAATTTAAATAATCAGGGTAACAAGTTAAAAGAAGAGTTGATTCAAATTGAAAGAGAAAATAAAAATTCTGAAACGATGTAGTAATTGGAACGTAACCAATCGGAAACAGAGCACAGTTGAGTAGATGGATGGTCCCGTGAAAAACGACTGGGGAAGAAGCGACGAGGAGGGGACGTGTGAATTGAGACGAGATGAAGCACGAGAGTGCACCAACCCGGGCTCATAATTGAGCGAGCGGTTGACAACAATATACATATATATGTGCATGGGGTGCAAGCTGAGCTTTAGACAAGCTGCAGTGGGCCATCGATCGTGTGCGCAGCCCTTTTCGTAATTGCGTCATTCAGCTGCGCGGTCAACCCCACAAATATACATATAACCCTCTCCTGACGACGCGTTATACGCTCGTCATCGTTATTGACGTGCTCGACATCATCATCGTCATCCTCGTCGTCGTCGACACCTGATAAGTAAGTCTATATATCTATATGAGCAGTTCTGCGTAAACTTGCCCGAAACAGACTCGAAAATGGACGAAAGGCAAAAGTGAACTTGTAGGCCCACAGAGGAGGTTTTTTCACCACTAGTCTCATCTAGATGGATGATCAAAACTCAAAAATATAGAAAATCAGAAAAAAATTTTACGTGTTAAATCCCATAAGAGTTCAGCTCGATATCGCTATTTCGCTACGGAAATGACAGGTACGGAAATGACATTTCGTGTTTGATCAGTGAATACGGATCGGGGAGTCAATGAATCGCTAATTCCGCTTAGCACGGTTTTTTGCACACCAAATACTTGCAGAAAGTCGGACGAGATCATGGATTATCAATGTTTCAACCGTGTGCGAGATGGCTACGGAAATGACACTCTCATTTACCGCATTTTTCGAAGAAGAACACGCCGCTTTTTCTCGGAAGTGAAGTGATGGATGTTTATAGATTATTGATAGTTTGAAGCAAGAGGATCAAAATGTGCTCATGAGCGAGTGCTTACAAGTTGATAGACGCTCTCACGCACCACATATTGTCGAAACCGTAATTTTGGCGCGAATTCGAGGACATAATCTACCCACAGCATTGAGCGGGCAAACGATCTAGTCGCGGCCTCTAAACTATGAAAACATGTTCAAAATATACCCAAGTTTGATGTCTTTTTGTGGAGGAATCGTTAAGAAGTCGTATGTTTTCATAGCGTGACCTTGAACGCCGAATTTTAGGGTGCGGACATGGCACGGAAATGACATTTTGACCCCTAATTCGCAATTTTCGACCCTTAAACCTCGAGACAGGTCTAATATGACTTTTTGGTAAGAAAGAGCACAAAAAAAAAACGTGTTTTGCACAATCGATTGAGGATGCGTAGACGCCTATTGCGGCAATAGGCCGAGACACAGCGGGGACAAGTTTTCACGGAACTGCTCATATAGATATTTTGCTCTCTCAGCATGAATCAGTCAGATCTAACTGACAATTAGTCTATATACACTGATCCAGTCAGTAAAGTAGGATCAATTTTTACTGAATATCCTATTTTACTGGTTCACATGTGGTTTACATTCTGGAGATTTTTACAATCATGCTCCAGTTTGCTGTATTGAAATCAGACCTAATATTGAGGGCTGCGTGTATGAATATGCAGCCTCCATGTCTTGTCTAAGATATCAATTTGAGGAAATCATCACTTTGAGCGTGAATGATGTTCCATAAGCAAAAATCGATGATTATGTGATTGATACTACACTGGTGAGATTTTTGAGGCATACAGCAAATAAAGTCAAACCTCTTTTTTGTATACCTGGCTACATCTGTGTAGAAAATTGCTTGCAGGAATCGATATTATTTCAGATAAGATAAGTAACTTCGAATACCTCAGGAGATCATGAAGTTCAGGGTGTTGGGAGAAAGGTCAAGGAACATTCATCATAAACTGCACCTCTTATTGAGTCACTTGCAAATATGCTGACTTCATTCATGAGGACACAAGGTACATTGGATGTGGTGTTAGGAGATGTCAATGTCTTATCAAAACTATTTATGCACAATTTTAAACGTTTACATGTCTTAAGGTGCATTTCTAGGGAAGTTGAGCTTGCGTTTATTGTCACAAGCACAAATTCAATTGTGCCATTATGATAGTGGGTTGTTCTTGTCATACTTCACCCTGTGTATTGAGCCTCCAGATGCACTATGAATCTGACTTCGAAAGAATCTCCTATTCATTATAATTCATCTCTTTAGGGCATCATCTTCTACAACAAATAATATCGTCTCTAATGAATAATACTTCATCTGAAGATTATCTGTGAATGGAGGGATTGTTTGATTTGCCATGACTAATTTACTTTATGCTCTCAAAAATGCATTTGAAGCCGCTCTACAGCAAGAAAATTACAATCAGAGTAGAACAGCGATTGTGATGACTGGGTATAGTGATGTATCAGTACTTGTCGCAAGTTAGAGATTATGGTGCGAGATAGTTCTAATTCATTGTTTGGGGTTTTATAATGCTGCGTATTCGGCATGTTCGGTCTTTTGCCATGACTATTTTGTGAAATATGAACACAGTAGAGCATTTGAAGGCGCTTGGCGTCTATAAATAACAGGCAAAGTCCGTTAGTGGTACTGATGTATCAGTACTTTTCTCGAATCGGAGGTTACAGTGCAAAGTCGTTGTTTGAGGTTTTATGATGCTATGAATGCAGCATATACTGTCTTTTGTCATGACTAACAAGGAGGACCCACGAAGTGCGGGTCACCAAAGCTCACTAGACTTTTTTCGCAGTCTTGTACCACCTAGAATATAAAGAATCCAGAGTAAGTCCGTCAAATGGACTCTCTGTCCAAAGTTACAGCCGATGAAATTAGCATTGCCCATATAGGCCCATGTTAAAAAGTGACATATATAGATATACTGACAACATTTTTACTTGTAGCTCTGAATAGGGAGCCCATTTGACGGAGTCACTCTGGATTCTTCATATTCTAGGTGGTATGAGACTGTGAATAAAGTTTGGTGAGCTTTGGTTCCCCGCACTTCGTGGGTCCCCTTGTAAGTGACGAAATATCAATAGGATAGATCATTTGGAGGTGCTTGGCGTCTATACATGTCAGGTAGAGTCAGGTACGAGTACTGATGTGCTAGAGCTTCATGCTACAGACCGAATCGGTCCATATAGACTGAAGATCAGTAAGCCGATTTGGGATCAGCTATAACTGATGAATCATTGTATATGGAATGATTTGAGACTTCATGCCCTGGTTATCAAGGATGTCATGGGTTATCAACCCGAGATTGGCTACTGGATTACACTATGGATTCATATCTCAGGATAACGACTCGCTGACCCACAATTAATTAAAGATAACCGAATTGAACTATTACTGAAAGCATTCGTCCATGCATAAATTGTGAAAAATGACCCACTCAAAGGTACTCCCGATCAACCCATCGCTACGAAAACGAAACTTGAATGGATTTGACAATTGCAACATATTGACGTTGCAACCTACTGTTCTTCACAGCTCGGCAGACGTGGGGGTGGGAGAGCTGCTCCAGAAATTCTAGATCCAAGAGGAGATGATCAGTTTAAAGCCATTTCTTACTCCAGATGAACAAGCTTGTGAAGATCATTTTTCGATACACTGTGCGTAAAAGTGTACTTTGCGCACAGTTTGTCGACTTTTACTCACAGTTTATCGAAAAGTATAGTTCGATACATGGCCGTAAAACCTATTATTCGCATCCTCGTGATGATTCCGACCCTCGCCTGCGGCTCGGGCCGGAAACCCATCACTCGGACGCGAATAAAACGTTTTACGCCCTTGTATCGAAATGTACTATTATGACACACTTCGCTTTGAGCTGCGATAAGTATCACAAAACTGACACCAAGCTCCACCTATGTGGTGTTTTTCAGGAGATACTACACAGTAAGGATCCGTTTCGACGAAATCGTACCGGTTCACGCCTCGGAATGGCAAGTAAAAACATTTTTCCCGTGTATAAGTATATGGAGGCCTATTCCGATAAATTGTCGATTTTGTCATGTTTCCTCATTAACCTTTAGATGACCCAAGAACGGCCCGTTTTATTGAAGAATGCGTAGAGAAACTCTTTGTAGAACTTTCAAAGATCTAAAAATCATGTTCTGAAAGATTCTCAAACGATGCGTCTACTTTGAGTTTTGAGGCGTCTTCACTACGAGTTTGATAGGTTTTTAAATATTTCATGTCTCAAAATTCATATTTCTGACCACTTTCGCAATGTTGGAGGATGATTCAGGGAACTTTCCTTTATTAGTTATCGAGATTCTGTTTAGTACAACCCAAGAGAGTCTTCCAGCATTCCATAATATGTTGAAAATATGAAGTTCAAGATATGATGTACCATGAAAATATTTAAAAACCCATCAAACTTGTAATAAAGACGCCTCACAACTTGAAATAGACGCTTCGTTTGAGAAACTTTCAAAGCATGATTTTTTAGATCTTTGAAAATTCTACAAAAAATTTCTCTACACATTTTTTGATAAAACGGACCGTTTTTGAGTTATCAAAAGACTAATGAGGAAACATAGCAAAATCGCCAATTTATCTGGGCAATTTAAATGGGCCTCCATAAACTTATACGCGGGAAAAATGATTTCACTCGCCATTTCGAAGCGTGAACCGGTACGATTTCGGTCGAAATGGATCCTTACTGTATTAGATCTCCTGAAGAACACCACATAGGTGGATTTCGGTGTCAGTTTAGTGACATTTATCGCAGCTTGGAGCGAGGTGTGATGAGAACTCATTCCAGAGGATCTGATGGTCGATATACTGTAAGGTTACCTTAACGTTATAATCTACAACCACCGAATCTAGGCGAATCATTTTATCCCGCAAAACAACTCCTCTACAGAACATTCCGAAACTTTTAAATGCATTCAACGTAACTCATCGTTCTTGATGTATTCATAGCTTATTTGAGAATCGATCCAGTTTTTATACGCAGCAACATCCGTAAAAACACCAGGAAATCGGTAGTCTGCGCAATTCTCGTTGTTCCAAGCAAGAATGCCAATTTGACGTTCACCAACCATCAGTGGTGCACCCAGAGGGCCAATGCAGATACCCATTCTATTAGATGCGCATATTTGACCGGCATCTGACAAGCTATCCTGATTCCTTAATAGTCCACCACATTCGTCGTTGTCGATTACACGTAGATCCAAAGATTGCAGGCCTTTGATTCGTCGTCTGTTTGATCTGCGCGCCTCGTCGATTTTTGAATCTATCGGGATGATGAAAACCATTAAAATAATTGAAAACTAGTACGCATCTAAATAAAACACTGAAAATCAGATCTCGTACTCATTCATAAATAGTTCAAACGTCTCGAGTATTCTATTCGCCTAATAGTACGCAAAAATTCACACCGCGATACTGAATATGAAACCATTCCAAAAGTTCCAATTGGCAAAGGACACACTCGGTCATATCTCAAATTACGGACCATCCCGAATTCAAGAAACATAATTCGTCATCTTGTTTCTGACAAATCAAAGAATAAACTGGGTTCATGAACTCCTTTTCCCAGAGCCCAAAGCAATCATCACGTATCACAATCAATATCGCATGATAGGTCAGATGACGTTAGACGCAAATATGAAATTATGGTCGAACTTGTGTAAGTAGAACTTGGTCTAGTGGGCAACCTCTGCTATTCGGAAAAGATCTCGAGTCCTTGGGGGAAATTCTCTGAGCGGGGCAAAAATGGCTCTCACTCGAACGATTCGCGAGTCGTGGATACCTTAGATCTAGAACCAAATTTGAAGAAAAACCCCCTCACTGAAAGTCAAATTGACAAATATCAGCATCAATCGGACTCGAGCATGAGTCGTTGATCAAGTGCTCATTATGGATAGCAGGGAGCACGAAATTGACCGCTCGTGAGATATCAAAGATCAATGAGACAGTAAAGAGTGAATTTCTAAGAATATGTTGTGACGAAAGAATTTCAAGTTGCGAGTCACAGCTGATGTTGAAAAAGCTCTTCATCCGCTTTATCAACGATTCAAAATTCTTTTCGTGATTTGAATCGCAAAAAGAAAATTGGAATAGAAATAACTTATTCAGTGAATGAGGATTCATTTGAGATCATCTTGGTTGAGAGACTTCGATATATGTAATTAATCAATAATTTACATAGATATGAATAACAAATTCGGGCAACGCATGGTAAACTTGCACGAACAAGACTCGAATCATTTTGACATTGGAAAACTTCTCTATCTGGGAAAAATTGATGTACCCTCTAGGTTCCACTTAGACGAGTTCGACTGTATTTTCATCACGTTTTGTATTCGAAGAATAATGACTCGTCATCTTATTCTATTAGTTCTGATCGATATCCATCACTGAGGAGTTAATAGTGTGGATGAATTAACGAGGTATTCGTGTCCAGGTAGAAGATTCAACTCTGTATTAGTGATGCAACCGCTTATTAGTATGTTGATGAAGCCATCTACCTATACTATTGCAATTATGAGACCATCTCATATACAGTGTCCGAAAAGTAAGTGCCCCCCTTTTTAGGAACGGTTGGTAATCACGAAAAACCTCGCAACACATGTCTCCTCATTATATAGCGGCAGCCAAGGGTGACCTTGTTTCTGACCTTGGAGGTCACATTCAAGGTTAATTAGAGGTCAACTAGATTTTTTCAAATGTGAACACCTATTTTTGACCTCGGATTCTGAAGGAACGTGAAAATTCATGGAATTTTTGCCCGAACATTTTCCGATCCGTCTTGAATTTTCCGAGATAAATTGAGGTAAATACAGATGGACGTTAATAGCCGTAGTTCCTAGAGTGAGCATTTTATCGAAAAATGTTTAGGATGAAAAATATTGTAGATTTTTCGTCCTTGATGGTAAATATTAAAGTTGTTTATAAACTCAGTGAAAATGAGCTAGTGACCTTGACTTCGACGGTGGAGGTCAATTTCAAGGTCATTCGGAGGTCAACTCGATGTTTTTGAACAAAAGAACCTATTTTTAACCTCGGACTTCGCAGAAGGCTGGGGTTCAAATCTCGGCCGGCACCAATGTGAATTTTCATAAGTGCTTTTCGGTGGTTTCGGTGGTTCGGAACCCACCTAAAACTGTAGGTCCCGCAGAATAACCTCGAAAAGAGGTTGAAAATGCGTTAATGAAAAAAAAAAAAAAAAAACCTCGGACTTCGAAAGAACATGGAAATGTATGGAATTTTTGTTGGAAACATTTCTTGATCCGACTTGACCTTGGCGAGATAAATACTACTCAGAAAATCTAGTTGACCTCCAAATTACCTTGAAAATGATCTCCAAGGTCAAAAACACGGTCACCAATGATTGCCCCTCTCAAACTGAGGAAACATGAGTTCCGGGGTTTTTCGTGATTCCTAACCGTTTCTGAAAAGGGGGGGGGGCACTGAATTTTCGGACTCCCTCTATATTATGCTGATGAAAGAGACTAGACTATGGGTAGTTCCGCGTGAAGCAGACCTACGAAAGAGGGTCTTGTGTCAGTTTAGTTTCTTATACTTTTTACTCGATACTGAGGCACAAAATATGAACTGCCCTCCACCTATGTGCCTTTATAAAATTCGTCCCGGTATCTCGAGAATAGTTAACTTTATCCTCTTGAATTATCTTCAAACAAAAGGTTTGGAACTTTTTTCAATGAAATGCATACTACTCAAATCCGATCAGAAATATGGGAATGCGACTTGCGGCATCCGCAAGGTCTTCTGAAATCCATTTTAAACAAAAAAATAATCAATTCTACAGAAACCTAATTATTTGGATCCTCGTAAATTCAATATGATATTAAAACTCGTGCACATTGCATCCTTTCTTAGCATTCTAATGCCTCTTCTTGCTCCCTTTTACAAAGTGTTTCATTTCCTCACATGATTCAATGTAATGAGTGACTCCAGTAAACTCGATACAAACGGACTTTATGTTCCAATCAGTCTTACCCCATCCATAAATCGTCGCAGGAGTACCATAGTGGGCTACATGATCTTTTTTTACTAGCTCAACCATTTTTGTCGTCTTACTGAAGGAAAAAGGTGGCTCCACCTGTAGTATTGCAATGTCATTCGAAGACTGTGTGAGATTTTTGACTCTATAATCATAGTGCCACCTGGCGTCAACTATAATGTGCTTCTGTCCACCGTGAGTCCAGTTTCCCGATCCTGAACGGACGTAAAATGTAGATTTACCAGCGGATGAGCATCGCGTAGATGTGAGCACGTAACTAGGTCCTATTATGGTGCCCGTACAAGTCAAGATATTCCCTACGATGGTTAAAATCGATACCAAAAATGGTACCTTTTCAAAACTTATTGATTTTCCTTGCAGCTCTCTGTTTGAATCAATTTCTTGGATGGAAACTAGAACCAAAAAAGAAAAAGTATCCATTTAGTTGGAGATATCAAATTAAAATAGATGACAAGAATAGAAATCCTAAAGATCTCGTATTACCATGCCTAGGAATCAATTGAGATGTTTAAGGCGATGCGGTCACCGTGCAACCCGGAAATTATATCTTATTTGGATGTAAATCAAAAAATTTCCACGAAACGAAGTCGGAGACGATTTGTCCATTACGTATCACCACCTGAAATGTGGTGGACAACTAATTATTTGTCACCAATCACAAGACTATCACTAATAAACGAGAATAACTTGCCCGCGGGTACTTTCTAACCTACAAATTGGCACATTTTCGTTCACAAAACTCTCAAAATCTAGTCCGATTTGGGCCAAACGAAGAGTTATCCAGGCCAAGTTAGATGATAATAAAGCCGGGATAACTCGTCGTTTAGGCCATAATGGAAAAGATTTTGAGAGTTCTGTGAACAAAGTTCAGCGTGCACGGTGACCGCATCGCCTTAAGAATTCAGGGATGTAGTTCAGTGTTCTTTGACATATCTGGGCGTTGGAGATTATGAAATCAATTCTGGGAAAGGTGAAATTTTCCTCCGAGATTGAGAGAACTGTTCTAAATAATCAGAGGTCAATTGTTAAATCGCAGGGACAACCTGGGCTCTATCGCTTTCAAAACTGATAACTATTTAGTGCCAAAACTTTCACTTCGGAGGATTGTGAGACCACGGACGCTCATGATTCAACATCTTTCAAGGAATTATTTGTAACGACTGCTACACGTAATTTCACGGGGAGAGATGAATTTTACACTGCTCACAGCTGTAAACATAACCTTCCGAGATCGGCGTTACCCTCCAAGAGTAGGCATGTGAAAAAACGAATCAGGAGTTTTGAAGTGTACTCAAAGATTTTGTACGGTGCAAGGAAAAAAGATCCACAAAATTAAGGGACGCATCAATTTTATCACACCCCGTTGATATTGAAAGATATTGGAGAACTGAGGTGTTATCGTCTTGAATATTTGGGCTACCTCGTAGATCAAGTATATTTCCATCGAAAAGTATGGTACAACTTTCGTCCATCTCAGAATTGAAAGATCTCAGTTGAACCATCTCAAAACTTTCGTCCATCTCAGTGGAAGGTGTATTTGAGTAATTGCAGAGTAACTGGAAAATCTTATGAAAACCTGCGAATGGTTTTCTGATGGTCTCTCGCACTTCAGTGTATCATTCCTCTCCTCCCAAACTTTACAGTACAAATCGATGAATATCTCAGTGTGTCTCATGGGAGTACCATGAACCTCGTATTAAATGAGAAAATAATGTAAGAAATCTTCTTTGAAGCATGATATCATGTACTGTGAACTATGGTATTAATATTATCTTGAATCACAAGTTCATTGAATTTATTGAATTGTAAGAGAGTTCGGGACGAGATCAAAGTCAATCCAAAATGCGCAAGATCAATAGGCACTGACAGGCTTATTTTAGTACTTTTTAATACTCACGGGGATATAGCTTGACTGGTGGTTCTCTAGAATCCGATAAAGCCACTATTTCATTCGATATCCAATCACGAATGTGAGATATTTCCATGTACGCTAAGGTTGAAGGAAGTGTTGAGCAATTTCTATCCGTGATCGCAATCCCAGCTTGGAGCCCGTTAACAACCAGTGGGCCACCGATGTCTTTTGAACACATTCCTGCTTCCGATGAGTACGCACAGATTTTACCTCTCATAACTCGCCGTATAGACTTTTTGTCTAGTAATCTTTCAGCACATTTTTTCGTTTGTACTATTCTGACGTTGGTGACCATTAAATCTCCTTCTAAATGATTTTCATCATTTTTAATAATGTTCCATCCATATGACAAACCTTGACTTCCTAAAACAACTTTTTCAAATTGATCGAAAAGGGAAATGGGTATTGCTTTGGTTAATTTATAATTAATGGATTCATTCAGCCAGAGAAGAGCTGCATCATTAATTTGAGACGAATAAATGAACTGTGGGTGAGATGAAATTTTATCCACTCGATAAGAGGTACCATGGATACCGATATGAGCACTGCCGACTCTGACGGTGAGTTTGTTGTACCATTTTTGAACAATGCAACTGGCTGCTGTCAAAATTATTCTATCGGTGATTATACTCCCAGTACACACGTATTTCCAAGAATACTCTATTGATACGGTGAATAAATGAGGCTGGACTGTCATGGTGTGACCGCCAGTAAAGCGTCGAGTTCTAATCCTAATTTGTTCGACATCCTGTGTTTCAATGTTCCCTACAAAAATTATCGATGTTGACTAACTCTGTAATGTTCACTTCGATATACAGCTCTAAATCAAAATCGCATACCTGAAACTATCTTCAAAAGTGTCGCAACGGCAAAAAATGACGTTATTGTATTCATTCTTGAGCTGTGGCTTTCATTTTGTCTCGGACAATCTCAACGAAATTCCCAAGAATGTTCGACAGACAGTGTAACTAATGTGAAGTGTCATTAATTTATTACTGATGAATATTTATGAAATTCATTCCAACATTCAAAATTTAATTTGAGTTCATAACAATTGATCAAACATAAAATTATCATGATCCAATATACTCTGTGACGTCGGGAATTGTTCATCATAGAGCTATGTGATTAATCATTGAAAGATAACATTCTTACCATTAGAGTTCCGGGAAACTGATTATAATTCCTTCGTTACGCCAACATCTGCTGCCTGTTTCCAATCTTCCAAACAATTCGAAGACGAATATGAAGATTATCTCAAATATTCTCATACTGATTGACAAAGAATTTTTCTTATGATGCAAGTTAGCCCTCGGAATGTATTGAGACGTATACTTTTCAGGGTCCCTCTTATGTGACTGCGAGAATTTTATGGAGCGGGCGATTCGATGACCATTCCTCTCAAACGTCATTCTTTCAACACTTAAAAGATCATATTCTCAAACGGTCACATTTGCAAAAATTGTGCTGGGACTCCTTTCAAATTGCATCTTAGCCTTAATAAATGGTACAAAATCAGTTTTTTGATCAGTCAAATAGTGTTTTATGGTGATAAAATATTATGCTTGCTAATAAATTAAGATTCTTATGTTGATAGTTTTGTAAGTGAAGGAGTAGAAGTATCTCAAAAGACTCTTGGATGACACATATTCAAAAGTGTCCGAGTGCCAAACCTCATTAAAACTTGCGTAATCCCTGGGATTAGACCAAGAAATTATCGAGGAATCTACAATTCTCTCAGAAATCATGGTGTTTGTCTCGCGCACTGTGCGTTACATTCAATGGATTCATTGTAAAATTGAATGAAAAACTAATGTCAAGTCCGAGTTAAGCGATCCATAATCTCAAGATATGAGCTCGATTGTCGCGAATGTCGCAGTTTTGCAGGTGAATTGAGAAACGAGATCGGGGATGAGTCGTTGTCAGGAACATCAAATTATAGGGTTTATAGTAGAATGTCAAGTATTCGAATAATATGTTCCATTAATGAATTCAGTTTTTCCTGAAATTTTCATTTTGAGATTTTAACGGGCCACTAGATACTATTCGTTAGTTGATACAACTGTCTTATGTCGTCTTGTTTTCGAATTTTTTCACTTCAATCCTGAAAAATATGTAGATGATTCCCGGACGATTTTTAATTACCTCCAGAATTGCTACTCTGAGGCTCATGGGGAGTACTTGTTTTACGCGAATTAGTTAATTCCTGGCAAAAATATTGTGCAAATTGAACGACTACACTCCATACTAGTTTTGCTCTATGACTCTCCTATACTGATTGTTGTGTTTTGAAAAATACTTGATTCGTCGAGTTTCCCCGTTGCTGAGTCATTAAAATGAGTTCGTTCAGTCCGTTGAAGTATTCAGATGGTGACCGAACTGTCAGAAGTTATCATTCATTCATTAACTTTGAAATTGATGATGATTGTACATGGTAAGAGTATTTTGAAAAGTCTATGATTCTCAACAGAATTCCTTCAATATGAATTACTCACGTCTTAGAAATTCTAACGTGAGTTGTCCAATGGTTACAACCACCAAGTAACCATCGATCGGTGAATGTCAAAATTTTTATTTTTTCAATACAAAAAATAGATTGTGAAAGGCCCGGTTGCACAACTTAGTTAACAATACCTCGTTGATCTTTTGAAACATGCATTTCCTTCAATAGAATATAGGAGAGGAATACGTAGGTATCTGAAACATTGAATTCACTTTCGAGTCAGATATCTACATTTGTGCATGAAATATTTTGATACTAATCATGTCTCATGCGAACAACGTCATGACCGCGAGAAAACCCATTAGAGACAACACTTATAGTATGAAAATTTTCACAGACGCGAGCCTCACCGGATGGCACACGTAATGCAAAGGCCAAATAGTTCGTGGCTGGTGGAGAGACGAGGATCCCAATCACATCAATTATCTTGAACTATGAGCAACTCTCAATGGCTTGAAGTGCTTCTCAAAGGATAGCCAAAACTGCGAAATTTTGTTGCGAATCGACATTACAACAGCCATCGCGTACATAGATAAAATGGGTGGTATACATTACCCAAGGCTCAACGTAATCTCGGGCCAAATATGGTGATGCTGTGAAGAGAGGAACATTCTGCTATTCGCGTCGTACGTCAATAAGGAAGGAAACGTACACAAAGACGTGGTATCGAGAGCTTTACCCACGGAAACCGAGTGATCTCTTGCCGATTGGGCATTCAACCGGATCTGCAGGAAGTTCAACAACCTAGGGTGGATTCATTCGCCTCGTATCTCAATGCAGAGTGCAAATCTTTCATCTTGTGGTACAGAGATCCCGAGTCGATCGCCATCGATACCTTCACAGTGCCGTGGACAAATCTGACATTCTACGCCTTCCCGTCATTTTCCTTGATTCTCAGAGTTTTGCGTAAAATAACACTAGTCTACATGAAAATGTGAATGGAGTTATTAATACCGTTTTCAACGTAGTTTGGGATGCAGAATTCAAATCCGTTCTCAGAATTGCTCTATCACGTCACATTTTTGAGAAAATCGATATCAAAGTTGGAAAAAACACCAATTTAGCTATTTTTGAGGGCTCTTATCTCTGTTATCAAGATAGTTTCAGAATTCCTGCAAGGTCTACTCTGCTGTCAAAGGAAAAATCCTCAAAATGAACCCACATAGATCGAAATTGATCGAAGGGTTTCCGAGATACATCGACCTTTAGAAGTCAAAAAAGTCCCTGAAAATGGACCCACCCATCGTATGTTTTCGCATATTGCTTCCCCCTCCACTGTCCTATGCTTAGGCATTGCGTGGGCGGGGCCTGATTCGGGCCCTTTTTTGATTTCTAAATGTCGATGTATCTCGGGAACCCCTTGATCGATTTTGATCTATGTAGGCTCATTTTAAAGATCTTTCTTTTGATAACCGAGTAGACTTTTCACAATTCCAACAACTATCCCGATAACAGAGATGAGAGCCCTCATAAACAGCCAAATTGGTGTTTTTTCCGACTTTGATATCGATTTTCTCAAAAATGTGACGTGATAGAGCAATTCTGAGAACGGATTTGAATTCTGCATCCCAAACAACGTCGAAAACCATATTAATAACTCCATTCACATCAAATGTGTCAAAATATGTAGACTAGTGTAATAATCAATAGAGCTGAAGGCATTGTAGTTGTGCCATACTGGCCATTTCAGCCTTGGTATCCCCAATTCGAGAAAATGACAATGTCCTCTGTATTGGAACTCGGACCTGACTCAGGATTACTTACATCTTTTTTCAGACAAGACCATCCGCTTGCCAAGAAACTTATCCTGGTAGTAGCAAAGTTGTCTTGGAAGCCTACACAAGGAAAGGGATATCAGAGAGCGCAGTGAAAGTGATAATGTCATCGATAACTACCTGAACGCAGAAACAATACGACGAACCCATACGCCTGCATCCATAGCAGCACACCTGACGTGCGCTAGTTCTTCACAGAAAACCTTGCAACGGTCAACTCGTACAATACTCTCAAAACCTATAGGGCAGCCTTTTGATTTCAACAAATATATAATTTGGGCAAATTAGCGTAATCTGTACATCAAAAAGTAAGCATAAATAGGCCAATCTACTGTAGCTCAGTGATCAAAACCTGTTCGAACCAGGCGATAGTTTGCGCATAAACATAATTTTGGTGGAGGCCGTTTCGCAATTTGAATTTTCTGATAGCTGCCACAATCTTGAGAAGACTTGGGACGAAGGTTCGTCTCCGTCTACCTTCTTCCTCCTTGGATTCATTATTTTCTGTTGTCAAGATCAATAGCGAGGCTCAAAAGTGTGCCGCTTTACGTACCATCTCCCATGAGTGCAATGTTAAATTTGACCGAAACACCCAGTCTTTTGATGGCTAGGGCTTTGATATGAAATGATCGATTGACTTGAGATTTCGCACAGATACTCATCAACACTTGAACCAAATTCTCACCGAATTACGAAGCGTTCTGTTGTCAAATACTTTTACAGGACAACCACCTTAAATATCTTGAATTTTTCACGGGAGAACGGTGCATCCTCATAAAATATTTGTAGTGACTTTCTTTGTGGCCAATGTGCTGAGAAACCTAGAAAAAGAAATTTTCTGCGGACAAAAAATGCATTTTGCAATCTTTCATAAAAATTAATAATAAAATTTTCTGGCCCACGTTTTCGACTCTCTACCATCGATAATTATTTTCAGCGCGTCGAAATACAAGGGTAGTAACAACTTCCATCTTGTCACAACCAAAATCAAGCGGAACCCTACTCGGCCGCCACACTGTAAAGCAAGAGGGAATGATATGGTTGTCTGCTTCGGTATCTTTGTAAGCAGCCTATATGTAATTAGAAAGTTTCCTCTTCGAGCTCATCACTCGAAAAAAAGGTCGTAGAAGGAACTTGTAGATTCTGAAACAATCTACAAGATTTCGTGAGAATTTTTGTGTTCGTATCACCCACGTCAAAGTTGTAGGTGATCCACTGAAGAAATTTTTTTCTCGATTTTCAACGTCAATCACGAACACTTAACGTGCAGTTTTCAAATGTTTGAAACGCACGAATCGATAGTATTCATGGGATCTTCAAGATCCTCTTTTCAAAATTTTCATACGATGGAGTAAGTTGGAGTAATCATGAATTTAGTGATACCATAGATGTTCCATTAATTTTGGAAGGTATTGTACATTCGTCTCACAAAAATAAAGCCAGATCGAAGGATTTTTCTCGCAATTTTCCCATGTTTAGGTGCTGAAAAAATTTCAAAAAATAATATTCACGCCTTGGTCATGATGTTCCCCTCTTCCGTGCAATCATTTCCACCTTCTCCTGCGGCTTCCGCTGAAAACCAATCGCTCAGACGTGAGCTATAACTTCATATAAACTCGGTGCAAAATGTACTATTATATAAGAGTTTCATGATTTTCCACGTGCCTCTAGAATCCAAGGTGGCCATCAAACAGATTTCTGGAACATGGAATTACATATGTGTTTTGAGCTTCCCCGCAATTCCAAGTCATTCCGTAATTTGACAAAGCGGAGAGGAGTGGAGGGAAAAAAGATACTCTGTAAGAAGAATAAAGAGTTTGACATAGAGGGAGCCATGATCTCGTATCATATCAATTACTGAGCCGTATCCACGAGTCACTAGATGTTATTCATGAGTTGATACAGCTGTTCAATGCCGTCTCATTCTGGAATGATTTCGCTCTTGCCTCAAAGAAAATGTAGATAATGTTCGAGCGAATTTTAGTTATCTTCGTTCAAACTCAGAATAGAAGTGATCTATTACAATTTGATTGCTCATGTACTCTGAGGATTATAGTAAGTACTTGTTTCAATGTAATTGCTTGGTTCTCGGTAGAAAAAAAAAAAAACGTTGCAATTCGATCGATGACACTTCATCCTACATTTCGTACAATCACACGTCTAAACTTATCGTGGCATTATGAAAAATATTTGATTAATCGAGTTTCACTTTGTTCAATAATTGAATTTTGTTAGTTCAAATCATTCAAGTGTTCAGATTCTGGAGGAATTGTCAAAAGGTATCTTTAATCCGGTATCGAGGATATTTAGAATATACTGTGATTTCCAACGAAATTCTTGCAATTAGAGTGATCCAGTTCTTCAGGATTCTGACTTATCTTGTCCAATAGTTAAGACCACCATGCAGCCATCTATCAATGAATTTCAAATACTTCATTCTTGCAAAACAGAATGTAGATTTTTGAAGGTTCGGTTGCACTACTTGGTTAACGGTACCTCGTCGATTTTTTGAAACATGAATTTCCTTCGATAGATCATACAAGGGGAATATGTAGGTATCTGAAACATTGAATTCGCTTTCAAGTCAGATACCTAAATCTGTGTATGAAATCTCTTAGAATCTATTATGTCATGAAGGCTAAAATATCTGTAATATTGATTTTCCCTTATTGAACGATTTTGACAGATTTCTTGATCGAGGAGTTACTCAAAGTTTCGTTGTAGCAATAACTGACAGATTATATCATCACTAAGGTCCAAAGAAGTCCGGTTGGAAGTCTGATTATCTTCGGCTTCTATACTGTTTGAGTTAGAGAAAGTGTGCTCCGAACCAAGATCACTTTATTATTTCCATGGAATGATTCCTCTCGTAAGAACAGTTCTATAAGAGAGTTCTACGAGATCGTTGAATGGAATTCGGTTTAGAGCAAATATCGTCGAAGCGTCTCATTACCAGTAAAATTCTCCATGAATTAATTGATCGATTGATTGAAAACTTTATTGGAGCTAAGAGGTAGAACCCTACACAGACTTGAGGAAACATACATATAGTAAATTCTTATCAAATTATGATCAAGAGAATAATTGGAAACCAAAATAATAGATACATGACTAACAGGTGGAGCATTTATGAGATAATACATAATTGAAGAGAATGATTCGGTAGAAGTTAGTGTCTTAGGAAGATCATAGGAGAGAGAATTGATCAGGTGAAAAATCATCAGGAAAATGAGTTTGATTCCGAAATGATACCAAAAGAGAAAAATGATCGAGTACAATAATGCGTTCGTTCCATCAGCCTATAGCTTACTGTAGTAGTTATGCAACAATGATATGTTTTATACAGCTCAATATATTCCTAACATATAGAGGATATTATTTTGGCTCTGTGATGTGAGGTGTAGATGTAATGCGATATTCTCTTGAGGAACTCATCGCATGACCGGGTCGTGAAATATTTTTCAATGAAAAATTACTCTAATACACGATTCCCAGAATTTCTTACAGGTGGTTTGTTAAATTTTCCAAAAATACACCACTAGTTGGGCATCTTGGATACCGTTAAATCTTCACAAGATACTCCTTATTCTACAGTTAAGATGATTCGGTTTATTGCTGTTATTCTTCTTGGAGTGGAAATCTGTAAGTCCAGCCTTCCAACATGTATTTCATCAGCTTTATCGAGAACTGAAAATGGAAATTTGGTCCACAGGTCATGCGTCACAAGGAATCACTCCATCTACATTGAGCAGAGAGCGTCGATTTGTTGGCGGTTATCATAACTCTGTTGCAAAACATCCTAGTGTTGTCTCAATCGAATATTATGATGAGCACATTTGCTCTGGTACCATACTAGACGACAGCACAATCTTAACAACTGCTAGTTGCGTTGTAGGAAAATGGCCCGAAAAATTAAAAGTAGTCTTAAATCCACTCGAAGGTCGTACTTTCGAAATATCAAAAATATCTCACATGGTTACCAAGATGGCTTATCATCAAAGTTACTCATCAATACCTCTTCGTAGATATTACGATGTAGCTCTGCTGCGTTTGGCTCACAAAATTGAATTCAAAAATCATGTGACACCTGTTGAACTATTTTCAATATCAAATGGAATTATGAGAAATGAGAATTCAACCATTTTTGGCCGCTGTATTCATTCTAACAGGGATATATTGGACAAGTATCTGTTGAGAATATCGGTGAAAATTGCATCACATGATGAATGTGAACCTATATTTGAGAAACTTAAGATTTCAATGAGTGCGAGAAATCATATGTGTACTTTGCCGTTGGAATCTGCGCCATGTCAGTTGGATAATGGTGGGCCTCTTATAATGGACGATAAACAGGTTGGAATTCTCATTTGGCATCCTGATTGTCAACATTTGAATGGAACACTCAGAGAATCTTGCGGTAAAATTCCATCGAAATATACCAATATTGATGCAGTTTCTGAATGGATTAAGGAAACCAAGTTGGAATTATCTCATCCAGATGCTCCTGTTGTTCCTAATTATCCAGGTAACCATTATTTGAAATTGAGTTACTGCGATTGATATTGTATCTACGGAGTTTGAAATCCATTGCTTGTATAGATATGCTTTTTGGAGGAATAGCCCTGAAAAATTTAATTAACGCATTGCCAGTTCCAAATGAAATTTTTCACCTACCCCGCGAGACTTTTCTTATGAGGTCTGTTCAGGCATCATTATTTTTTCGTAAAATAATTTTGGGAATTATAGGTTCTAATTCTATGTGCCTACATCACAAAGATCCTTTTCCGTCCTCTTTCACTTTGGTTAAAGTGCTTCGTATTCAGCTCCACTCCTAATCGGTTCACAACTTTTTCAGTTAATTGGAAAGTTAATTGAGACCATAATCATCAGTTATGAAGAGTTGGGGCAACGTAGTGAAGCAAGAATTTTCGAGTGTAGATTGTGACGAATGGGCTGCAGAATATTATACACGTTACTTATACTCCTCATCAAAGATCTGATGGAAATTCATGTCCCTCTTTGCAGCTCAACCCGAAGACCTCGTCTACAATAGAAACTATGAGGGTGAATCTGTCGATGCCAAAAAGGCATCTTTCATTGCTGCAATCGTGGACAAAACCGGAGACCTGATGTGTGTTGGCAGTATTGTTGGTCGAGCACATGTCTTGACGGATACTCGATGCGTGAACTTACCCTTTGACAAACTTGAAGTTCGCGTTGGCCCAATTAATGGCTTATACGGTGAAGTGAAGCATCAGATCGTCAATCGATTTTCACATCCTTCTTTCGACATTCAAAACTCATCGAGAACAGTGAACGATATTGGTTTACTACAAGTCGAACCCTCATTCAATTTTACCAGCTTTGTGAATAAAATAAAACTATTTGGATCTCGCAGGGCCGTTGTGCCAGGAAAAACTGGTGTAACTTATGGTTGGGGTGAGTATTAAGCTTGCAATGATATTTCTGATTCGTATTTTTACCTCGAACCTGGGTGACCGACGAATAGAATAGACGAATGGGGTTATTTTGATTGGTGCCCCTTGACAATGACTCACTTTTGGATCACTTAAGGAGAGATCACTTAAGAGAAAGATTTCTCCTGAACTAAGAACATCGTGTTATCGAATCCTGATGAATATTCTGAAAATGTAATGAGATATTTTCTTCCTTACAGATGGGATCTTGGATTCACTGCACTCCAAACAAGGTTTACCTATTAAGGGCTTGCAGTCACAAGAACTCATAATTCGTCACAGGGACGAGTGTAACTGGATATATTCTAATCATAGTGGAATAGCAATAGGACAAATTTGTGCCTCCAGTTGGCATGGGTCATGTTTGGGAGAAAGTGGAGGAGGCAATCCTTTGACTATTGATAATGATCTTGCTGGCATTTATATAGGGAACCTCAAAGACTGTGCTGATAATCGATTTCCAGGAATTTATACGGAAATAGGAGTGTATCGTGATTGGATTAGCTCAATTCTATCGGAATACGAGAGAAAATACAATTCGCAGGAGACCAACGGAGGTGTTAAAAAAACCAAAACAACGGATAGTCGTGCAGAACCACTAATTTTAACGTGCAATTCAAAAAACAAGAATTACCAAAAGTGTAAGGGCAAGACTTTCGATCCGAATGTTGACGCCCGGCCTACAGCTCTTAAAGAACTTTGATGATACTTCTTATTCATTTTAGAATGAATGAATTTGTACCTCAAATTTCATGATCTTGCATGTTATGTGAATAATCTTGATACTGTAAAGACAGTGGCCATCGTTCTCGTCGAATTAAAATTCCATATATCTTATCGTTTGAGTTATCTCAATTAAATCATCCCTGTCAAATCACAACGATTGGGAGGGAGAAACGATTCAAATATCAGAGAGTATTAAAAAAGCCCAGGCATTTGAGATGAAGAATGAGTGAAAAAATCCAATCCATATGAGATGAAAAACAAGTATGAACTATGCAAGATACATTGAATAGAATCGAATAGGATAATTTTATTCGTCATTCGACAAAACTCCTTAGACATTTGATGAGAATACAGAATTTCCTCAGTATTCAATCTCGTGACAATATCATAGGTAGTATGAGAAAGTATGGAGTACGTCAGAAACACTTTCGTTATGCATGAGCTCGTCACGTGGTGTGATTATGAAAAGAGTCTTCTGTAAAATCTTGCAATCTAGGAGACTAGGTCGTGTGAATCATAAATTTAATGAATACACTTCTAGTCAAAAGTTTCATGACAACCAGGATTTTTTCCCAGTTTTGCAAAGTGGACTACTGATCTTGACCAGAAACGACTTCATCGTGGTCCCTGCACGAATCCGAATCTCCCCAATCCTAGTTTGAGAAAGTATCACTTTCGATAATAATTATTCTTGAGAAAATCTTCTGGCCCTTGCACATCGAGTGTACATTGATGATTTGGCATGAAACTTTTAAGACGTAAGAGTATAATTTCACAGATCTGAATCTGTTTTACACGTGCTTTTACTTTACTCCTAGTTCGAGCTATGACATTTTCTACGATGAAGGCTTTTCCTCAGAAAATAACGTTCTTATTCCAAAAGACAAAGAAATTCACTTTTTGTGGCATGTTCCAAGGGTTTCTCGTTTCTTTCACCAAGAAGTAGAAGACAGATACCGGGAACGAAGATTATTATCCTCCATGAAACGCATTGCTTCGTCTCCTACTTTCTCAAAAGAAAGAGTTGATGGTGGTCCTCCGAATTTTTTCCTAAAAAATTTTTTGCCGTCGGTAAAGCTTTAGGATACATAAAATTCATACAGCCTGCTTCGTTTTTATCTATCATTCGAATAAGATACCGTCCGAGAAAAATTCCCACAGTATAGTGACACTTTGATATGTGATGTCACCGAGGCGAAATGTGACACATTCATATATTGGCCAGTGCTACATGGGTAATTTCGCTGAAAGTGTGATTTTTAGGGGGCCAAAATCGTCGCAGGGAGTGATTTGGGTCAAAAAATTATTCCAGTCCCAGACGAGTTTCGGTGACTTGTAGCAATTGATTTACACTTGTTAGGGTACAAAAAGAAAGTATCTAGAGCTAACGTATCTCGATAGTGAAGTCAGACGTAGCACAGTAAGAAGTTTCGGAGGGGACGGAATCGACAGGGACGAAATCGACATTTCGTCTTGACAAAATGTTTCGGTCATAGGGGTGAAACTGGTGCTTGAGTCAAATATTCAATTTTAGGTGGATACTACTGAGAAAACGGTTCAGAGCAATAAAAAAATGATTCAAATTACTGTGTGGGTGCCATATAACCGTGAGCTCGCATGGGCCTTCGGAAAAACAAAATGTCTGCCATGTAACCGTTATGTTACCAGAGAAAGTTTCAGCAAAATCCGTGATCCACAACTCCTGATCGTTCCTCATTGGTTCTACAAAACTGGTAAGAATTGTAGAAAAATTTGTGGGCATTAAAAATAGCAGAAGCTTACATCAAAATTTCGAAAAATGCCCAATAGATTAAATTATCCTTGGAGAGTATGAATCATCTTAATAAAAAATATCTCGTCTTGAAAGCGAATACATTCAGAATGTAGTATAATAGATTGTATTTCTGTAATTCGTGCCAAAAATGATTTTACCACGCTTTGAGTTTGGAAATTTTTTATGCATTAACGTATACACTTATATAAAAAAATATGACGCTTTTGTTGATGTCAACCATACAAATGATGTATACTCATCAATTACGGAGCTGTCAAGTATTTCCAATAATACTAATTAACGAAACAGCCAAGAATGAAACAATAATTCACTTGTTTCAGAATGTATTTTCACGAGAAATCAAGCTACATTGGCTATAGAGAAGCTATATTTTTCTACAGTCACATTGTTCATGATTGTGAAAATTTGATGTACATTGACAGTTTTCAAGCCAATCATTAATTCATATTAAATAAAAGTATCAAGGAATTGGTTTTCAAATAGAGTATAGCATATTCGTAAAACGAGCAATCATCTGTCCAACTCAGTTGTCAAATTTATAATAATAATGACTTTCTGGTAAGATCGAGATAGATTGGCTCTGGTCGGTAAAAATTGGACGCACTCTAGATCAGTTCATAGGATTTGGAACAAGCTTCAAAATTACATGAAGTGCGTTTGAAAATGCTTGAATGCGCCAGAACTATAGTGCAAGTTTACAAGGAAAAAGTGTCGAATAAGGCACATTGCTATTCAAATTTGTCAGAAAATTGATCAACGCTTAATAGCTCTTGGTACGACCCAAGGTCTCATTTGTCAGCGTGCAACAAAAATTTTTTCACATCTATGTATAGAAACACAACATCCCAACGCAGAAGCGTATCGAATATCAAAAAGAGCTCTTTTTGGGCCCACTCCATTATACATATGGAAAACAGCATTTCAACATCTGACACAACGTAACTTCGAGAACCTTGCATATACTTGAATATATCTATGTCAACATCCCCAAAACATCAAGAAGAATGTCATTGTGAAAATTTCCAATATCTCATCATTTTGCAGCGACACTACGTTTATCTCGACGGAGGGTTCAGTATTCGAAGAAAGACATGGGACAAGGTGAAAGGACAAGATAGCAGACCAAAAAAAATGAAGGCGCTTATTAAGGTGATGTGGCTTAAGGTAGTTGTTCACTAAAATGCAAAATATACCAGAATGTCACCAAAGTCGGTGAGGATTTAGTTCAAGTGTTAATGAACACCTGTGCAAAATTTCAAAATGATTGACCGTTTTGTTTCAGAGTGGTAGTCATCCAAATTCGTCACTTTTAGCATGGCGCTCATGCGGGATCGTCGACTCCCATATAAACGCAATTTTAAAAGTGGCGGGTTTTTGATGGCTACTACTCCGAAACAGAACGGTCAATCATTCTGAAATTTTGCACAGGTGTTCATTAACACTTGAACTAAATTCTCCCCAACTTTGGCGTTTTTCTGGTATTCAGCGAAATCTCCCTTGACGGATACCTCCTATTAACGGACGCCTCTCAATAACGGACAATTTTTTGCGACCAGCAGAAGTATAATCACAGAAATGAACCTCTAATCAGCGAACACCTCAGGATAGCGGACAGTTTTGATGCAACCATAGGTGTCCGTGCGACCGGAGATTTCACTGTATTTTCAGCTTTAGTGTACAACTACCTTAAGAAACAGATGGCGAATAGAAATCATAGCCTTAAAAAGGTAAAAGAAGATGAGCTCACTGCAGTGCGCTTGCCAAGGAGGACGTTCACACCCGAGAAAGTGATGGCTCTCGAAGGTAGGTGATTAATAGAAACTTGTGTCCCGAGATTATCCAGACTGTGCGTTGTCTTCGCTATTCCCCAATCTGACACGCAAACATGAACTCGTAGGAAACATTTGTATACTTGAATAACCCTTTTCAGCGGCACACGAATGGTTTTTGACCCAGGAGAAGAAGAAAAGCTTCACTCGGCATAGTGAGGAAGCTCAACGTAAGGAAATCGCAGAGGTCCGTCGCTGGATGACGGAGAGAGCGCATTATTGTCGGAATGCCGAAACAGTGAGATTGGGTGAGTATCACATAGGATGAGATGTGGCACTTCGAATTGATACTGACGAATGGATCTGAAGTACTATAGTTGTTCTATGTGGTGGCTCTGGTGATATTGCCGGCGATAATGATGCAACCATTGGTCATAGGCTCCTCAAATATTTTCAGGTCTTCGCCCGGAGCCACAGGAAAAGAAGAGGAGCGAAGAAGCTGGTGATAATTATCTCTTACTTTCCAATAATTGATATTTCGGAGTCTTGCTTGAATCATCGAGTAACGATATGCCACCAAGAGTTGTGATACATTGATAAACGGAGGTAGTGTCGAGAAATTAGCCATTGCATGTCCCACGGGATGAACCGCTGATACATAACACAAATCTTATTTTAGTAGAATGATTAACTGAAAAACTATTTGTCACGGTGTCATGCGTGATATGATTCTTGTGATCCGCTATACGTGTTGGTGTGTTCTCAGAGTTGGTATTCTTTTTTTTATTCGCAGAGAGTAAATCCACGAAGGAAGGTAGCGTGAAAAAGTCGAGCAGAAGGAAAAGGTCACCCAGCAAGAGTGAACAGAGAACCTCAGGTGATTACCATATTTATGTCGTGGAGGTTACACTGCGCGTTAGTAGAATCCCCAGCTATCGATTGCAATCATGAAAATTATACCCTCGCTATGTTTCAATATATGATGGAAGGAACGGCCGAATTGCGAGGCATTCCTTATTGGAGCGAGCTTTTTTGACAGAGCTTCCGTCACTCTGATTGTCTGGGGAACATACATCCCCTATAGAACCACAGAGCCATCGGGAAAATATCAAGAACCCAACTTCAATATCATTAATAGTCTCAAATGCAGAGCTGATGATAGTTTCCATCCTTGTCTCTACACCGTACTGAAATATTTAAACTGTGAAAAAGATGTGTGATATTATGTGTGTGTTCCGCCCTGGTCTCTCTCTTGGGCTCGTCAGTGAGACGAAGAGAGACTTGTCTCAGACACTATTGTAAATTGGGTGGATTGACATCAGGTTAAAGAAGGGTTAACATTGAAATTTCTGTAAAACGACCATGGAAAAAGGTTGCCATCTAGTGATAAAGACACGAAGCAGATGTTGAGCTTCGTGTGGTAAACGACTCTATACGGCCTCATGTCGTTTGGTGGGATAATGAAAATTATACAATCAGAGTGACGGAAGCTCTGTCAAGAAATCTAGCTTCAATAAGGAATGCCTCGCAATTCGGCCGTTCCTCCCATCATATATCGATTGCAATCGTTTGGCTACATGCAGTATTGGATTTGAATGTAATCTCGGGGCACTAAATTCAATAATGCTATGTCCAACAATAATCTCAGTACACTCGTCCGACCAATCGATTTGTGATTGTATGTCCTATCTTGATTATATCAACTTGTCTACTGACCTTCAAAAGACATTTCCAGCACTCGTCATGTAAATTCTGCGTTGACGCAACTCTTATACACATTGTACAAAAAAGCTATGAAATTCCCTGCAAAGTAGTATTAGATATTTCGACTCTTGGAATTGTCGTGTGGGAGTGTTTCCTTGGAATATATTTCTTTCATTATTTATAAAAACAATTGGTTAGAAATCCGCGCTCTGAGAAAAATGTCTAACCCGGGATGAAATTTCGAAGTGTAGCGGTTAACCTACATACCTCCCGAGCGATATGTCAATACTCACTAATCATATGATGACTTAGAGAGGCTATCATTTTGGAAAACTATAATACCTGTCTCTTATTCTTTTTATAACCAACATGTATAAGACATCAATAGCTGCATCCATAAAGATTTTAGTGGAATTAGTCATCAGCACCATACGGGCCTTCTATCCTGTCGAACATTGTATCTATTATTCCGATATATCTCTGTTACATGTCTGGTTTATGTACCTGCTAGGGCCTGTGTCGGAAGTTGGAGAGACAGTCAACTTGGAAACCGAAAATGAGGAGGAAGATTCAGGCAAGAGAAATGCAAATGTCATGACTCACTGAGACGACTATTGGAATATTCATTGTCTATTCCATTTGCAGGGCCAATAATAACAAGGAATTCCTCTGGAAATTTGAATAAAATGAAGTTGGATCCTCTCATTGATGCCAAGAGCAAGTCATCAGGTAGGAATTCTACGTAAATTTGGGAAATAGCGCATTTGATATTCGTCTCTCTGTTTCCATATGACATTCTTTGGTGATGCGACAATGGAAATTTGAGTAGCTTTTCCGTTTGCAGATGGATCAAAAGGAGGTGGATCATCCAAACTATCCAACAAGAGAGCAGATGATCTTGACAGCGACCGGTCAAGCAGCGTTTTACGTAATAATGGTGCGTGTACGCTTGAGAGCTTCGATATTCTTAGGTCTTAATGGGTAATGAGTGTGCCCCTCGCAAATCGCTGTTAACCTTTGCTCAGACTCGTGATGAATGTCTCCCATTTTGACGGGACAATCGTGATTTTTATCGTCTATTTCATTCGCAGAGCCAGAAGAAATAAGCAAACCTCAAGAAAAATCGACAAAAATGAGGTCAAATACCCACATCGATGCCAGATGCAAGCTCTCAGGTGATGAATCTACATGAATGTTCGATAATTGTCTATTTGATATCCGTGAATGGCAGACCTCATAATCGGTCTGACAATTAGCCTACAGTTCTTCAACAATGCAATGAAAGGGGATATGAGGAGCTTTTCCGTTTGCAGGTGGAGCAAGAGAAAACAACTCATCCAAACACCTCGAAAAAAAAGAATGTTCCTGACAGCGACAGTTCAAGTATCAATTCATGTGACGATCGTACGTATATGCTTTTGACCTTTCATATTCGTGGATGACTCAATGAATAAGAAGCATACTCTCTCCTCTCAACCTTTACTCAACCTCTTAATTAATGCCACCCATTCTGAAACGATGATTGAGAGGTTTATTGTTTTTCCTGGCAGCAGAGCCGAAGCATTCGGGCAGTCCCCCTAAAAAAGTTAAGGGAAGAAGTTCGGAGTGTAACAGCGACTTCGAGGACAACGAGTCAGGTGATCATCTGTCGTAGAATATCTTGAACCTTTTTTATTCGCTTTTATTGAACTCGGCCGCGGCCGCGTCACCGAATTCTTCGTGTGAGTGTGTCACTGACGTAGAATTGCGTGGTATCGCGTGTATTCGTGTGGGTTTCCGAGCTCTGCGCGATTCAATATTTGTGTAAATGCAAATAGGTTTGTGCGCAGCGTCGGACCTCTCTCTCTTTCTCATTGCATATTTATCATAGAGGTTTATTCGCGCGATCAGCAAGACTGGCAAGAGCCTCGCTTTAGCACGCTTTAGAATATCACAGCAGCCGACGCAACTCGTCGATTCTTCGCAAACCCTACAAATTTCACTCTTTTTTTAGTTTTGATTAATCAAAACATAATGATTATCAACAAATAGAAATGAGATGCCTATAACAAGTATAAAAAGCTGCCTGTAGGACCCATAACCTCCTCGAAGTGCTGCCACGCACGCGATGCTGTCCTGTCAAGCCTAAACTGCTGCTGGCTGTGTTGCTGCTTTTTATTTAGTGCTGTTATTGTGATGATTTGATGCTTCTCAGTTTTCAGCAGTTTTCAGAGTGCGTTTGATCTCGTCTAGCTATTGGATTCTTACAAGTTTTCTGCATGCGGCCTCGCTATACCATGGTCTTATCAAAAGTTTCTCTCCACCATGTGTGACCAATAAGGTTGTGATTAGTGTTAGCAGATAAAAAATAACAGGTACCTCTAAGAGTTGAATGGTTTCATCTTTCTGCAAGCTCAGAGAGGAAGTTGAGGCCTCAGTGTGCAATCAAGTTTTGTGGTGTATGTACAGTAAGCGCGCTGAGCCAAAGTCCTGGTCTTACAAATCATGAAGCACAATCAAGGTGATGAATGATATTTCATGAGACACTGTGTGCTTCTTGATTTGTCATTGAATTTAGACTTTCTCCTCACTCTTAGTATTATATGCTTCAAGAAACTTCAGATGAATGACGGAATGGACTGAATTCAAAAGTAAAATAGTCACAGTGGCTCTACGCGTTATGAACTTGTTTATTTGAACCATTGAGGATGCTTCCTGTCACTTCTTGATGCATCACAGAGATTCAACAGTCTCTTTTGGTTGAATTTTCATGGGTCCAGCCATTAAAGTGTAGCATACCATGTTATATTGGGCTAAAGACTCATTCCATTTTTAATAAACTTCACTCTACTGATTTAGGAATATGATCATCCATGTTCGAGCTTTGGCATGTGATGTATCATATGATCTTAACGGATGGAGATGTCCTGATGATAAATTAATATATCATTTCATGTCTTCATATTCTAGTAATAAGGGTAACAAAGCCTCTTAAATGTGATTTGACTGTAGCTTGTCAATTAATTCAGCATTATCGGTATGCTCAACATGAGATGAGAAATTATTTCTCGTAAACCATAGCTGACTGATTTATTCCACTTTTTATCAATTTGCACTCTGAAGCGCTTAAGAAAAAATGAATACCCAAGGAATCTCAAGAATAATATCTCAACATTCTGGCTGATATTAATATCCTTCATTCATGTTCTATATTCCAAGCGATTAGGATAATTCTAAAATTGAGAAAATAAAATAATTTGAAAAAACATTTTAAAAATTCGCTTTTATGTGAACCGTTAAGCATAATTGCATGTCAAAATTTGAAGAAGATGAAAACTGTAATCTATGTTTCTGTCATAAACAAAGAGTAAGTCAGTTGACGTCCAGCTTCACGAATTCCATGATTTCAAGATATCAAAATGGTAAAAGCGTGGGTTGTAAACTTGACACATCAAGAATAGTTTTCACCAATCAACCCACGCTTTCACCATTTTGATATCTTGAAATCATGGAATTCGTGAAGCTGGACGTCAACTGACTTACTCTTTGTTTATGACAGAAACATAGATAACAGTTTTCATCTTCTTCAAATTTTGACATGCAATTATGCTTAACGGTTCACATAAAAGCGAATTTTTAAAATGTTTTTTTAAATTATTTTATTGTAGTTTAACAACGACTACGCGAGTGAAGGTAATACTACTTCATTCCTGTGGCCAGTCAACGGTCTTCTTTGGATCTTCTTTTATTTTTGCGTTGTAACAAGCATGCATACTGTTCAGGATTGTGTCAACTACATCACCGAAATCAGGTGGTCGCCCGTCCTAAAATTCTACACACTTACTGTTCATTGTGCAACAAGCCCTTATATTGTTGTGGAAGCACGCTGTCTTAAAAAATTGTTTCGTACAACTTCCGTTGTGTTCGTGTCTCACGATACTTTGACTCAGGCTAATTGAATATTGCATCATCCACTATGACCACCATTACGATATTTTTTTTTTTTTTTATTTACGCAATTTCAATCTCTCTACGGGATTATTTTGCGGACTTGTTAAGTGTACGTGTTGTGTGTGTAAACTGTGTAGGTGTCAGTGTAGAATCCTCTGCATTTGCCCGGGATTGATTAGCCCGTGAGGCAGGGGAAAACTTCTTTGTGAAGAAGAAAACCCGCCCCAGGGAATCCGGTGCATTTATCGCGCCACTAATTGGGCCTAGATCTCTCGCAACCACGAGGATCTAATATTAGCCCTTGCAACCGCAAGGGCTAATACCGAATCAGTGACACTTCACACCTCCCGAACACATTGCAAGGTCGTAAGCTACAGTCAACCGATCAGAAAAATCAGCAAATTTGGGTTTGTTAGACCGGGATGGAGACCGGTCACACCGGTCACCCATCCAAGTACTAACCGCGCCCAACGTTGCTTAACTTCAATGATCGGAAGAGCTGGCGCTCCACGACCCCGGCACTGCGTCGGTCACCATTACGATATACCTTGTCTTTCTATTTCCAGAGACAGAGGAGATGGTCGGTCCCTCCCATAAAGCCAAAAAGAAGCGTTTGGATTATTCTGGAGACGTCTTTAGCAATGACACAGGTAAATGTCTCTTGCATATTCTCAAAAACTTGAATATTCGTTGAAGGCAGCATGAGTACTTGATCTCTTGACTCGCTTATACTGCTTTCGCTTGGCTTCATAAGTGTATATTATTTTGCAGCCTCCAGTGATGAGGAAGTCAAATCTGGTAATTCTCTTCTGATAGGGGAAGTAACAAACGAGCGATCCACGATTGATGATGATGATTCATCCGAAGGTAATGTATATACACATGTCCTATCATCTCTATTGATTCGGAATCCTAAATGTATGTTTTAATGGAATTTACGCGATAAAAATACTCAAATCCTTCTGGAGAATATGGAAACGGCAAGTTACGATGAATTTGATGCAAATATTTCGCTAAGAAAATGAAACGTAAAGGATACCTTGGTAGCCGGAGGGTTGTATGGAAAAATTATTAGTTACCGTCAATATAGGCGTTACCGGGACATTTTGATTGCATAATCTGCCGCCTTTGAATTCGCTCAATTATCGAAAATGGGACGTACAAATAGTAATGGGATGGTTTCTGACATCCATGTACACTAAGGCCGTTGCTATTATCGCGAATGGGAGAAAATTATGCTATGATTCCAGTCGTACTTGACATAGAATTTATGATTTACAGATTGATCGCGATGGGCTGGTGAAAGCAAGAAGGATGTACATCGATAAATTGAGATGTAGGATTATTTCAAACGTTTCAGTGCCTGTATTTGAAGTGCACTGCACAGAGCAATGATCAAAGCACTCTTGCTGGCATTTTCCGAATATAGTGTTATTTCTTTCGTTCATGATTATTGTGACGCGTACTTATGAGCTTATGACCTTTTATCAGGGAACAATTAGTTAGGCGGATGGTGACTCCAAAGTCCCGAATGTACTCCGTTAGAACCAAGTGTATTTCACCGATGGTTACCTGGGGTAACAACTCTAAGTATATCTTTACGTTGCGTTCGGAGTGGTACAAATGATTCCCATAAAGAGTATTGCGAAGTAAGTAATATGAGCGTTCCTAAAAATGGTTGTATTGTTATAAATGTTGAATAAACATAAACCTGTCAGTACTTCTTACAGCTTGTTGATTCCCTAGGTGGTCTCGATCACCTTCCTCCAAAAGTATCGTAGATCAATAGATATTAACGACTTAGGGAGATGTAAATCAATCACAAATTCCTTATGTTTCCTAGATAATTACTTTTCACAGTCCGTGGTAGAGATCTCCTATCCCAAGTTCCCGTTGCTCTTATTTGATAGACGAAACTCTATGACGTCCTTGACGTGAATTTCTATTATTCGTGCTTGGCGACACTTGCCCTCTCAACATTCCAGGACATGCCACGCATTATGTCACAAATACAAAAAAGCATTACGATGATTCATGACAAGTTCCCATGACATGCAACCCGTTATGCAATGAATGCAAGAACTCACGACAAATTCCCATGACATGCAACCCGTTATGCAATGAATGCAAAAAAACGTGACAAGAATTCACGACAAGGTCCCATGACATGGCACGCGTTATGTCAAAAATTTAGGAAATCGTGACAGAAATTCATGACAAGGTCCCATGAGATGCCTCGCGACACGTGAAAATCCAGAGAAACGTGACAAGAATTCATGACAAGGTCCCATGACATGCCTCGCGTTGTGTCAAAATTTCAGAAAATCGTGACATAATTTCATGACAAGGTCCCATGCCATGCCTGACGTTATGTCAAAATTTCAAAATATCGTGACAAAAATTCATGACAAGGTCCCATGACATGCCTCGCCTTATGTCAAAATTTCAGAAAATCGTGACATAATTCCATGACATAGGTCCATGACATGCGAGGAATCCCGGAGAAATCGTGACGAAAATTCATGACAAGGTCTGTTAATTGAAAAACGGACAAAGGGCCCAGGCTGGGTGCAATAAATAATTTAGAAACCAGAGTGAGGTTAAGTTCCAATATAATGTGATAACTTGATTGAGATTGAATACAGTATATAGTATAGACAAGAGCGCTCGTAGTCAAGCGAAGCGACCAAGTCAAGCAGTGAGTGCCGCCTACGCACGGGCGTGTTTTTATAGACTCGGGGTAGCTTCGTCCCCACCACTGGCGGTGTTCTCGAGGATTCAGCGGCAAGCTTTGTTCGGCGGCTCGGTACAAACTCTTACACGGACAGCTGTTTGAGAGACTTTACCATCGAGATGCACAAGTACCAATGCGTGTCGTGGCAACCAAAACTATCCGATATTTGCTCAGAAATATAGCACCGATTTCGACTCGGAGATCGATGCTATCTCCCGTACGCAAGAGGCAAACGTTTTGGAATCGAACAATTTGCACATGCGAAAACCTTGACTTTCTTTTCGTCCCTAGCTCTCGCTTGCAAAGTGCCGATTGATAAATGATAAATGATTCATGCTTGATGCTTAGAGTTTTCAATGTACTTCACAAAACGATGGGTTGATTTACTTGATTTCACAAGATTGTCATAAATTTCATTTGACCAAATTTCGAGCTGACTCACCGCTGAATTCTCGATTTTAATGATGCTAGTTTCGAAGATCTTAAGTATGATATTTTCGATTACGTTGTACAATATTCGATAATTTCATGATCATTTTGATGCAACTATTTTGAGCTTTACATACAATTATTTGATTATACATGTCATAATATACAACATTACGAGAAATACAATATTTTTTGATTTTTTAGATCTTTCATGTGTTACAATGATTTGAACAAAACAGATAATTTAGCGATATTCAAGGTATAGGCATACAAATATAAACATTACGTCTATTCTCTATGATTCATTTGATTGTACATATACATTACAGGATAGAATGCATACACACACTTCCACCCATACACGCTACTTCTCCGTGACGCTTGTTCGCACGCTTACTCCAAAAAACATTCTATCGAAACTTAGTGTGAGCAGATGTGCGCATCTGATTCTTAGTTTCGGATAGATCAAAAACTTGAGAGTACGTCACGTCGCGCGCGATGTTTCCGAAGGTTCTTGGAATAGACAGGGAGCATCAGATTTACAACATGTGATAAAAAAAAAAGGCGAAGGTTTTCCACCGGAAAAGGCCAGATGATGGTACGGCCGACCCTTTGCACGATGAATAAAGAAGTTTATCGCTTGCATGTGGTTGGGACCGGGCGAGGTCTCAATACGCTGCATCCGGCAACTAAGTACTTTGGGATACTTCTCTTCGTATTCTCTCTCAAGAGCACCGCGCATCACGTTAAAATTCGACTCGGCTGGATGTTATAAATTTTCATTTCCACTTGACGGTTAAAGAAATTCATCTACAGATACAGAGAGCACAAAAATATCAAAACTGCCTCGAGGACATCCTCTGCACTGGCCGCCGCGCAAGCAGCTCACGCGACCGCCACTATAGCCCTACACGTATCTGGCCGCCGCAAAAGCAGCCTGCGCAGCGGCCAGTACACTCCTATACGGCTCTGGCCGCTGCGAAAGTAGCCCTCGCAGCGGCTGGCATAGTCCCATATGGCCCTGGCCGCCGCGAAAGCAGTTTCGCAGCGGCCAGCATAGTCCTCTACGGTTCTGGCCGCCGCGAAAGCAGTTTTGCAGCGGCCAACGCAGTAATGCATGGTTTACATGACGCATCACTGCATTCACGCATATATGAATAGAATCATACCGAACGAGTGGATTGATTCCGTAACAAGGTCCCATGACATGCCTAACGTTATGTCAAAATTTTAAAATATCGTGACAAAAATTCATGACAAGGTCCCATGACATGCCTCACGGTATGTCAAAATTCCAGGAAATTGTGACATAATTCCATGACATAGGCCCGTGACATGTGTGGAATCCCCGAGAAATCGTGACAAAAATTCATGACAAGGTCCCATGACATGCCTAACGTTATGTCAAAATTTCAAAATATCGTGACAAAAATTCATGACAAGGTCCCATGACATACCTCGCGTTATGTCAGAATTCAAGAAAATCGTGACATAATTTCATGACATAGTCCCATGACATGCGTGGAATCCCCGAGAAATCGTGACAAAAATTCATGACGAGGTCCCATGACATGCCTGACGTTATGTCAAAATTTCAAAAAACCGTGACATAATTCCATGACATAGGTCCATGACATGCGTGGAATCCCCGAGAAATCGTGACGAAAATTCATGACAAGGTCCCATGACATGCTTAACGTGATGTCAAAATTTCAAAATATCGTGACAAAAATTCATGACAAGGTCCCATGACATGCCTCGCGTTATGTCAAAATTCCAGAAAATCGTGACATAATTTCATGACATAGCCCCATGACATGCGTGGAATCCCCGAGAAATCGTGACAAAAATTCATGACAAGGTCCCATGACATGCCTCGCGTTATGTCAAAATTCCAGAAAATCGTGACATAATTTCATGACATAGCCCCATGACATGCGTGGAATCCCCGAGAAATCGTGACAAAAATTCATGACAAGGTCCCATGACATGCTTGACGTTATGTAAAAATTTCAAAAAACCGTGACATAATTTCATGACATAGTCCCATGACATGCCTCGCCGTTATGTCAAAATTCCAGAAAATTGTGACATAATTTATAGAATACACATAATGCCTCGAGCCAAAATATAATTAACCTCAAATTTTACCAACACCTCATATAGGGACAAGTTTTTCTCTACACAGCTCAGATGCATTGACATACCACTACATGCAGAGAAAATCTCTTTTGTCATCTCAAGTGGAGTTATTCAAGAGTGAATCAAGTCGAAATCAACAACCCACAAAATCCTAATCGACTCGACTTCTGCCCGCGCATCCGCATATGGCCTGACCCAGGCCGGTGCGGTTCCCATCCGTTTCCTGAAGCACACGAATAGAAAACGCTAGTGCTCGAGTAACGGAGTATTAGGGTCCCTATGAATTATGGGGACCCTAATACTTGCTGATACAGGTATTCATTCGTTGCTGGTTCGCAAATTCCGATTTGCAATGCATCGTGCACGGTGTAGAACGGACACAGGGCCAGGTGGCAGGATCGACCATCTTAATCTCAATTTCAATTCTCATTGGAAAAAAAGTACAAATATTATGCGTTTTTCAAGCGTAAAGTGCTGATGGAAAAAGCTTTTTCCACGGATATCATGCTAGACCTCTAGACGTTGCGGTCTAGATTGTCCCACTCGGCTTATTAATTAAAATAATTCCGTAAGACTTCATGGGATGATTTGGCCCTGGGGAAATTTCTAATCTTGATACTTGCGAAATTTGGCATCGGAGACGCGCAGCATACAAAGTCCGACCAACGAATATATAAGCGCCTATATTCGTTGGTTCGACAATGATTCCTCCATGAGAAGTAAATTAAGGATGGTTGACGAACTTTGTATGCTGCATATTTTCGATACCAAAATTTTGCAAATATCAAGATTAGAAATTTCCCCAGAGCCAGGTTCCATAAAGTTCGACGAAATTATTTTAAGCGTGGTGGGACTAAAAGCTCAGCCTAAAATGAATGACCCATTAAAAATGACTTAGGGATTTGGAACCTTTGGAACACTGCAATGAATTTTTTCCATTATCCAATAGAAATGAATGGATTGAAGGGACTCAATGAACAAGTTCCTATGGAGAAAACTTGCGAATCATATTAACAACCAACAAATCTCATCAGTTTTTCCTTCTACATTCCTTTTGATCGCAAGAAAATCCTTCTCTGCAGAAATTGAAATGACTCGACTCTGGTTCATCGATTTGCTAGACTTTTGCTAGATTTTCAAGTATTAGGACAAGCTTCAAAATGATCAGCTAACTTCAAGTTGAGTCCAAAAATATTGAGATGGCCCATAAGCAAATCAAAACCAGTAAAGGGCAAAACTGACCATAATAGTTGTGAAATATTCTATCGTCATAATTAATTTACATCCAATCGAAACCGTAACAATCCGGTTGAGATTATCTCCGCAAAAAGTTTGAAATATTACCATTCTTGTCTCTCTTTGTTTCCCGTACTAAAAAATAATCGTGTCCAGGGGAACTTCCAGAAACAAATTATGGAAACTAACCGGACTATTCTATTAGAGCTTGTTCAAAGATTTGAGAGAATATCAGAATTCTATGCACAGCCCCCTCGAAAGTTCAGAAGAGGCATGCGGAGTATGGCGTTGGAAACTATAAAGAGTTGGTGCAAGCTTACGAGAGAATGATTCGAGAGACAAGATACTTATTTTTTTTTATTTGGTTATTTAATGACGCTTTTGAGCACTAATGCGCTATTCAGCGTCTACAAGACAAGATACTTACTCCCAAATTTTCATACGACAAACTATGAAAGAAGAAAAATGTGGAGAGTTTGATCGCCAGTTTGACAAAAATTTTGAACGGTTTGTATGGTAGCTTTTATAGCAATTCTTGTAAATTTGGCATACCTACAGCAATTGAAGACAACATTATCACCTGAATGAATCTTTACTCACTAATACAGAGAAGAGAGAACACGATTCTCGTGTTACTTTTCAAATTGGGAACTTCCCGCAAAAACATGGATCTATCATATCATACTCAACGTTCGATGGCAGGTTTAGATGACCAGTGTAATCTAGATTATCATCCCGCAACCAAACGAATCAAGTTTTTACTCAACAGCTGAGGTGTTTGATCATCAATCATCATCGAAAATATATACGTATTTGAGAAATTGAGGTCTACTAATGATCACATCTTTGAAAAACCACATGTTTTATTTTATCTATTACAGCTGATGCATTAGTCACATGAGTGCTGGTTATGAGGTAACTTCTTTTCGTTGATTCACTCATGAATTTTCAATGATTACGCAAATTTTTGTCGCAGATCTTGAAGATGAATAGAGAAGGACTATCACACCATGCAGAGTTGAGCAAATAGTGAAGTTCCCTCATTACGGTCGCTTTGTTCGCAAATTTTCTTTCTTATGAGCATTTGTTTAGTGTATCAGTATTGCATTAATTGTTGTAACTTTTTACTTTGATTGACAGCTCTTGAGATATCAATTAGAACTTCTTGTCGAAAATGTTTTATTTTCAATTTTTGGAATCGTTTTACTTCTTTGTCCCGTCGCACGGATATTCATAACTCCTTTTGTACTATAAGTCGGATACACTGCTTCCAGTGAGCATGCCGGCGAGTAACTACGAATGATGAATAAATACTACTATGGTTCTATAACAAATTTTAACAACTTTCACAATGTTACTATAATATCATGATTGAACGATAGAGCACCCTTATATGGTCACCTATGTCATTTTTCTTATACACTTTTATAATAATACTTCACCGATTTGGTGTTTTCTCCGTCCTAGATCTAGTAATTTTAGTCATGTCACGTCACTTTCGATAATTGACTTCCGGCTAGTCGCTCATTTGATTTCGTGGGTGTGCTCAGCTGTGGGTGATCAGAATATATATTGTGCCGTCTCTGAGTTTTGCAATTACTCATGGCATACTGACAGTGAATGAGGAATGACGAAAATTCAATCAAAGCAGTGTTAGACTGTTTAATTAATAAAGAAAAATTTACACAGGTGCCTGCCGGGGATCGACCCCGAGCCTTCTTTGTAGAAGACGAGGGTGTTATCCACTCGACTACGGCGGCTACCATCCACGTTTGATGTCTTCTGCATGTATATGTGACTCCGCGACATAGTGGCGCCTAATACGAGATACCCATGGCTCATTTTCGGGACACCCGGTGCACACGCGTTTCTGATGCCCATGTATTGCATCGCACTAGGCGCAGTTCATAAGAGTGTATTTTAAAAATTCTTTTTAATTTTTACTCAAGGTAAGCGTGCCTAATATGCCCCCATTACCTAATACGCCCCCACCCAAGTTCTCGAATGTACGAACTCGCAGACACCTTGGCCGCGTATTATTTCCATGTTTGTTACGTTAAAATATGAGAAAATCAACTTTTTGGACCGATCCTAAATGACACGCGAATTTTTTAGAACATAGAAAAAGGTTTTTGGTATGTACTTTCGATTTATTTTTTGTTACCTACTAAAAGCTATGCCAAACGAAATTGGTGCAGCCAATTTCAACGTATATTCAACCACATAAATTAATCGTACGTCAAAAACATTTTTACTGAAATGAGCAATTATCTAGAAGTGAATTTGACTTACAGTGGGTATAGATGTAAGTAATATAAGTGGGTATAGGTATTATATTTTTCCTGATCTCTCTGACTTAGCTTTATTTTTTGTTTTTGTTTCAACTTTAAAATGCTTTTCACAGGATTGCAAAATTTGATTCTTAGCCGATTCTACACCCACACTACTCAAAGACAGTGCAGTGTTCCTAATATGCTCCCACCCCTTTTTCCGCATATAGAGGGCTTTGAGCAATGCAGCAAATACTTTTAGCACTTTTTTATCGAGATAACATTATTTTAAGTTTATTCAGGGATATCCGGCAAGATAGAGCCTTCCTAACGCACCAGACCTCGTAAAATATGGTAAAAATTGATTTTCATGTTGATTTTGACGTTATGTGCACTCCCAATCATCGAGAATACTTTAAATCATGGCGATTGGTCCATTCAATATATTACCATCATGCTCCGAAATCAATATCGCTTTTCCAGAGCTTCAAAATCGCGGAATGTCTATGGGGCATATTAGGAGCACATTGGTAAAAACTCGCAAAAAATCTTTTTCTGCCAAAATCAAGATAGCTCGGCTCCAATCCCTTCAAATTGAATCGTACTTTGGCTCGTTTTGGAAGCCTTGATTTTATTCTGAAAACGAGCTAAGATACGTTAAATAATATTTAGATCAGCCAAAACTATGAGCAAAACAAAAGTAGTGGGGGCATATTAGGCACACTTACCTTATTTAATTTTGTCACGGCCAAATTTTTTTGTTTAAATGAATAATAGAACTGGAACCAATACAAAAGCATATGTGGGTTCTTGCACATATTCTGAAGATATTTTGGAGCTTAATTTAAATTCACCGAAACTGAATTGAAAGAGTAAAGAAAAAGTTGCAGATATCTTGATAACTGCTGCCATGGAAGAATAGACTCTGATTTTTTTATAAAGTAACTGTTCAGAGTTGAAGTCTTCTATTCAACCGAGGATGTATTTTTGTACTTATATTCTCATGTTCAGGCTTTCTTCGATATTGCAATATGTACTTGAACTGATCCGTTATTCTATGAAACGTCTTCGCGAGGCATCTAGAATCTCTACGATATAATTTTTTTCTCTGTTCACATACTTTTATCACTTGGCTCATACTCATTCAAAGTTAACACAATCAGTTCATTCTGGAGATCAATCAATAATCTCCCAATTGGATTAAATAGTTGTTAACGCATCTCTCGGATGTCGAAAAGCTATGGACAAATCCTGTGCTATAGCAAAGATACCCAGTCAAGGCCAAATGTTGAAATTCGTCATTTTCTCTCCAAATTAAGAACACATGAACTAGTAACAAAAGTCTTGCATCATAGAAACGGTATTGTCAAGATTATGTTACAAGATGATTCATTTCAACAAGTTCACGAGACATTCATACAGGAAGTGTTTGTCCAAGGTCAACTATTCGTAGCATACATTCTTCACTGAAAAATCATTGTTTAGACAACGACGATTGAGAAGGGGCGTTTTTCTGAGAATGTATCAAAGTTCGTCTAATTTGAGTAGGAATTTGCAAATTTTGAGAGTGATTATAATCGTCAATTCAAAAGCAGAAAATAATTGTCAGAGTGTGTTTGCCAACTCCGACCGATTATTGCCATGGATGTTGAATCGACTCAGCATAGGTATTAACTACGCAAATTTGAATCAGGGATTTCAATATTTTACAATCACGCGGGTGGAAATTCAATATCACTATAATCGCCATAAAAATTGGATTTTCCACTTCATAAGAAAGTAGATGTATAACGTTCATCAGTATACCTTACCCAACTTACGAATAATTCCGGGACTATTAATTTATAATTCACCATTCACCATTTTTGACGTAATAGATTGTAATTTGAGATTCATGAAGATTGTTGGGGTTTTTTTTGATCGTGAGTATCTTGATTGGATAGTTGATTTCATAAGATTGCATCATAGATCATTGTGTCAACATTCTTGAGTTATAGTTTTCCATCAGTCAAATTGGAATTGAATTAATAGTGGTTTACTTCTTGCAGAGTCAATAAAAGTGATTGTTAGTATGAATGACGTCTTCATATTTCAGTCATTTCGCAATGATTGACAATTTTTGACTCGATCCAGCCATATAAAGTTGAATACTAGCTCATTTTTTCCATTCCGGTACAAAAGTTCTTGACTACCTGTTCATGAAGTTGAATGCTAAAATTACCACGAGTGTATATATATATCAACAGCGTTCTCACTTTAGAACAATTTTCCACTTTTAAATCAAATTTCTCAAGTTTCTCTTCAAAGCACGTGAGTATTTTGCAAAAAATTGAGTTCATGCGAGTAAACGACCACAAATGAGACCTTTTGAACCAAGTTCGTTGTATTTATCAGAAGTATATCACGATCATGTTTGAATCGTGAAATGAAGCATTTGTCATTTGTGAACGTGTTCAACATTTTGCTATTGTAGAGTGAATGCGCTGTTATTTAAATTAACACGACATGAAATATGCTAACATTTTACTCCTCTGCAGTTGCAAAGAAATACACCTCCGTAAACAAAATGTTATCGAATTTACTAGCTAGTATTCTCCTATTTGTTGGCTCCTTGGGAGTCTTCCATGATTCATGCTCATGAGTCACATCAATCGCCAGACTTATCGCGTAAACATTCAATACTCTACTCTTGTGACTAATTCAAGTTGAACTGTGAGTTGAATTGATATTGAAGTTATCTCATGCTCATTGTGAAAGTACAAATAAAATGACTTAAGCCACTTACAGTGTTCTCGGTTTTTGGTACAAAAAGAAATCTATTATTGATCCTCGCAATGAGCGATGTTCAGACGCTAATAAAGTAAAACCTGGCAAGATTATATACCGTCAAATTCGATAACTTTGGTACAGTGGGTGCAACTTTGGTACACGCCTGAATAATGACTTTCAGAGCTGCATTCGGCAAGGTAAACGATCCTATCGCTCTGAAACCTATTCTCCCCTCTTGGCACACGCATAAACAATGTGTTGAGCCATCTCATATCCCGCGTCGATGATTGTACCCGTTTATCGAAGCTTCTCCCGAAAATGCTGATTTAGCGCCGATACGCGAGTGGTCCAGTTAGTGTACCTGTCAAGAGCAGTTCCGGAACGAACTACGGATGAATAATGCTACATTTCGACCACATATATCACAATATTGAAGAAACCATCGTTACATTAGGGTATTCACAGCATCTATAATTTTAACGAATGAAAAACAGGAGAAAAAACCATGAGAAAGTGTACCAAAGTTACCTCACTCTTAGGTAAGAAGCATGAGGATAGGGTAACTTCAGAACACCTTCCTATGACAGCTTCTTTCCAACTCACCTTGAGTCGAGTGATGGTCTATGAGGTTTTAAAATGTTTCAAAAGGCTTAGAATGAGACTTCTGGGCGATGAAAATTAGTTCACTCACATGGTGGTGGGTAGGATCGAGATATTCTGTAAGTGTGCCAAAGTTGCCCCATCGAGGTCTAACTTTGGTACTCTTTTTCAACTGCTAATAGCTCCGGCTTAGATCCATCAAATTGAACTTTGTAGCCCATCAATCGAAAGCTGAGACTGTGAGCTCCCGATCAAACACTGGTTGGGGTGGGTTCTGTTGATGTATGTTGGGATGCCGAGCCAAACAAAACGAAAAGCGCTGAAAACGTACCAAATGACCCAATTTGACGGTAGTTGTGTCTATCAATAAGTATTCAACTTGCAGCGGTTTGTCTAGAGGTAATAATTGTGCCAAGAAATCATCATTCTCATCACTTAGTTTCTCGCTAAATTAGTATCTGACGATCATGTATTGTGAGTCATAAACTTCTATGGGGATAAAACTGTAGCTTCAGCGAGCCATAGTATCAACTATTAACTGAACATTGATGTCTATGGGTAACTTTTGGTCCTCTGAGCTCCTAGTATGAGGGTTTCTGAAAGCTTAAGTAGGTAAAACATAGAGAATTATTGTGAATTGTCAACACAGAATTTCTAATCTGCCTTTGGCCTGCATTGTCCCAAGAGATTCAGGAATTGCGAACCAGTCTCATTCGAATTGCAAAAGGGCTGTTCATAAGCTATGATAATCCAAAAATTTCTCAAGTTCTAATTTTGCCATTTTTCATTTTGTTATCACCGCTAGAAATACATTTTCAACGTCCAGAGCTCACGGTATTGGATGAAATGATGTATGTGAAAGGTGTCATTTGACGAACTCTATCCTTGAACTCTTTCAGAGAACTATAATAATTGTCCTGACTCAGAAATTCGTGAATTTACAGTTATAGTACTAGCAGTCAAAGGCAGTACTAACGTAAATTGATTGACTTGAGATAAAAAAAATCTCAGAGGTCGGCTTGGGCTTAACCACAATAATAAGCTTTTTCGTTTTCGATGTTTTCAACATAATAACCATAATATGCTCTATCGGAAAAGAGTAAACTATTATCCTGGGGGCGTAAGCTCAGTTCGGACGCTACGGAATTTTATTTCCCGAGCAAAGCAAGGGAAATAAGTCCTTCGTGACCGGAAGAAGACTGCGAGCACAGCACAAATATGATCTTGAATTTTAAAACCCTGGAACAACGCTTCAAAGCAGCAATTTTGGGTCAGAACGACAAGAGCGCACTTTTTTTAAATCTAAGAATTTTTGACCTCGGAGATTTTGTTAGAGCTCCGTATTTCTTTGTTCACTCTTGTTATCGCCTCAAATATCTACAACGATTTCCTCACGAGGCCTGACATAGCTATAGCCTGAGCTGTGAATTCATCGATGTTGAAGTACGACGTGAAATTGAAATCACAAATAAGTTACAAATAAGACAAAGATAGTCATGTCAAAGAGTGAATTTCTTGGATTGTATGAATCTTTAGACTCACATCAAAAGTTTATGGGATAGAAGAAGGTCATTAATATCAAGTATCTGACAGAGTTTCAATGAAAATGGAAATCGCTTAGAAACCTTCATCCATTCAATCAGTGCAGTATCGATAGTGCCACTTCAACAGACAACCCAAACGAATTAGCATTTAAACAGTTAAAACATGGTATTTTCTTGCTGAATCTATTTTATAGGAATATTTCATTTCACCGCGTGTATAACGAAATAAGCCAATGACTCATCCAACACGTATCAGAGACTATAAGCGATGAAAGCTCACTGAAGTGTAATCATGCGAGGGAATGAGCACGTGAACGAGGTACAAACAGTGATCGAGTCCACCGCACCCTTTGTGCTAAAATTAGAGATGACGGTGTTGGGTGAACTTGCCTCAACAGTATATGATGAAAATCAGGCTAGTTTCAAAGTATTATGGTAGAAAATTTCCAACTAGTGAATTGTTTGATATAATTAAAACTTTTCGAGATATTTTCATTGTAATTTCGTTGTAATTATTGCTACAAAGATCTTGGAGTTGATAAAAGTCTTTTTACGATAGTTGAAGTTTTTGTGTCATTTTGTGAGTGGTGGAATCTCATCAAAGTCTCTGAACTAATGAGTTGGTCATCCCAAGCATGAATTGGGCTGATTATCATATACTATGGGGCCATTCTTTTGGGTTGTTACAGATTGACTCATTTTCTATAAAAATATACATGCAAAGATAATCTGAAATGTACGTGGGAAATTTCTGATTTTTGGGTGAAATAGTTCTTTCAATTATTATCCCCGCTTGAATCGGAACAATCAAGCCCACAACATTGAATGAGTACGTCTGACAAGTCAGACATTATTATTGGTAAATAATGATGGTTCACTTTCAGGCCTGTTCACTTTCAAATGGTGCCATTTGAAATTGGATCACTGGAAGAGACAATGGAGGTGTATTTGTGATTACAGTAGAGGATCCGTTTGCCAAATAAAACATTGGTCATAGACTTGATATCTAGTTGAAAATGTGACTATCTCAAAATACTTCAGGTTACTGATATTCAAGTTTTACTTCAAGTATGAATAGTATCATCTTGCCTACATTATCTAAAATGGATACCTATATGAGCTCGACTTTCTTCCATTGGTTTCTCAACCAAAATCATTGTCAACCTTGATGCTCGATTAATGTCGTGTGAGCAAGATAGTACCATTCATTTCGAAATGACACGAGTTGGACATCAGTAACTTGATATTTTTCAGGATCGCAACATTTTCTATAATATAATACCGCGTAAATAGTAATGTAGAATCACCGACTTGATTTCCGATAAGATAAGGAAATTCATTTCAGAGTTGGGTGAAAATCTCTTTTGCGTACATGAAAACTAAAAATTTTTCTTTTCCAGATTGCGTTCAAAGATGTCCAACAAATTGCTCATCCAAATTCTAAGCATATCTTTGATCCTGGTAAGTTTTGCCCTGTCGAGATCAAAAATTGTACCACGTTTCGTTTGCTTACTATGATGGCAAACTCTTAATAAAACTAGTGCATCTTTCTATATCGTCTGATTCAGTCAAGGTGGATATCCCTTAGCATTTTTCTTCTTTGTGAGGAACAAATTGGATCGAAGTTGATTTTTACATAGTTCGACATTTTGCCTTGGATGGGGAAGTGAACAAATCGAGAAAATGGAAACTTGATGCGAACGGGAGAATTTTTTCGAGATATTCAAGAAAAATACTTTTGCGATACGGCACCGTGTAGCTCATCAAATTAGGAGTCCGAAATGACTCGTCCGACAATTTTTTTTTACAGGTCAATTTTCCAGGAAAACTGATGAAAAATAGCTTATTTTGGATTTGCCACCACAGTTGCCGTAGAGGTTAGTCGCACCAATCGAGCATGTAATCTTGTTCCTGTCAGTACAAGAGTCCAATGATACGGAAACAGTTGTATAGTAGTCATGCGATCGAAATTCTCCAATGTAGAACGAAATGGGAACAATCCCGCCTTTGAACCTCTTAGAAAATAGTATTGTCCAAGATATTTAGGTGATGTTTTCAATTTAAGTCGTTGTCTCACCCAAATTCTGTATACAAAGTTTGAGATAAGTATCTATCATAGGTGGTAAACAGATTATGGGCACAAAATACAGCGGTATCTCATAGCTAGAGAAATTCAAAAAGATCTGAAAATCGTGGCTTTGACTGCTTTCCCACGAGATCAAAACTCTATAAAGTGGGTGGCGCTTTCAAGAGTTACAAACGTGACCCTGCTAAAGAATGATAATGCCAAGACAGATTTGAATACTGTTTCTGAGTTCTGAACATTTTCTCAACCAAAATCTGAGTCTCGAAAAAGTTTGCATCATAAGTAGACGACTAATAGGCACGAATGGATACAGCATCTCATAGTCGAGACGTGGAAAAATACACGAAAAATTGTTGTTTTGACTGTACACATATGAGATCAAAGTTCTTAAGAGTGGTTGAGTTTTTGGAAAACTTTGAACACGAACCTCTTAGAAATGGGTTATACCAAGCAGATTTCAGTTTAGCTCTTCAAGTTTAGAGGTTCTGTCAGCTAAAATTCGGCTACAGAATTTAGGGGAGTTTTAACAGGTAGATTATGTACATGAATGAAATTAGTAACCAGTAGTTAGGGAATAGAAAAATGTCCGGAAAAATTGTGACTTTGACTGTCTCGAATATGATGTCAAAATTTTCGAAAGTGAGTGAATTCTCCTCCAAATTCCAAATCGAATATGATTGATATCACGATTCTTAGTAACTTCACGTGTGAAATTTCCTATTAACCTTCTCGCCCCTCTGAGAATCATGATTTCATAGCTGAGCAGTCGGGGTCACAAATTTTGAATAATTTTCTACTCCCCAGCTACGGGTTACTGTTGCAACTCGAATTTAAATTTTACTTTGATGCAAACTCTTCTCAGATTTTGTAGTCATATTTCATCTGACAGAACTTCTAAAATCAAAATGTGGAACTCAAATCTGTTTGGTATTCCTATTCTCTAGTAGGTTCGCGTCTAAAATTCACTCCAAACCCACCCATTCTTGAGGATTTTGATCTCATGCGTGATCAGTCAAAGCCACTATTTTTTCCAAACATTTCTATACTCTCCAATTACGGGATACTGATTGAACTCGTGTTCATGATCTACATTTGATGCCAACTTCCCTCAAACTTTGTAGTCAAATTTCAGCTAACGAAATTCCTATAATAAAAATGCAAAATTTGAATCTGCTTGGTTTTGCCATTCACTAGTAGGTTCGCGTTTAAAATTTACACAAAAACCAGCCGTTTTCTCAAAACTTTGATCCCTCATTAGGTAAGCAACAGAAGCCACAATTTTTCTTAAACATTTCTCGCTCCCCATCAACTGGATAATAATTCAATTCATTCTTATGGTCTACCTGAGATGTAAACTTTCCCAAACATTGCAGTCAGAATTTAGGTGATAAAATGTTTAAAATCAAAAACCAACATCTGAATCTGCTAGACATTACTATTTTCTAAGAGGTTCGAATCTGGGATTGTTCCAATTTTGTTCTACATTGGAAATTTTTGATTGCGTGACTATTACACAACTATTTCCGCATCATTGAATTTTTGTACTAAAAGGTACAGGAGTACATGCTCGATGCATCTGATATCTTGTGACGGTATGAAGCCGATCGACATTCTCACTCGATCACAAGTTCCCATTGTGAATGCCGCAGATAACCTACAAAAACAACATTTGTGATCATATTTTCAACACCAAAACAATAACAAGAGCACCTGGCATTACACCAAAATAATAACAGTATCCCACACGTGGTGCGACTAACCTCTACAACAATTGTCGTGGCAAATTCAAATAAGCTATTTTCCATCAGTTTTCCTGGAAAATTGACCAGTGATAAAATTATCGGACGGGTCATTGCGGACTCCAAATTCGATGAGCTGCACGATGCCGTATCGCAAAAGTATTTTTTTTTTAATTTTTCCAAAATTATTCTCCCCGGTCGCATCAAATTTTCCATTTTCTTGATTTGTTCACTTCACCATCCAAGGCAAGATGACAAACCATGTAAAAATCAATTTTGATCCAATTTGTACCTCGCAGAGAAGAAAAAGTGCTAAGGGGTGTCCACTTTCAGTTGGTTATCAGATATAAATGGGAAAAATAAAGTACATACCTACGCCATGCGCCACGAAGGCGGAAATGACCCATTGCTACCGTTCGGAGGAGGTTGACATATCATGGCGTTGAAAACGAGACATTTTTGTCTTCAAGTGCTTCTACTATTTTTCAGTACAAAATTGTTGAAAATTCATGATTTCGGACACAATTCCGGGGCAAGATGCGCACGGTGTCCTTGAACCAACTTTAAATGAGTCGGAAGACCACCTCGCCAAATATTTTCTTAAATGGTTGTTGAGGATTCAAATAACATCTTCCAACTGTTTTTAAAATCGCCTACGTTAGAATTTTCAAATAAAACAACTTTTATGATTTTTTTTGGAAAAATTGTCAAAAAACGACTTTGACGCGCTTTGGTGATGATAAACGCTCAGTTATATGCTTCAAAATTCACAAAAATTTCGTCACAAAGTGCAGATGGTTCATGACACTCTATCCCAAACGATTCGCAATGTAATACGTATAGAAGAAGGGATAGGCTTCGTGAGCTGTGACTAATGCTTGGGTAGAGAGTCAGATATGGCGAATATAGAAAGGTCCACCTATCTATATTGGGGAATTCGTCGTCTGCTCACGGCTCTGTCTTCTTCTTACTCACATTGGTCCTAATAATATGTACACAATGCCTTGGACTCTCGGCAAGGTCCTCATCGCGCAACAAAAGCTCTCACTCCGGTTTTGGAGAGCTTGCAGGTTCGTCATAACTGTTCCACATCTCGCATTTGAGTGGAGGGGGTAGCTCTATGGTAGTTCTAAGATGCCACGTGTTTGCTCTCATGAAGAGAATCGACTCAAATTTTGGATATTGTGCATGAAAAAGGAGGTGGGAGTGCAGAAGCTGAAAAGAGACATGGAAGACTGCTCCAAAAATGTTCAGCGATTGACGGTCAGAATGATAAAGTACCTTTATCTGTATGTCAGACATAGGTAAGTCAGATAGGTCAATCTATCATTCTGACCGTCAATCGCTGAACATTTTTGGAGCAGTCTTCCATGTTTCCTTTCAGCTTCTGCACTCCCGCCTCCTTTTTCATGCACAATACCCAAAATTTGAGTCGATTCTCTTCATGAAAGCGAGCACATGGCATCTTAGAACTACGATAGAGCTACCCCCTCCACTCAAATGCGAGATGTGGAACAGGTATGACATACCTGCAAGCTCTCCAGAACCGGATTGAGAGCTCTTGTTGCGCGATGAGGACCTTGCCGAGAGTCCAAGGCATTGTGTACATATTATTAGGACCAATGTGAGTAAGAAGAAGACAGAGCCGTGAGCAGACGACGAATTCCCCAATATAGATAGGTGGACCTTTCTATATTCGCCATATCTGACTCTCTACCCAAGCATTAGTCACAGCTCACGAAGCCTATCCCTTCCTCTATACGTATTACATTGCGAATAGTTTGGGATAGAGTGTCATGAACCATCTGCACTTTGTGACGAAATTTTTGTGAAATTTGAAGCATATAACTGAGCGTTTATCATCACCAAAGCGCGTCAAAGTCGTTTTTTGACAATTTTTTCAAAAAAAATCATAAAAGTTGATTTATTTGAAAATTCTAACGTAGGCGATTTTAAAAACAGTTGGGAGATGTTATTTGAGCCCTGAACAACCATTTAAGAAAATATTTGGCGAGGTGGTCTTTCGACTCATTTAAAGTTGGTTCAAGGACACCGTGTGCGGACAGATCACGAAACACCGATCGGCGCGGGAACCACAAAATTTTGATGCGAACGCACTGAAATAAGTAGTCTTCGACTGACCGACCTGATACAGTTTGCGGGGTCGCTGAGTGTCACCTCCGCTGATCATCGAAGTTAAGCCTTGATGGGTGCGGTTAGTACTTGGATGGGTGACCGCCCATCTCGGTCTAATCAACCTCGACTTGCTGACTCTTCTGATTGATTAGTTGACACTCACACCTCAGCAACGTGAGCAGGAGGCACGAAATGTTACAATTTCGATGTCCATGCTTACGAGAAGTGGCATGAGCACCCTAAGGGTTGCGTGATAAACGTACCGAACTCTCCGGAGCAGGTCTTCTCCCTTCAGGAATTCACCCTCGCTACACGGGCTGAATCTCGAAACACGCCACGAAAATATACAAAACGTTAGAACCCACGAGATCCACTTCGTTTGTACAGAGATCTGACATGCTTGCCAGGTTGCCTGCGCGCAGGTATTTTTTCTTCAAATGTCCTTGTTCAAAATCCATCAAACGCAAGAAGGAGATCAAGTCCTAACATGAATGTTCTGTGCCAGAATGTTTGAGAAGAGACGCCAATGAAGCAAGACCTCTATGCTGCAGATCCTAAAACTGCTCCGTTACGCAGCCATTTTATCCCTGTCTACAGGCAACCCGACATCGATGTCAGATTTTTATGGTCCATTGGCTGAAGATGACCGTTGAACACATGAAGGAAAAAAAGTAGTCTTCAACTGATGAATAGATCGGTATAAAGAAGTGACGGATTTAGATCCAGTAATTTTCGTGTGCCATATTTTCAGTGGACATAATGAGACTTTTCACGACATTTAAAAAAACTCCTCATGAGCATGCATTCAATTGAGTCAGTGACAGAATCAGTATGATGTATTTGCTCGTTCCAACCATACATCTTAGGATTCGTAAGAAAATTTGAATTAGCCATACCAACACATTTATGTATCAACATTGGATATTCTGTTGTATTTATTGTTGGAAATGATGATCAATCTGTCACAAATTCGAAGTCTCTTCACTGGTTCTTCACTACTCACCCATTTCAAAGGTACTACGACCGTAGGTTCTACAAACAAAAAATTGCAAAAAGTGCAATATGATCGAGAAAACAAATAGTACAAATCTTAGAAATTGCACGTACATTAATCCTTCTTTAACGAATTTCAGATCGGCAGTAATAGCTTGGCTATTAGATCAAATTCAGTCGGGTGTAAAGACTTGCAAGATTTAAAAGATGAAGAGAAACGCCTCACTGACAACATCAAAAGCTACGACGATGTGAATTTAGCTAAAGAGATAGATGATGAATCTCGTCACATAAGCAGGGCTCTTAGAGGATTGAAGGAAGATGTCATAATGAAACGAGAAGGATTAGGAAGAGTTATTCAAAGGCTCCAGGATGTTTGTCATTACGAGGAACCAATTGAAAAAAATATGTTGTGATTTGAAAGAGCTGTTCTTAAACTTTTCGTCAATTTCCTCCGACCGATGCAATCAGTCATACATTGTATACGTATACGTAACTTGATTATTGAGCTATGTATGCTTGTTGAATCCTCTTCAACACTTTATTTTAGAGGCCACTAACACGGAGTGTTCCATGGTTGCGGGTCCAAAATTGAGTCCAGACTCTGGAAATCATCTTGTTTTCGAAATGGAGGTATCTCACGGGCAATCTATCATAAAATATAGCTACGGAGCATTGTATTCATTAAGACTTGTGTTGTAAAAGATAGCTATACTAACAATGCTAGAGTTCATAGCTGTATTCTAGCAGAAGTGGACCATCCATCAAATCTCGTCAAAACAAGATGATTCCCAGAATTTTGATTTACGTCTGACAATGTTGTACCTCATTTTTTTGTAAATATATCACAAACTGACCAGTAATCTGAAAGTCAGCAAAACGCTATTTTGTATTCGAAAAATAAATTTATGTCTTACATACTCGTTTCGCCCAAAGATCATCACAGGCAAAATTCCGTTTGCATGGTATCTTCGGGGAAACTCTGCAAACACAGGAAACGCAGTTTCAGAAGCATATTGGTCTGAGAATATTTGGGAAGTTACATTCTGATAATTCAACTTCCGCAGTTAGAATCTCCCTCCCCTCTCAAAATGAAGAATTGGAGTGGTGGTTTTATAGCACATGATTTATTCTTTTTATCAAAATGGTCCTTTGGGTAGATTAGTCAAGTTTCTCCTCGAACATGAATTATTCAGTGGAGCCATATTTTTGTCTATGCTAGAAAAATCAAGCTGTTTATCAAAAGTCAGAAGAATATGCCAACGTTTTCCATAACCAGGACAATCATCACCTTTTCTAGGAACTAAGAACATCGAAAAATTTATCATAGATTCGTCAAGAAATTCATCATTTCATTTGGATTTGATTATGCATCTCTGATTTCAAGAGCATACAAAAAGTTCTTGATGAGTACGAATTTGCAATCGTTTACTGAGATATTGGATACTTTCATGCATCACTCGTTTGACAAGCTTTACCTAGAACCGCGAACAAGCAAACTTTATTCGACGAATACAGAAAACGTGCCACATTCCCAAAGAGCAAATTGAAAATTCAGGGATACTGGCAAATACGAAGTTCTGCTCGCATCGGCGAAGTAACGATTCTACACTGCTAAAGATGAAGATACGCAATAATTTTGGAAGAATGATTCACAGATGAATCTTATTTCTTTCAAAGTCAATCCTCCACTGTCATTCGGTAGTACAGAACGAAATGACATAGGTAGTCTTTTTTTTGTCAAGTTCATCACTCGGCGCACGGTTTCTGGAAACGTTGGGTACTCGAAGGGGCTTACACTTCTCCGTTTTGAGCGACAGAGACATTTAAATTTCGTATGCTACCGAAAAAATGCTAGAAATTGAACACCTCGCTTCTTATGTCGGAATTTTATGGCCGAAACTATATGCTTTAGTGCACTTACCGTACTGTGAACATAAGCTGGACAGACCTAAATGTGGGAAAGTGTTACGAGGTTTTATAATTTTTCTTCTTTTATTCTCCCGAGTGAATTTTTGCCATAAATTTCACATCAGCACTAATCTTTTTCTTTCATCTCTCTGAATAATCAGCTTTTTCATGAAATGGTAGAGGGCCCGAGTCAATTCAGAAGTTCCACTTATGAAATGAATTTTTCACATGAAATGAAATAGGTTTATTGAAATTCATTCACGTATACATTTGATATTCATTCGGCATACATGCTTCGTAAGGACCATATTTCTGCTCACTGTATGTGGATGGCAAAGCTGTCTGAAGTTCCTCACGATTAAATTTACATTCTAATACCACTGAGCAATCTTATGATGCCGAGAGCCACGTCAATTTTTTTATCAAGTGCAAAAGTGAATGTCTCATCCTCCAATACACAGTGAAAGTTTGCGACAAGTTCGTGGGTGAGCATTTTGAACTTCTGCATCCAGAGGCGAATTTGATACACTTATGCATACGGAAAATTTCTATACATCAGGCTGGCTTTTTTATGGGTTATTGAAATACAAATTCGTTAGCACATCCTTGATCTATTCCACAAACTTGCTTTTGAATCATACCTCGCTCCTCTCGAGTAGAGCAAAAAGTGATCTCTAATGACTTTTTGGACTGGCTCGGACTTTTGACAAGATTTTCGAGCTATTGAAAATATTTCCACTAAATGGATCAATTATGGTCAGAGTTGAAGAGCGCTGTTCTTGCTAGCTGTAACAATAGCAAATTCGACTTATTAATCAAGTACTTACTTGATAAATTACTGGAAATTACTCTCATCAATCAATGCTAAAAATCTCTAAACAAGAGACACTTCGTGATAGGAAATTCTGCTGCGCGAATATCATATTCATCTTCTGAAGGATCGGAAAGGAAAATCTACGTACAGCAATCCCCGGTTGCACTTTCGGTGGATAATTTTAGGATGTAAGAATATACGTAACCATGGTTGTACGAATTCCCAATGTTTAACAAATGTCTTGAATGGAAACATTCTGACTCGATCTTACGAATATGTAAGGTTCATTCCGAAATATCATTTTTCGGTATTCAATTGTCATTCTTAAACAATTTGTTTTGAGACATATATACATGAGACATACTCGCTCAGGAGCGAGCGCTTTCAAGAAGGTGTGCGACCACAAATCATCGAGCACTTCAACACGGGCGGAATAGGCTCAGTTAATGGGTTCCCGTGCACACGCAATATCTCGGTGATTTCGCACAGCTTTTAGTTTGGATAACGAGCAGTCTATAGTTGAGAAGATGATCTTCAACTTGGCTTCGCAATAATTGTTTTAGATTCATAATTCATCGAGGTGTAGCGTGCGCACGCGGATAATTAGTTCTCAATAGGAAACCCAATGTTATGAATTCAAGAACGCGCGCGCTGAAGCAGAGCCAGATACTCATCACCATAAGCACTGGGCTCATGTATAGGACCCAAAAATTAAGCCAAAGGCACTTCTTCTGTAGCTCTTGACCAAGAAGCATCTCATGTCAAAGACCATACTTGTTGAGCATTAAACCACGTCAGCTACCTCATTCTGTCTTCTCGTACAGTCATTATCCAACCCAGAAGAACCCGCTGCCAACTAAATATATAACATTTTCAGTCATTCTTCACCCTATCATTGGATATATACGTTCCTTGAGAAGTCGATCGTTTGATCGGGTGAGGATTGCTACCCTACGACGAGTAAGGATGGGAAATAGTGGTTCTTTCAAGCTTCTGTGAGTAAGAAAGGGAATTTCTGATCCGTTCTGTAGTGAATAGAAGGTTTCTACCTTGACGATAGAGTCGACCAAGTAGTTCAAATAGATCTGTAGTCAGCCGCACACTTTGTAGGAGTAATAGAATTTTGGATTTCTTCTTCCAGTTCGTGTCTGCCTGAAGAAAATCTCAAATTCAGATGTAAATTATCGACAAGAATATTGTTTATGATCGACTCGAACCGTTTTTATAGGCGCACAATTTCTATAGAATCAATCAAATGAAACCAACTTCGATATACTTGCAACTTTTTAGGGGGAAAAAAGTCCGGGAAGAAATGCGTTGAATAATGGGAAATTGGGATTAGTGCAGGGTCTTGGAAAGAACGAAATTTTTTCTTAATAATATTTTCCTGTATTCCGTATGCATGTAATAATTCGAGGGAATCACAATATCAGTACAAGATTTGGCAAACGCATACATTATGGAAATCACATACCTCTCATATTGAATCGAATATGGATGAAGTTGGTTGTTTTTTTATTCACACTGACTTAAGTCAAGAACAAATCATCGTTGTCGAATTTCCTTGAAATAGTGATCAATCGTGGATCTTACATGCTACGCTCAATTCATCAGTGGCATTGATTTGTCAGAATATGAAAGGAAAAGATTGAATTTTTCGTGAAGAGAATCTTTATAGTTAGGGGGCGTGAAATGTGTTTAAAACTGCAGAATCTTGGACGGAGACTGAGGAACCCAGGAAAAAGAGATTGTTCAACAAATCCCTGTTTTCTCTGAAAGTAGTGAACTAAGAGAAGATCCAATGTCATTGTTTTCGTTTGGATCGTTCGATTCAATATTATGGGAATTAAGTATTTATTGGGAACTCGAAGAATCGATTTAAACAATTAAGGATGCTTCCAAGAATGACACATCGTGAATGATTGTCCAGATGATTTCGTTAAACATCAAGTCTTTCAGATGAAGTCACAACTAGAAAATTAAAATATTGTTACATCAGAAAATATATACCGCTCGATTGGGATGGGATTACTGATACGCTCAATTGATATGCCATGAATCATAGTTATTCAACTTTTTTCATTCAATTAAACTCGATTTTTACTTTTAACGTCCCAGAGCTGCGTAATACAGCAAACTTCAGTTCTGATTCTTGATGAATGAGTTGACTTTTGGGGATTTTTAACTCGCTACGAATGCTCAGCCCCTTCACAACTCTTGTAAATGTGACATGTCTGAAGAAAATTTCATCAAGATACTTTCCAATTTTTTTTCCGTGAAAGTTTTGTGCTGATATAGTTGTAATAAGTTCATGATTGCTCTCACTGGGAGAGATTCTGATTTTATTATGTTGATGAAATAAATGGTTCGACTTTGATTTGTCGATTCAAATTAAATTTGATACTTAGAGGATATCTTTTCCTTCGACTATCATGATTTAATTATTAAGTGGAGCGAAAAAATACCAATGAAAGTGAATGTCGAATGGAAGGAGAAGTTCAAGTAAAATTATTACTTGATAATTGTTTAGTTGTCTGAATATTTCAAATTCTTTCAGTTCCAAAACTAATTGGTGGAATGATAAATTAATAAGGAACTTCAAGAAAATCCTTGAGATACGTTCACGATTTCTTTTGCATATGAAAATCAGATTGTACTCTAGCATTTTTAGTCAGAACTAATTATAAAAGTTTGCAATGAAACTGGGTTTCAATGGCTCGATTTATTGATTTAATAATTCATAAGTCGATCTTTGAAATCTGTATGAATTTGTGATTCTTTATAGATGATTCTTAGCGTTGGAGATTGTTCAAGAACTATCAAATTACTCCAGTGGAAGGAAAACAAGTTAATACGAGAAACTAATTCTCAGAACCCTAAAGTGACAATCGTGTTTCTGGAGGATATCGAAAATGAATGAATTGATCCATGAATTTCAACCATGAATTTCAACTGAGACGACCGATATTGACAGTAATAACAGAGGAGCTATTCTAAATTTTGATCTAGAATATTTTTTTCTTAGATTTGTTCGGCTGCTCATCAAATCCACGTTGACTCTCGAAAGAACAAGTTTTTCAGCTTGACAACAGCTCTCTTGTGAGATCAAAAGAATTTTTCAAATGATAAACAACTACATCCACATTCGAATCAACTCACCATACTTTCCATTCTTAACTTTGTGCAATACTGTATCTATCGCATTGGAATAACCCTCACAAGTATGAAAAATTTGCGCAGTGATATTTTCTTTTGTCTCTAAAAATTGTTTCACAATTAATTGTTACCAGCAGAATTTTAATAATTTTGTGATCTCTCTTCCATCATTTTTCTTTTTCAATTTTCGTGAAATGACTCGAGAAATATGTTTGAGATGAAATACATGCTCAAGATCCAAGATCAAAATTTATCATCTAAATTGATTCAATGTGCCCCTTAAAATCGTCATTATCGTTATTATACAATACTTATGCCATTTTTCTTGTCAATTAATTGATTTTATCATCCGATATTTATCTTCAATTAGATTTTGTATCCATTAGGATCAAATTTTTTTGACATTTATATCTTTCCTCAACACCCAATCTTACATCCTATTTTATAACAAATCACATTACAAATAAATTCTCTCTCTCTTCTTTCAATTATCAACATCATTCATTCAAAATTATTGGCAAGCAATCACTGTGTTCAATATCCTTGCTTCGCATTATATTAGTCTTTTTAAAATTGTTGTTTTGATGCGACTGGTTTTATTTTACAACGATTTAATCACTTATTACTCAACGATTTTTTTTATTCAAATATATATATATATATATATATATATATTCATCTCATTTATGCACATATATATTATCTTTGGTATACTCCATATAATTTAATCGTACGCAAAGACAATACAAAAGTGATTATCATAACTTCCGTGAGAAATTCTTAAAATTCAAAATCGTACGTCAAGTACACATTGACAACCTTAATAAAATTTGATTTGATTTTCGTTCGAGGTTTCATGTCATTTAAGAGAAACCTCACAGTTGAGGATTTGGGTCTGTTCAAACTAGCATACCGAGAAAAATTCCGGGAAGTGTTTTGTGATCAGTAGTCCATTTTTGTTCCATAATTTTGAAAACATTAGCCTAATGCATTTCCTTCCAATTGGCGTTCGAACACTTCTCATTGAGTCCACACCAGTAGATTTTCATTGGTACTCGTGAAATTTTGACAATTTCAAAAATCCTGAAAAGTTCGAACAGACTGTCGCGGAGAACGAAAAATTTTTGTCAAATCTTTCCACGTTATTTCACACCCAACGTGATGAGTGAATACAGGCGTCGAAAATGAGAAAAACTATAATGATTACTACTACTGAAACCCGCGGAGAATTAGAATTTGGATGTTTTCTAGTGTTTGTATTTCCTCGTTTGCGTAATTTCGAATATTAGTTACAAACGATTGTTGAACCAGCGTCATTCATTTTCGACATCTTGTCTGATAAATATCTCATTCCACTTGTAATAACGATCCTAGGTGGTTGTACTGATAAGATTTAGATTGAGAAAGAATCATTTTTGGAAATCCCTTTGATTTTATTAAATTTTAGGAAATGTTCATAAACTTGAAGCTTGTGAGACGCACATTTTTCCACCTCCTTTCAAAATGTTGTCTCTCACATTTCACACAAGTAGGAAAAAGAAAATAAAATTCAAAATGGACTAATGACCACCCTTTCGAAAATTTCTCGTATACTATGAAGCCTAAAAAGTTAACCAATGAAATCTGAGTATTACATGCGAATAGCTTCAAACGAAAGAAAGACACGAATCCAATTCAAACTATTAGAAAATCGAGCTATTATTCGTGGATTAACATGTTCATAAAATGTTACTCCAAAAAATTCGATAGTATAAAGTAGTAAAACACCTATCTTACAAGAGACAGAAAACATATATCGAGAGAATTATCACGCGCTTCGATAACTCACGAATAATCAACTCGATATTCTAAGATCCGAGATGATTTATGTTCCATGTTTCCATTAGGAAACTATCCGTGGGAATTGAAACTATTCGAATTTTGATAATTAGCATTCGATGAGCACGATATACCTACGGCTTTCAAAAATCTATGGAGTATTTCCTCGATCTGTTACTGTAGTAAAATTTACAACAATTTCTTTTTTCAAAATTCATTACGATTCGCAGTATGCACTATTCTATATCAAATAGAGAACGTTGTTTTTCTACCATAGTGGCGCAAGCCCTTGTTATTTCGGTTCCATTAGCTTATGTATTCGGGTATTAAATAATGCAGCAATTGCATTAATGCATGGAATAGTTCCACGAGAAACTACTCTCATTTAGCTTTGAGACAATTCTCATTATCATATGGACCTTCTATCTGCATCAATTGAAAAATTATCTCATATCGATTTTTAGACTAATGATTTCCTGCTCAGATGGTGAATGTTTTTGTAACATTCTTCAAAAGAATATTCATGCGTGTGAATAATTGATTTCCGTGGTTTGTACAAATGAGTTTATAAACGTGTTATTTTTCTATTCAATCATATAACAAGATTTGGTTGGTCATTCCAAATGAGATATTTCTCGTTGAATAATGTCATGCAGGGTTAAACTTGCTTTCTTTTTCGTGTTTAGGAAGCATATTTTAAATTTTCAAGTGTTTTCATGATTATTTCAAAAGATTTTAAATTTCGCGGCTTCCTTCAGCGATAGTTTGCTGTCAATATTATGCATATAGCTCATAATCCTGCGAACAATTGTAAAATTTGCTAGCTACTCTTACGATTCAAATCTGACCGGAATCAGATCCGTTTACTACTAGTATTATAGATACAATATCGACTTTTGATACGGAACTTTCATGCTCATCATGAATAGCCATAGAAAAATTTCTATTTTATCTACAAGAATCATCCTCAATTAAGTAAGAGCGTATAACTGTGACTTTTGGGAATGTCTAGAATTTGGGTTTGGGTGACCCTCAAATTTTCGGGAGCTTGTGTGTATTCCACTAAGGAAAAAATTCAGTTACAGTACCAAAAAGAATGGAAGGGTAGCGTTGTTTTGACAAAAAGTCAATCCCACTAAAACTGTTGTGTGAACCCGTAGACGCGTAGATACTCATTTTGAATGGACGTGCTTCGATAAAGAATCCTGCCTTTATTTTGAAATTTTCCAAAAATTTTGCTATATCACTTTTTGCATCAGTTTAAGAAAAGACTGTAAATTCTGCGGGGCACTTGAAATAAGAATAAATCGAAGAATCGTGGGCTTGAGTGGACTCAGTGTTTCAATTTACGCGATTTTCAAAACAATATGGCCTGAATATAGGTAATTTCTCTAATTTTGTGACCAATTCCTTGAATTTGATTTCGAATCAATCGATTGTAATCACTCAAATCGTGTTGAATATGGCGTGACTTGGGGATATATACCAGGAGACCAATTCCGACAATCAGTGTTATCAGGAACAAAATGACATGCCACACTCGTGTAGAGTTCTGTAGCTGAAAATTGCTGATTTGGTAGACGCCACAAATTTCAAGAATCAATTCTTGTTGCCTGCTCATTTTACCAGTGAATAGCGTAAGAATTATACTCAAACAAATACCCAAAACCAAAATCTTTGATGACTTTACTGCAATACTTACAAGGAGAGGTCATGGTCTGTGGGTCGTGGATTCGGTTGAAACTCTGGGAATCGTCTCATTTTGGCACCAAAAGATGATATCCGAAACCGCTTACTTGAATGCTGAAACGTTTTGGAGCTACAGCCTATGACATTAGCGTTGCCCGTATAGGCCCATGTTGAAAGTTGATATATATAGGTATACTAACAATGCTAATGTGATTGACCATAGCTCTGAAACGTTTTAGCATTCAAGTTAGCGGTTTTGGATATCATCTTTTGATGCCAAAAGGAGACGATTCCCAGAGTTTCAGCCGAATTCACGACCCACAGACCATGACCTCTCCTTGTTAGTGAGAAGTAACACTAAATCCCTACTCAAGTTTTCTTGGGTCAAAAATCAATTTTTGCGAGGCCCATTCATGGCCATAATTAGGATTGAATTTCTTGAGTTAAAGTATCTTCCGCAAACTTGGCAGTATGAGCTTTGAAAATTCGCCAGGAATGAGGATGGTAATTTTGGTTGCTTGCTTTTTCTTCGCTTCTCCTTTCATGTCAAAGGGAGCACCTCTTTATCCTTCAACCAATTAGACACCCATTTCATTTTCTGCAACTTTGACTTATACGGGGAGAGGAAGAATAGCTAGAGCTGTTTGTGCCTTGGAGCCAAATTTGACTGCATTTGATGATTTCCGTGAAAAAAATTTTTGATTTCAAAATTGAAATTTTTATCTTTTTTATCTTTCAGGATTCATTTCAGGCTCTGAGAATCGTAGGAATCATTTAGTTTACAATTGGAATATATTTTTCACTTAAATTTGGTCTGATCTTTTTGATGCAAGATAAGCAATGTCTACTCACCTTGCTTCAAGGTTCAATAAGTATCACAAGGCTGTCATCAAAATCCGACTATATGGCATTTTTGTGAGCTGTCACACAGTAAAAACCCGTTTCGACTTGAATCGTATCGGTTCCTTCCTCAAAATGGTGAGTGAAATCGGTTTTACCTGTTAAGATAACATGGGATGAGAATGATAAATTTCTCCCTGAAACACCATGACTATTCTATAATTTGAAAAGTAGCACTTTATCGGAGAATGTTTGGAGTGACATCTTATAGATTTTTTGAGAATCAACACTGCTCGGGAAAGTCGGTTGTATTCACCAGGAGAGGTCATCACATCAGGATCACGGATTTGGCTGAGACTTTGGGGATATTCTTCTATTAGTGCCAAAAGATGAAAGCTAAAATTATAGACCCTAACGCTCAAGTGTTTCCGAGCTACAGCGAAGAACATTAGCGTTGCCCATGTAGGCTCATGTTAAAAATCACACATATAGGTATACCTGCAATGCTAATAATGTCCGTGGCTGTAGCTCGGAAACGCTTGAGCGTTAGGGTCTATAATTTTGGCTTTCATCTTTTGGCACTGAATGAAGACTATTTCCAAAGTTTCAGCCAAATCCGTGACCCGGATGACATGACCTCTCCTGGTCAGATATATTTCCAGAGCTTTCGAGAGCGAGAGAGCCAAGGCAGAGCAATGAACCTTTTGCTCTCCTTAAAATCGTGTGATGTTAATGCCAGCTGATTGGCACATTGAAAATTCCTAGAAATTTGGCGACATTCCTCTCCCTGAGTCCCTCTCGACCTCGACGGCGATCTCGCTTCGGCGAACCGGCAGTTGACCACCGACCGCCGAGCAGGCGAAATATTGTAAGCTTAGCTCACCCTCGCGATTTTCAAGTGCCACGAGCTCCATCGCATTTTCTTCGCGAATTTGATCTCTCCCCGCTGTGAATACGACCCTCACTTCTCTCGCGTCCCTTTTTTTTCTATCTACAAATGTAGTGAAAAGTGAAGTGAATGAATTCAAACAAGTTACTATTCCAAATACTGAGTGTTATAAATTAATTTAAGCTTCTCTGGCCTCGAGCGCCCCATCGCGATCTCAAATATATATATATATATATATATATATATATATATATATATTTATATACATCCATATAGCTATAAATACTGGGACGCCGATATGGATTCATAAAATCTGGGACGAAAAAGAGTATATTTTCCCAAATACTGGGATTTTTCCAAAAACGTGTAAAAATGGAAATTTTGGGTTGAAAGTATTTTTTTATTCAAACACTAAACCATCCCTCGTGGGAGATAACCGCCGAGGAGATAACAGACGTGTGCTTAGACTTCGTTTTGCGTTCAAAACACTAACCATCCCTCGTGGGAGATAACCGCCGAGGAGATAACAGACGTGTGCTTAGACTTCGTTTTGCGTTCAAAACACTAACCATCCCTCGTGGGAGATAACCGCCGAGGAGATAACAGAACTTTGCTTAGAAAGTGGTTTTTTTCAAAATATCACGAAATTTTCACGCGTCCCAGAAAATAGCAAAATATATTATTCGCCGCGTCCCAGAATATATGAATCTAGAAGGAGGCCTTCCGGGACGTCCTAGAATTTAGAACGCGTCCCGGAATTTGGCAAAATATCGCTGAAATGACGTCATCGCGTCCCGGAATCTCTAGTTAAAGAAGTGTATATATATTTCGGGCTTCACCCGTTCAAACACAAAAGGTCTCCTGACACTTTTGCGAGTAATGCGTCCATTTTGGATTATCAGACATTCCTCTTCAAATGTTCTGAATTTTACAATAATTTCACTATACATCATACTCCTTATTATACATCCCCAGCATATTTAGCAGAGTCGCAAGATCCTGAAGAGCTTTCTCATAGCGTTAACTTCAAATATATCCAAAGATTGGTCTAGATGACCTTCTAGCTTCCCTTGATGTTCTGGGAGTATGAAATATTGAGTATAATGTATCATGAAAATATTGCAGAATTCTGCACATTTTTAACGGAAATGCCTTCTAATTCAAATCGGACGCATTATTTGGAAAGTTGTCAGGGAATCTCACAATAGATTATGAAAAAATCACAAAAATTTATCATACACATTTTCGAATAAAGTGCCTACTAATGATGTTTCGTGGTCAAATGTATAATTTCTGTCCCATGTTAATTGTACAGGTAGAATCCACTTCACCTGCCATTTCAAGGAAAAAACTGATTTCTCACTGTGTGAGAGCTCACAAAAAACACCCCAACGTCGGATTTTGGTGACTATTTTGTGATACTTATCGCACCTTCGAGTGAGGTGTGTTCACTATGTGACTTGTGAATAATTGAAGAAACGTGAAAAATTGGGTTCACAGAGGATGAAGAACTTACGAAGCTAGTGAAAAGTTTTGAAACCAAGATAGCAGGACTCCTTGACTGGAGACCCAATTTTATACAGATGTTGACATATTGTTCAGAGTATTTTTAGATTTTTTGTCTCTGAGGTCTAAGTAAGTGCCGAATAAAAAAAATCATTCAGTTCGCAAATTTGACGCCGGGTATCATGAAATTGCTCAGAGTAGTCAATCTATTTTTTCATTCGCACTATCGGGATTCAACTCAACATTTACGGGAAAACATAAAAAATCAACGACTCAATATCTATCGGTAACGAACGATGATTTTCCATGGCAGATTCAAAGCTCGGAGAATTTTTCACCTCCTCATTGATTTAATCGTGAAACGCTATATCTATATCCATTCCGACGATATATCGTAATATATTACATTCATCAATTCTTATCTTCTATGTCATTTTTACATCAATTAACGTTCACGATATATAATCATTTTTTTTATAATCTATATGTATAACCCGAGAGGCATTTTAGGTGTGGATTTTTATACACGTACAAACGTCTTATTTTTTAACTTCGTTCGTTTAGTTCAAATTCTTCTTATCATACTTCCTGCATAAAAATGATATCATAAGATTTATATATATAATAAACCTTATTTATTAATATTCAAACGCACACCAGCATACTCAATGATTATTTCGTTTAACTTATTTGGCATACGATATGAATCACACACAGTATTTTCATTCATAGGTTAACACTACACGCATTTTATCTGTCTCCTCGTATTTTTTTTTTATATAAAACAACTGTCTTCAATAATAAAATTATCAATCCATTTTATGCAATCATATTTATATCGTATATATATATATATAATTTTTATCTTGCGAATTACGATATCTTTCATATTAGCACTGCTTATGTTTTTCCTTCTTATTCATCCTATAATAAAATGACATTACTTACTTCTTCAATCTCGTTTCCTCGAAGAACTGCTCTTAAAACATCTCAATTCTATCAATCCAAAAAATTTTTTTTCTAGTTGGTAGTTTGATGATTTCGAGATAATCTCGCAAATGTTTAAAATTACCATGACAATCGTAATTCAGATTCTTAATATCTACTTATTATTGTATAAATGTGTTCCTATAGAGCTATCGCGATGCATTTATCATTATTATTATTATTATTATTCGCTATTGACGTTTTGGTACGTTTTTTCGCATATTAGATAATATTTATTTCTCTCGAAAATGAAAATGGATGGCTTCATCATATTTGAATGTAACTCGAAAAAATTGAATATTCCAGTATCGTAATGAATAAAATACTTCTGAGAATTATTTTGGATGTAATGATTTGGGATGTGGGTGTGAGAATATTCCATCCCGAAACAAATTAGTATGAAATGATGCTGAATGCAGAGGAGAATATAATCTCAATGGGCAACAATTGATTTCATTCTAGCACCATTAAAAATTTTGAAAACTGGTACCTTAAATCCATATATCAAAATTCATCTGTACAATGAGCGTTTAGTAAGCTCGGAGTATATTTTTAAAATTGATAATCATCGTCAATTATCTTCCATTTCAGTTGAAATATTATGCACATTGCGAATATTTTCATCGGTAGAAAAAAAACATGAATCCACAACACATAAACTATTCAATTCCTGTTGATTAACTTTAAATCCAAGTGTGAATATAAGAGTGACCCGTAGGACTGTTTTATCACTCAATTCCCTCAACCTTGATAAATTAATCCTTAGTTTCCTAGGTTTTAGCCATTTTGGCACAAATCGTCTTAGAGTCTGAAATCCTTTTTTGGAGATCTAGAGTCTACATGTGATTCCATATTTTGGTATTATTTTCTCAATGTACTAAACCTAGAATAGAGAAAGCAATTTTTTTTGGAATTATCGCTACAATGAGCACCCAAAATCCATTACTGACAAAAATCAAAATATTCACTTCGGACGATATCCATTCAAATCACGTTTCACAAATAGCCTATTTGAAGTCAAATTTGATAAATAGTATAACTCGATACAAGGATGTGAAAATTTTCTTCACATCCGAGTTCTCTGTCCCGAGCCGCAAGTGAGGGTCAGAATAATCACGAGGGCAAGAAAGAGGTTTTACTCCCATGTATCGAACTATGGTTCTTGATTAACTGTGAGTAAAAATCGAATTAATGTGCAAGAAGAACACTCTTACGGACAGTGTACCGAAAACATCATTTTTAGAGTGAATGATTGAGTAATAATTGATATGGTTTATTTCAGTATTCGTAGAATTTTTAATGCACCCCCCCCCCCTAGGAAGAAAATTCAAAAGATGACAATTTGTAGGCTTTTTTGAGAAAATATGTGTCCTCCAAATTTAGCAGGAGGAATTCATACAACTTTCGAAATGGTTGACGAGTGTGAAAATGATTTTTATATGTGATTTTCTATGAGAAAATTGTGGATCTGTAGCAATTCTCATCGAGTATGCCACATGGGTACCACGTAGGTTGGTGAATTTCGGCTGAATAACTAAGGCTTCATCATATTTGGAAACAACTTATCAACTTCTTGAATCCAAATTGAAGTTTTCAAGTCTTCAATAAAAAAATTAATAAATTGATGAGAGGAAAAACTAGTGTAATCGAGAAGATGATATAGAATTAATACCAAGTTCTCAAACTGCCACGGCTTAATTGACTTTTCGACTCTCAAACAGGTTAGAACTAACTTTCTCTCGCTCTCAGGTAAATATATAGCAGTGTGCGTTCGTTGTTGATTAAATCTCATCCGTTAAAATTAATGGAGACAAGGAGTTGAAATTCGCGAGAGCTTATGCGTATTCATTAACATTCGGCAGTATGCAATTCTATATTTCCCCAAACTCAACTTCGGTATTCTCTTGGCAGCTTTTATTGCTATGATGAGTTGCGGGAGTTTGTATTTTCATACATTTCTTGTGGCATTCAGACATTTATGAGGTAGTGTTATATGCCAAAATGGATGCAATTGTTGATGATCGATTTTTGTATCATGTCAATGGTCTAAATTTTTTTTTTCAAAAATTAGGTCAATGTAAATTTTGTGTCATGGCTGAGAGATTGAGTGATAAAAGGTACACAATAATTACGATGGTATCAAAGAAGATCGGGGAATCAAAAATTTTGATGATGAAGAATACTCGTGAATGAATATCAATGATTTGAGTAATTTGAATTTTAATAACTATACAAATTAATTGCACACCAAAAATATCCATAAAATTTTGACTCATTTGAACTCGAGATATTGGCAGTTTATGTGAAGGCCGATACCAACTTATGTTTATTTATTGTATTTCTCACAACTCGAGCAGTTGACCAATAAATCTGTGCGCAGTTGTGAATCATTACTGAAGTACCCATCTCATTTTCGGTTATTTTTCACGACGATATTCTATACATCCTCGAGTTCAAATGGCAAGCTAATATCTCGATCGCAATTTTTAATTACCTTACTTAGCTAGCAATACAATTCTACCTTGTGCGCAGGACAATTCGTTTGATATCATGGAATTTTTCCGCAGATAAAATATACTGTCACTTTTTTTGCAATTCTTTACAATGTGCAGAAAATGCTCAGTATCGAGAGATTCGCAGTTGTAAAATGTTTGCATCGTCGAGGAAACGAGATAAAAGAGCAAAACTCGAACGCATTTGAGGTTAGCCGTCATCGTAGTTGGCTTTGCCATTTTTTGGCGTGGGTCGCTGGTTTTTGTAGGTTCAGGCATTTGTGCCTCCCACATCGTTGTCGATTTCGTCGAGATGAGTGCCGCCGAGCAACGTTCAATCGTCGTCGTGGATGCCGACTCTGTGAAAATTCAAATCAGATTTGAGGAAATATAAATGGAAGAAACAGATGTGAGATTTTTTTCGGAGGTATTAGGTTCCAAACTATTGGGGAGCATCGAACGACCTGTATCTGGTTGTGAAGTGTGAGTAGTTGTCTTGGTTTTAGGAGAGAATATGTATAGGATACAGTACCGGTCAAAAGTCTCAATACACCTGGAAATCAAACTGATGATCTTCAGAGCTGGATATCTCAGAACCTATTGGTTGTAGAGGGCTCTGCGTGGTCACATTTTGTAGCTCACATCAAATACTTTCAAACCTTTTTCCTGTATTTCCCGTCTCGCGTTTTATACCAAAGACACACGAGTCGGAAAAATGACTTGTTTCGCGATTTTCCAAACAAGGTACGAATACTTGCAAATTTTGGAGAGATGGTTAGATCACTATGAGACCAATGACATCTTCAAGCCCATGAAATGACGTTCAAGATCCGTTTTTGAACGTCTCTCAAAGTTGTACTGGTTTCGAGATGTAACTGACTCAGGTTGGGTGTTTTTTTCTCAGAAAATCACACGATGATCCAAAATTTATGAGGAACAGCCCAGTTCAAGGACGATAGCCTTCATTTTTTTCCCGATGTAGAGTGAAACTCTTGCAAAAATGAGGGTCAGATGCCCCAAAGTGGGCTGTTTCTCACCGTTTTTGGATTATCCAGGGATTTTTTAAAATAACACCCTTACTGAATCAGTTACACCTCGAAACCAGAACCACTTTGAGAGACGTTCGAAAACGGATTTTGAAGGTCTTTTCAGGGGATTGAAGGGGATCTCTCCGAAATTTGCAGGCGTTCGTACCTTGGGTGGAAAATTGCGGAATGAGTAATTTTTCTGACTTGTGTGTCTTTGGTATGATATGCAGAACGCGGAATACAGACAGGAGATTTGAAAGTACTTGATATGAGCTACAAAATGCAATCACGCAGAGCTCTCTCTGACCAATAGGTTCTGAGATATCCAGCTCTGAAGATCATCAGTTTGATTTTCAGATGTACTGAGACTTTTGACCGGTAGTGTAAAATTTCAGAATCAAGAAATGTGACTCTATCGTTAACTCGAGATTATCATCCGACTGTGCCGATAGATATCCCAAGGGTTGAATTATATTAAGCACATGGACTTTTATGGTATCACTCTGTCTATGGTCTCCAAATTAAGGATTCCATTCGAAAAGTCACATAGAAAGGATTCAAATGTTTCAGGAACATTTCCAAACTTTGAGGGAAGTATTTTAAGGAAAACCTCCCAGTAACAGTCGAGATCATATCTGACAGAAGAGAATTTTTATACGGTACATGTTTGTTCGAGGATGTTGGAATCTGATTGAGTGTTACTCTTCGATCATCGTCGAGTGAATGCCAAAAATATTCCGATTCTGATTCTGATTTTAATACCAGGTTGATTTTTTACATCAACAAATATCTGGAATGTACCAGGTACTCCTGCAGGAGGTGCTCAGAGCCCCTGTGCGCAGGCTGGATTCCCTATAGTGGAGACGAGAAATTTATCTCCGACATTTTTTTTTTTATTGAGGCGAAGTGTACGGAGGGTGAATTTTACATCTCCACTGGACCTACAGTTTAAGGTGGATTCCGAACCACCGAAATCACGGTAAAGGCACTTGAAAAAATTTTCAGTGGTGCCGGCACCGAGGATCGAACCCACGACCTTCCGATTGAGAGGCGAGAGCTCTAACCTCGCTGCCACCGCGGCTTCATATATTTCTAATCATTTCTATTACATTCGAATAGTCAAAAATACAACTCTCAAGTAAGAGGAACGTAGAAATCCAGATCTTACCTCGAGCTCAGCCGAATCATAGTCGTCATTGTGGTCCTTGCGCATCGATTCGTTGGCGCTTAACTACTGGACGATTATGTGCGGCGCAGAAAACAGTACGAACACTGTTGCAACTATTGTGAATATCGTAAAGGTCCACAAGCAAAGCCTAGAAAGATATTCAATGAAAGTTTATGCCGCATATCATGTACAATTAATACATTCTCATTTGATGGAATCGTGCCGAGACCAAGATTTGGTCCACGATAAGGATTTCTTGGAGGTCTCGTGAGATTAGAATATTATCTCTTTATCATAGATTTGCGGATTAAAACCGATTGAACGTAGAAGTCCTGATGCTACCTGTCATTCTCTGGGTGTCTAGAAAGATATTTGATCACGGATCTGCTGAATTTATTACACTTAGAGACAGCACATTTTTTGTTGAATTAATTCTTCCCGAAGGTGCGATATGGATACCCCGTAAAAGGATCGATAGAGAGGTCAATAAATTTGATATCATGAGGGTATGAACTATATTCCATATCTCGCGTTCATCCCCCATGGATTTAGCCGTTTGATGAATAAGCTACGACAAAATAATAACAAAATATTCTGAAACAGATGAAGGAACAATGGATAACCAATATGCTTTAATAATAGTGGAATTTTTTTTAACCCTGAGGTGCCCCATCAATTGTGCCGAAGAAGAATTTCGAACTTTTTTAAAGGAGGATTTTAATCAAAAGAAAACCTACCTATCAACAACCATGGCAGCAAATTTCCAATCACTAATGACCTCAGACTCCATGTCTGACTTTTTCATTTGTCCAGTGATGAATTGCAGCTCTTTGAGGATCGTATGCAACTCTCGTTGGGTCCCGCTCAACGGGAGCGATGCCGACGTCTCCTCTACGGTTGCGGGCCTTGCCGTCAACGGCGTCCCGTAAACCGACCTTGAAAAATCAAGAGCTCGCTATTAGTGTGCCGATAAATCATGAGTATCCAAAGTATCGCCTCAAAATAAGTATAGAGGATACACAAGAAATCGGTGAGTCGTGAAGAAAAGCTATTAGGAATTCCCTGAATAGAAAGAAAATATCCACGATGCTCAGGGTAGAACGAAGTCATTGAAAAATTTCTATGTCAAAGAATCACCATCAACTACTTTGTGCGACGATGCAGAATGACTCATTTTTTCGGAGAGAATTCTTTTTTATTCCAATCCTCGAATCACAAAAAATACACTCTGAATGGAAAATATACTTGTTATGAATTGAAGGTTACAAGATAAGTAATCCAACGGGTGTTTTTCTCATCATTTGTGTTATGTAAGGTTCACGTGTTTACAAAGGCGTAGATCTATCATTGACAAAGCGAAACAGGTACACATCTAAAATGTAACAAGTGTCTACATAAGCTAATAAGCGTTGATGAGGGAAATATATTTTTCAGTAGAACGAGTCTGGGTATGGTCAGACCGAAGAAATTTTATATCCCACAGTGAAGTAGTAATATCAATGTCAAGTCAGACATAAGTTAAAAAGTATACATTGGGTATCATGAAACTGGATGAAGTTACTCATCATGATGGTCATTCTCGTACTACACTTTCCATATTAGAGTATTGACTGTAGTCTTTGGATCCGCAGCAAAGTTTGACAAAGTCCGAAATGAACATACAAACTGCGCCTCATGATAGTTAGTAAGAAAATAGGTTTTGCGGAATTAACTCGTGTTTTCAAATGACAAACAGCTTTTGCTTCATATTTGGTTGAGGATTCTTTTACTTCGAGTTACAAGACATCCTCATGATTGTATAAGTTAACACATTCATTGCGATGGGCCCCCACGACTTTTTACTGCTCAATTTTTTCTGACTCTTATTCGCCCAAAGAGTATTTTTTATGCCAATTTCTCATATCGTTCAGTTTGCTGAGGGTATAAATGTTCAGGTAGGGGAGAATTTTTCTTCATGTGGTTGCATCCATTAAAGTGTGAGTGTTGAGTTTATGTCCAAATGAAAATATCAAAGAACTGCCTAGGTCGTAGGAGTATTCATTAATTAAATAAATCATAGATCATTAAAAAAAGTAGAGGACGGTCAGTTGTCTCACCTTATATAACTTGAAGTAGGCTGGGCACTATTTATATGACGAAAATCATCATCCATATCAAGGACGTTTGCTAATAGGCTCTTACTGCTTCTTTCTTGTAGCTCAAGTTCCTTCATCTGATTGCTTATGAGAATCGTCTTTCTCGTGATCTTCTTACCAGGCCTGCCCATTCTTAATATCCAAGGTAGCCATTGTAAGAATATCGTCTTTGTCTGCGAAGCCAATGATGTTACGTTAGATAACGAGCGCAATGCGGAGGATGAGTGGCAGGAGAATAGGATTTTCTCTACTTGGCCTCTCGTTTCTTATCGAACTGTTCTCATAAAATTGACATTTTATTGAACAAAGAAAAAGACAGATAGAAAGCAAGAGAAAGCTTAGGATCGAACGTGAGATTCGCAAGGATCCTGTTATTTCAGTATAGGTTATCAGAATCGCAAAATATTTGCTCGCCAAAGCTGATATATATATATTCCCGAGTAATGTAAATCTAGTACGTATGAACTTGGATATAGTGATGAACGTTTGGAAATTGGTATCTTTTGATCGAAAGGTAGCGTACAGTTCATTCATCTTGTGGTCTTGGAATTTATTCTCTCACTCTCTGACTGTTCAATGAATTCGTTTTACATATATATTGAGACGGATTGTATTATTTATGAAGCCGTTTGGTGTGTCTTTTAGATATACTATCCCGGCTTTTGTGGAAGATAGAGCCACGTGTTTGATCTTTTATCAGATCATGTCAGTGAGTCAAGGTAATATTGACATTTGGGAATGACGGGAGACTGCATTGGGATCTTGAATTCTCTCAAAGTCTCTGTTTCCATACGAACTCTTCGATTCTAGATCGAATTTTAGAAGTACGTATAAGATCAATGGAATATAACTCATGTTTCTGCAGTACATTATTAGTGCTACTGCAGAACTTGAGTGGAACTTTTAAGTATAATCCACTAGAATATCGAAAAATCTTGATCAGCAAATGAATGAAATAATCTGCATGGAAGTTTTGATCTCAACTGATATCATTTAGGTGTAGATTCACCGACATGTTTTGGTTGAAATAGTACACATTGAGCATGTCAACATCATACTGTGTAAGAGTGAGACAAATTTGGATTATTACTAGGATAGTTCAATTCGATACGGTTGTGAGGTAATGCAGACTTTAATTGCAATCAATTATTCTATAATTTAAATTCATGAGGAGACCGCTATGAGCTACAAATCAATGAGTAGATCAGGATGGCATAAATCAATAAGTTCATTCAACACGTCCACTACAACGGTTTCCATCGGTGGGACCCACGATTTTTCATTCTTCAATCTTTACCGACACGGACTTACTCGGAATTTTCTCCCAAAAAATCGATCGTAGTGATTTAATTCACCAAAGGCGTAAAAAATGAGCCAGAAAAGATTTTAAGTCCATATGGGCTTTTCTACCGAATAACAATGATCCGGTTCATGACGGAATGGAATTACAAAAAAACAGCGTCGCAGCGAGTGTTTCAATTATGGAGATCTGACAGGTCTGACCAATCTGACTGCACTGAACGAACCTGGCCGAACGAGTTTTCGACCGTGTTTTAACCTGAGTCAGTCAGACTAGCTTCTACCTCTTCAGTTGCCTGCCCGTAACCTCCTTCAATAGAAATATCCTGGAGAACGAGATTTTGTGTGTGTTGAAATAGACCCTTTTCCACAAGTATAGGAGTAATCCCTCGGAAATATTTTCATCAAGAAAAATCATACTTGAGCATGTAGAAGGGGATGAAGCTAATCTGATTTGGTTAGGCTAAATTTTGTCGACAGTGTGTTTGGTCAGATCAGACTGGCCTGATATCCATAATCGAATGAACCCAATATCACATTCTCAGAAAATTGCTTTGGTTATTTAAAGAATGTTGATATTAGTGATGACTTTCTGTGAAAATTTTAACGAAATCATTCAGAACAAAAAAATCTGTACGATGTTGAATGGTTTTTTTCCAGAAAATTACCAGTTTTTAGAGATTATCCGGAATAACAAAGACATTTTTTGAGTAACTGGAATGGAGTTATACCTTTTTCGTTTGAAACCGCCCGATTATATACCGTAATTTTGACAGATCATCAACGAATCTCGAGCGATATCTTCAAAAAATGACACGTCTTTCACATCTCCAAATGAACAAAAATTCTCAACGTCTGTTCCAAAGTTAATTCTACCAATGAACAAGTTAAGGACGAAATTTCCGCATCGGAAATCGTGAATGTGTAAGTGGGCGGACGAGTAGAATACGACGACGAAGCTTACGAATAATTACACTCACCCAACTTGGCATTTCGTAATTGTCAGGCTTCCGATGATGGTAATTGAGCACAAGGACCGTAAGTACTACGCTGCTTGCCACCATGAACATGATGCAGTTGAAATAAGTTCCTGCAAAATCGGCATATCCCCACGGAAAACGTCCGAGGGAAGCGAGTGATTAGTCGTACGAACATTCACAAGACTACATCTCTATATCACTATAAATGTTAGGGTGAATCTACAGGGCTATCCTTTCATTGACGAAAACGACCAGAGAAACGAGATTCAACTTTACGACACGGATAGATCCTTTCTCTTACTCTGTCTCGTTTTCTATATCTCGATTCGATGTACGGACCCGATTGATCGTCATAGGAAGATAGAGAGTCTGCTCAAGGGAAACTGTAGCTTAATGACTCGAATATCGTAGATAGAGCAAGGATGGTTCGGGAAAACCAATTACGAGGATCATAAAGAGTTGGTGGACTATGTATAGAGATATATATGTGGATATTTTGTATGAAGATAACCAATGGAGTGGTAGATGGTATGGTCGATACCGTTCGTTAAATGTTGCTGATGGCTTTGACAATTTCAATTTAAAGCATCTGTCAAGGCGTTTATCATTTTTAAAAATTTTCCACAAATTTTTGGAAAGTTTGACTCTAGGTGATATTTGAAAAATTACGTAAATCGTTTCCGTGTCGTTTTGATCATTGGATAGCCCTCGAGATACGGATAGATGCACTTTGGTGAGTTTTGATCTGTGATTTTTGCAAGATGATTTGAATTCAATCGCTGGACGTTTGGCATCAAATCTGCCGAAAATACATTCGATTTTCAATGATGAATCATAACAGTTCAAAACTTTCCATTTAGTAATATTCGAAAGGCGGAAAAATACAAAATGAAGCGGGTATACAGATAGACATTCAAGAGAAGCGTCACACACATACACACATCCTATATCACTGTCTCACTCAAAAGAATCGCAGCAAAAAAAGGCAATCACACATCTTGAAGCATCATTTATTCACACGACAAATTCACACGTGAGAGTCATCGACATAATAACTGATCGGACACAAACATCGAGTGCACATAACATTCTTCAAAGATGATAGCCATAATATATGATGATTAAAGCAATTATATCTAGACATTTATCACATTTATGAATTCACATCAATAGATTTTTAATTGCCTTCACAACATTCTAGCAAACAAACATTCACATTAATATGATGGATGAGATTAAAATGACGTAGGATCGACATCATTTTTAGAGTTTTTTGATGGTATGAACGTGCAATTTTTCATTTTAGCAATGATTAATAACAGAGAACACATTTTTATACATATACTCGTGGGTCAAATGCCCTAGAACAATTTTTCATTAAAATCCAAACATGCGACACGTATTTTGCACTCAAGACTAAGTCTCTACACGGTGATGCCTTATATGACTACTGATTATCATGCCTAACTGCTAAATCTAGTATTCATGATTACGTGCAAAACAAAGTAGTTTTTAACATCGATTTATAGTTTATCTTAGATCAAGAGAGATAGATATCAACATTATTCTCTGTATAAAATATATCTTCAATCAAGAGACGATTTTTAAAGAAATAATTTTGTCGAGGCTCGGATGACAATTAGAGATAAGAAATTTATATGGTAAGACGTGAAATTTGTTGTCTACAATCGTACCGAATGATTTATTTCTTGTGTGAGAAATACATTGCAAGAAATATGAAGGGGACACAATTTCTCCAATTCGCCTAAAAGTATTCATGCATCACGATGATTTGATTGCATGAAAAACAAGATTACCCAATAACTAATATTAATTGGGTATCTTTTGCTATTCAAATTGATCACAAATTTCCCAAAGATTCCCAAAAGTTTTTCAAGGATTCATCAAAATAATACAAACTTGTCAATTCCTTTTGGTAAATTTCATGCCAGAGTTCATTGACCCGGCTTCATTTTAGTTTCTCCGACGGATTCTGCATGTAAGAATAGTCGACTTGGTTTCATTCTTATTATCTACATCAAGTTTGATCCCCTTTCCCCTTTCCATCCACGAATCATCCGTGCGCGTGACGACTCATGATATTCACGACACTTCACGGAAACGATCTTTTTATCCGATTCAAACATACATGAATTTCATACGGATGATTTCTCTTTATTCGGGAAAAGCCAACATCTCGAAATTTCATGGACTGCCCTCTGAATGGCTGCATCAAAATTGATCACAACCATAGCAATGTGTCTCAGGCGAGCCTTTATTTGATTACAGATAAGAACGTGTTACCCAAATGCAACAATAACCGCGTCTCATTCTATTCTGAATTTCCTTTTACAGACAAATTTCATGTAATAAAACTGGTTTTATTACATAAGTAAAAACCCGTCAAAACCATTCATTTTTTCATCTTATTCCATCGAAACAGACCATTTCCACTTTCGACATAAAATTCTTTTCAGAGAAAAATCCTCATTCTGAGTTGTTTCACAATTGAAAAGTATAGACACAAGGGATGAGTGTTCTTACTTCTTTTTTTATCGAACTCTCATCGTTTTTCATAAAGTAACGGGTCGGTCATAAAGTTTGTAGCACAGCCCAGGGCAAGTCTGCTTTCTCATCCAATTAGTATAAATTCTCACTGAGAAGCAGAATGCGCATTGAAAAGAAAACGATAACGAGATATACTCCGGCAGTTTCAAATATCAATGGTACGAGGGCTTGACAGGATTTTTTTTCTTCTCTACATTCAATATCGAATGGTTAATTGAGTCTTTTTGGAAGGATTGAAACGAATGAGAATGCCGTGTTACCTATACAATTCTTTTACGATGAAATCGAAATGATTAAGCTTCGTAGAGTGTATCCAGGGTGAGAAAACTCATGAAATTTTTCAGGCATGTGTAATATGATTGCAGACTATGGACTCCTTTTTCTTGAAATGTTCGTAATATCCGAGTTTCTAACAACAAATGCCCGTCATTCAATTTAAAATCTCCGATATGTGTGTGAGGGGCTTAAAACCCATTTCTCAAATTCTTTTTAATATATGAGTTTCTGACAATAAATGACCCTCTTTCAAGGTAAAACTGGTGGTACTGTTGAATCCAAGTGCAGATCAGAGACTCGTTTTTACCCGCCTGTACAGGTATGATAATGCACACATCAGATGACAACCCAACACTGAAACGGAGTGACATATTAGCTCAGATCTTTTTCTTGTAGGCTTCTAATAGTTGATATGTTCGTTTCTATGTATTTTTTACGCACTGTTACACCTGTGCGCTCACTTCCGTGAAAATATGATAGTTATGAATGAATGTATCCATCCTTCCCCACAAGGCACCGTATAAATCGACTTTTACAAAACCACCCAGAAATTCTCTCCGTGACTCCTAAGGCCCTCAACATCCCAATTGAAGGGCCGCGTGGAAGAAAGGCGTATGGCGGTTACGCTCTTTTCCCTCTGTCGTTTTTTTGAACCTTCGAACGATGATCCATCGCCCCCTAAGACTCGTTTTTCGAAAAACCTTGAAAAACACCTTGGATCGTAAACGGCGTAATTGCATCGGAAAATGTCAAAAAGGGTGAAATTCTCTCACTCAAGTCCAGAAAATTTCCAAGAGGGACGTAATTTTCAATATCATATTCTAGGAGAGCCTAAGTCCCTGATGCAAAAGTGCGTTATTACTTTTTATGAAGGGCGTGATCAGGTGTAATATGGAAAAAGGGCTTTATTTGTGATGGAAAAATTTTGAAAAAATGCTTCTGAATCGAAAAACGCTATTTTGCTGTTTCTAAATATTGAAGCGTGTTCTTTCAACTTCAAATTAAGTGTTTCCACCCTTCCCTAGTGAAAATAGATCCTCGATATTTTCACACGACTAGTAAAAGCTTCTCGTGCGTATACAACCGTTGAGCTTGGATTGAGCCGCCTTTTCGCGGCCAGATATCTTGTAAAACATGCCCATAGACATTCTCGGAAAATTTGAAGAAGATTGGACTTGATTTTGAAACCTGATCCCACGCTTTGTAGAGAAGATGCGTCGAAATTTGACACAGTATTCGGAAAAAGGGCCTAACTGCATTATTTGAAATAGCTATGAAAAATTTAACATTGACTGTAATCCTCTAATTCTCGTACAGATATTTCAAGGATGTCACCTTCTTTGGAATAAAGCAGGTTGTATCACCCAATCATTCCTCTGGCGACTTTGGTTAGCTTTTTATCGATTTTCTTAAGATGACCTCTTTGCAATTACGCCCTTTTTCCACGCGGCCCCTCAATTGTATCTATTTGAGACACTAATCCATCACTGTGCTGAGTTTCGCAATTTTCTGTTAGTTGATTCGAGTACCGTTAAAACTATACCTTAATCTGGACTTTCCGATATGGGTTAAGGGGTTATTCATGAACGAGGTAAGATAAATTTTCATGATCTTAGACACCTTCCCTCTAGTAAGATTTTTTGAATGAAAAACTGCTGACTCGTACACGCAGTGTGAAAAAATGAAAAACCTTGTCCTCTTTCGAACCTTCTGTAATTCATGGATAACCCCTAATAGAGCAATCAATGAGCGGTACAAACCTTTCAATTCTCAAACAACAACATACCAATCTCATTCACACATACACACAAACACACACTTACGTACACAATGAAACTAAGAGCTTGTGCTCCATGAAGGCATTATATATATATATATATATATATAGGTTAGGTTACCCAGGCAAAAGCCCGGCGTCAATGGGCTAACGTCGCATATTACGAAGTCAAATCGAATGAGCTATCAATAATGCACATAATGCAACCGCTCTACCGTCCCATATCTATTTATCACAATTGCGGACCACCTCTCAATATATATCCCTGTGAAATAGCTCCAGAGTTGAAGCCTGGGAGCTTCGTATGTTGCTCTGCTCGAGAGCTAATTAATGCGAGATAGAGCAACAGAGGGTGGCGACAAGCTCTCTCTCTCTCTCTCTGGCCTTTGCATTCAAGCCAAGCTGAAATTTCGATGTATAGAGTAAGAGGGGGGGGGGGCGAAGGGCTCGTTAATTGCTGATGAGGTGTAGTCTATGTAGGTATAGACAAAGACAGAGAGAGAGAGAGAAGTGAGGTTAGGGTAGCTGCGAGCCACCAACTTGACTCAGCCCATGAATTTATAGGCGCGCGAATTTGCTAGATATATATATATATATATATATATAAACATACATAGGGGGCACTACTGTATCTTCTATATGCTCCCCACGTGAATCCAAATTGAGCAGTAATCTATGCTTCTGATGTAACTAACTTGTAAACTGATATTTTCAGATATGGTATAGATATGGAATGCGGTTTGGTTCTCAGAAACGGAAATTACAGAATTGGTGGCACGAAAGGAGATATATATATATATATATATATATATATAGATAGATAGAGAGAGATGGAGAAATCGAATTTGAAATTTGAGTTTGCGTCTGAATGGAATACGAAATTGAGTGATTTTGAAGCTGCTCAACGGGTATAATTCGAATGAATTGATCGTACCACGTATTGTTACGGATCGTTGAGTTTGCTCGCTTTGCCATACTGATTGCGATTGTATACATTTAATATCCATGATTGTGTGCTACTGTTTGCTATGTGTAGATATAGAATGGTCACCTTTGGCTTTACTATATTAGGTGGTATGCGAGGTGAAACGATTGGAGTTTGAATTATTATTGTCACATTACAGGTTGACTGTTATATGAGAAATTGAATTTGAATTTCAGCAGTTAGGTTAGGGTCATAATGATGTAGTCACGTGATGTATGACGAGACAAAGGATGTTGATTTGGCTGACTAATGGAGACTGATTGTGCAGTATCGCTTTGGTTGGAGAAAATTTCACCTTAATGAATTGAGAGAGATGTATATGATTCATGATTAGTTGCCTATTTATAGGTTAACAGCGTTGATACTGATCCAAAATCTTCTAAAACTGCTGCTAAGTGGCTGATGTTATAAATTGAGATCTTAGATCTCAAGGAAGTTCTTTTGCATTGAGGATTTAATGACTGCGTATGTCATGGTATTTTGGATGAAGATTGCTATGTAATTATGGTACAAAAAATGTCAATGTGGAAAGCTGATTTCTATCGAAATGTGGCTCCATTCAAGTATAGAAACTATTACATCCAATACTCATTCATTTGAAATTCAATCAAAACTCCTCATGATTAAATGATTTTTCGCAAAATGCTAGTTCGCTTGCTTACACATTTTGGTGAGAGCATATTTCGATTCAAATTATGGAACCGTATCATGAATTCACAAATCTCAGTTAGAAATACAGATCTATTCCGACCACTTGTAGTAATCGTCATCTCAACGGTTTATGAAGATTTTTTCATGTAACCGCATTCGCAAATTTCATTCCCAATTCATTCCTCTTTTCATTAACACATTCTCAATTTCTTTCGAAGGTTATTGAGCGGAACCTCTAATTTTAGGTTAGTTTTGATATCAACTTCTCCTAAACCTTAAATTGCTAATTTAGTTTAGTAGTGAGTCCAGTTTGAGTTCGAAAAATATCTGAAAATTTCTTGTCTCTTATATTTGATCAGAAGGGAAAGAATCCCCTGGAAATATGTCTACAGCACTTCAATCTCATCTTTTCACGAGAATCGTTTCCACATTCATTTTCCAACCAACACTGTGATTGGACACTCTTACAACCATGAGTATTGGTGCAATATTCGGCAACGAACTTTCAATTCATTTCTCTTGAGAATATAAGCTAACTCGAATCAAATAGGCACCAAAATTCCCAAATGTCGAAATGTACACTGTGTTAGTCGATGATATACCGAATTCGATTTCACGACGCTAAAGCCCGGGTGAATAAACCTATAACTCTTGCCTCCAAGTTAACGTTATTAATCTCTCGCATTGCCGTGTATTCACTTTTGGCGCTGCCACAGAATTACCATCAATTCGCACGCTCGCGACGACAACGACGAGTCCATCAAATGGACCTTATACAGCATCCACATCCTATTTTCAAGTTTTGCCCACTCACACATACATATACATGTTTCCTAGTTCTAAATCCCATACAAATACAGAGACACTTACACTTTCATAGGGAATTTACTCATATGTAAATACACCCGAACAGTATCTATACGAAAACTATGATTCGAGCTTTCCCGTACGTCCAGAGTGAAGCAAGTTTGTTTATATGAAGTTGTATTTCGACGGTATAGGGGAAGACTTTTTGTTTTTCTCCATTTGATTTTCAGAAGCGGGCCTATCAGTCGTGTACGGTACAAACAACGAGAGGCACGCATTTTGCGAGCGTACTACTGGGCTAAAAAGTTTAGAGAGAGAGGAAAGAAGAGTAGGAGGCCGGACGATAGATAAAAGTTATCTCAAAACGCGCGCAAAAGCTCGCCTGGAAGCGAGAACGCGCCTGCTTTAATTTCCGTTGGGTCGAGAGCGAGTCGAGCTTTTCTTCTTTTTACTTTATCTCACTCACTCTCTCTTTCATCGAGCTTGCATATTTTTTGCACACGAAATATCCTCGTTTACTATCTAAAAGTCCGATCTGTCGATACTTTGTCGCTGCAAAGTGTCACCTAAAAATATGCTATACGTACATGCACATATATTTGCCAGAATTTTTTCTTTCTTTGAAATTTGCCAACTGCGATTGGTATTCGCCGATGTTTCATTTTTTTTTTTTTTTTGAGCTGGGGCGTACAAATGCGAATCGAGACTTACTAAAATATATAGTCAAAGTGAGTGAGAATTCACTGTGAAAGTAAAAGAGAAAAGGTTTCTCATACACTGCAAAATTGCAATTTCTGTAGGAGAGCGAAATTTCGTGCTTTGTTTTTAATGCAGCGAGGCGATTGAGTATTTTTCTTATAAAATTCCAGCTTTTATTCAGGTAGGGAGCTGGTGACTATTAATCAACCTATTCTCTATTCTTGATCAATTTCGCGTCCAATATCAATTTGAATATCAACGGCTGAGAGTTCCTTTGAAGATGGTAATTAGTCCACCGTGATTGGTTTTCACCTGATTGACCGAATATTTCTAGAAGAAATTCGATTTGTATCAAAATATGCAAAGAGTCGATATACTCCCAACTAGCATTGAGGAAGGAAATCCTACTCGTACCAAACTGGATGAGATTCTTATATCTCGAATATAGTGAAAGTTCATGATGCAGAGCAATCAACAAGTATGGGTTCAAGTTTGCTCACTCATTTTCATCTGCAAAGCGAAATTCCCTGTTGAAGAAATTGAATTTTACAAATGATCCGTATTGCAAAACCATGATTGGAGAATGAAATGTTCTGTCTCGAGAAAACTTTTTTTATCTCATGAACACGCGGAATATGGAGCTATGCATAGAAGAGACCTAAAACATAATCTTTACAGCACAACTGGCACACTCGCTGGTAAAGATGACGACGCGAGGAAAGAAACCGGCCCAAAAGCATCATCAGAGTCAGTCAACTCCGGACGTAGTATCCGCCATACTGGAGTTACCCAGAGTTTGGTTGAGAATATCCGCCATTCGGTCACTCCTCTTGTCTTTAGGCACTGCCAAAGCCAGAAGATAGGGTACCCGGGCAACCTCGAAGATCGATATCAGTCACTTCACTCCCATCCCGGGTGAATTCCGGACGAGGGAGAAGGATCTTCTCGGAGAGAAGACCTGAATTATCTCATCTTGTTGTCGCTCTTCGTATCCCTACGACGTGTGTCGCTCTACTTCCATCCCGGATACACTCAGGATGAGGAAGAACCACCTTTCCTTAGAGCACACCTGAACCGTCCCGTCTCCAGGTATTCTTAGATCCTAGACGATCTGTCATCAGATACGCCAACTCCCTTCCCTCCCGGGTACTCCCAGGATGATGGAGAATGGCTTGCAGTAATATCATTCCTGCGTAAGCCGTCTACGATTACTACCAGAAAGACTGTCAGTATTCTCCGGGTACACCCAGATAAGACTTACAGTACCAGCCATTACCTTCTGCTTCATGGATACTCTCGTAACGAGAAAGTTAGAATAATTTCATTCCCAGAATTAGAGACTTTGTATCATGTATCCACACTTTTGAGGGTCACCAAGTTTTCACTGATAGAAAACATTGTCAAAAAGGAGTTAGTTCTCCTTATTCATCATCCTGGCCAGCAAGTCCATTCATTTATAATCAATACTCATGATACGTGTATATATTTTTATTTATTCAGTACTCGGATACGAGTCGCGGCTCGAGTATTTAGTCCCAAATTCTTCCTGTTTCCGAATGTTGTTGGTCAAGATATTAAAATTTTAATGAACGAATGTTTAAATGTAAAATAATACAATTTTTTTGGATCCCGGATCGAAATTCTATTGAAAGGGGAATCAAAATTTTGACATTGGATTTAGAGAGTAAGGATGATTTTTCATTCACACGTATACTCACGAAACTTACCGCATTATTATCAGCGACAATGCAGTTAGATGCCTCTACCAGGGAACATTTGGACTCTGAGAAGATTTTCAATCAGAAAATTGAGGTAAAACTAGTGGTTAAGTACTCCAGCCTAGATTCGTAATCGAATACACTAGTCAGTCGACGTATTAATCAAAGAATTTTGTTTCCACGACGATATATCACGTGTTTCCGTCATTTTCTCTATCAATGCAAAGTATCAGAAGTAGAAGATAGTTTCAACCCATACATCAGTAATCAGATAAGTTCCTCAGCAAAATCAATTGATGCTGTTCAATTCAAGATAAAATACGAGTCTCTAGATTAAGTTTGAAAAGAACAACCACCCGCATCCGCAATCACACCCTGAAACGCCATTCCAACAACCTCCCTCAAACTCCTTCAAATTTCAAATCTCTTCCAGCCTTTTCATTCAAGTTTTACGCAAATGCAATGCGGGTCAAAAACTACTCGAAAATCGTACACTTGAGACTCCTCATTTCTCTTACTCTCTCTAGGTCGCGACCGCGAGCGGAGCAACTTCCCAAAGCGCAAACGACTCGGCATACCAAGTATATATACACAGAATACGCGAAGAGCTTGAGAATGGGTTATATCATATATATATATATATATATATATAGATGGTAGAAAGCCTGCATGTGTCTGGTCTACCAGTGTGGCTCTTTTGTTCGGCTCTGAGCAACAAAGCTCCTCCCTAGCAAGCACACTGCACAATCTCTGCACTTTCATAGAGTAGAGGCTAATTTGGTTGAGCGGGCCACTATATGGTACATAGACACTATGTGTACCGCCCCTACAGCTGCTTTAGGCACGTACTAAGGTTATGTATTTATGTATATACATTTAGTGTGATGGTGAGGGTGAGTTGGGTAACGCGTTGTCGGCCTGATTTTTTTCTCGAGAAATCACCCGAAGCGCGTCGCTTGCAGTCGTCGACGATGATGCTCGAGTACTTGCCCCTGGCACTGCCAACTCCTTTACACTATTTTCTCATTCTTTTTTTTTTTTTTCATTACTTTTAATTACGTGAGAAATGAAAACTCAAGCGACGGATCATAACGAGTCTAGAGTTTCTCTTTATGATTTGTGCTATTTTATTTTGCATGTCTCGTGTTGCAGTATGTTCTCAAAGTTATTTTGAACTTTTCTGCGTTCTTATGGGTGTATTTGTATTTTGGTCGGTGAGTTGGTATTAAGAAGGTTTTCGGGTTTTTTTTGTACTGCAAAAGTTTGCGGAGAAGTCTGTAGTGTCACTTTGTTGCGAAAAAGTTGATGTAGCTTACTTTGATTCTATTTGGAGGGTGTGAACGCCGGGTGGAGACGATTGGATTCTGCCGAAGGAAAGTTTGACAGAATGCTTTTGTGATCGATCATATTTAGTTTCCAGCTGCTTTTAGATTCCAACGCACGGTATGGAAGATATACGTAGAATTCTGTGAGTCAATTTCATTAAGAGTAAGACTTCGTGGAATAAAACTTTGACTCGGTGGAAAGATTAAAAAATAGACCGAAAAGTGTTCAATCTGAGTATGTAGAGATGGATTTTGATACCGATATTTTGTTTGGATTACTTGTTTCAACTTGAAACCTCATTAGCTCTTGGATATTAGATTCAATTGGAAATTTCCCTCCCCAGGTATTTTGTCAGAAAACTAGGCATCGACATTTCGTAATTCTGTGTCCCTGGTTCAAACATCTTTCATCAAGAAATGAGAGAATATTTTGGTGGGAGGCTTTTTAGAGAATTTGAACAGTACACTAATTCAAGGTGAGTGACGGCAGCCACGCACCCAGCGGATTTTCCTTCAACTAAAGTCAATGCCATGACTTATCCATGCTAAAGTATACCTACATCTATGTTCACGGTATAGAATTCGCAGTGTCTTGAGTTCAATTTTCGGCCTCCCGATATTTATAACATATATAAATTCAGCGCTCGAGTCAGTTCTCACCTCGAGTTGCCTGCTAATCTAAATCCTAGTTTCTGAAACTCAACTTAAATATAATAAAATTGGATGATTTCGAGTTTTTTGGGAAGTCGGACTGACGAAATTGATGCCCACCGATGTTGCAGTGGATGAATTTAAACACGATTTTGTACGCAATAAATTTTCATTCACAAAAAACCATTTGAGAGCAATAGTGTGAACCCATTACATAGAAATAATTTTCTCGTCTTTCGCCATTTCGTCTCAGGGAAAGGGAGATATTTGAACGAAATTCGGCAGTGCGGGCGTCTAACAAGGTCTAACATAAAATCCTTATGGAAATTTTATCAACTCCAGAGATGGGTACCCTCTGTAGCTAATGCAAAATAGTGGACTAGTCAAGTTTTTGATAATATCTGACATTACCTTGTTCAGAAAGTGCCTCATTCAGAGTTTTACTTCCAATTCAATAATTCCTTTGCTTCTGTCCAAACAACTTTACTAATAGCACACAATGTACGATTCAATTAAGCTGTTGAGTTGACCAAACAAGTGATATTTTTGTTATGAAAATGATAATTTCTTGGCGAGCTATTGAAAATTCCATCGAAGATCAAATAGGGAGTGGTGGAAATCAAAATAGTCTTGTGATGGTTCTTGCGACATCATTCTACATCTCTGATATTGAGATTGGAACTTTATCTTTCCTGAGATCATCACGATCTCGGTGATTTAGCTGAGCGTTATCCTAAATCATGTCGTGAATCATAAACTCTTTATTGAATGGTGAATGAGATCGATAGGTACGCCAAGAATTGACCGTGGAAAAGAACTCGTCTCCTGCAACCACAAATGAAGCCGAAGAAGGAGAAAAATTCCCCAAATTCTAATTCTCATATGAGCTCAAGCTTGAATCCTCGTGATTTGATGAGTATATGCATGACGGGAAAATTCTGCTTGGAAAGTATAGATATGCGCATATATTGCCACGCAAAAAAGATTTTCAACGTTAGAAAGTCTACAATGAAAAGTTTGCCCATTCAACACTCCATACGTCTAGGGGAGAGTGGGGCGAATTAGGACAGGTTTTGCAGTCGGGCTATCTGGCGATACTTGGGGATAGGCGCGCTACGGGACATGAAAGTTCAACTATTGAATGTATTGTAAAAAAATTTTCAGACCTCTAGGTCTTAGCGTTCATACTTTTTTTTTAAGTTTTAGAAAAAAAATCTGTCCTAATTCGCCCCGCGTTGGGGGCACTTTAGTACAGTTTTGTGGGCAAATCGGGACAGCCTTTGAAAATCGAGGTATACGGCAATATTCCTCGACTATGAGAGTCGAGTTTGCTCATCAAAACATGTAGTAGTAACCCTAAATACAGAGGGAAACTCGCTCGCGACCTTTACATCCTCCTATAGAGCCTCAGCAAGCGAGGGATTTTTGTGTCATTTTTGAACATTATCGAAATAGGCGCTTCATTGGTGCACTATCGTCTTCAGCAATCAGTAATCGATTCGTGGCTTCTAAGAGTCAAATTTCTTTCTTTTTTATTCATATTGGAGGTACTTTTACTCGCCCTGAGTCGACGATCCAAATGATGGAGTGCGACAATCAATCCAATATCAACGAATGCGACAGTGAAAATGCATGAATCGAGCATTATCTTCGAACACGTTGAAAGCGACTTCTGACCTCTAATCTGACTCTTGAGACGACCATTAGACATCATAACTTCACTTTTTCACCCATTATCAATCACCTAACTATCCCTGAACCTCCCGCGCTTCGAAAAACGCCCAATATACATCATTCATATATAATATACCCTATATACATCATGTATATATTATATAATATATACGAAATAATATACATAATGTGTATCAATATACAATATACATCATATTATATCTGTATAATATATATAGATACGGGTAATTATCATCGAAAAACACGGACTCGCGACCGGTCGACCGATTTTAAATGGGATTTAGCATTGTCCTAATTCGCCCCGTCCAGTTTGTCCTAATATGCCCCCAAGCGTTTTTTTCGCAAAATTGCGATTACTTGAGTTCAACTGGGCCGATTTCGGCCCACGACGGCTCAAAATCTTTGTTTTGTAATGTAGTTTTTGACCCTCAAATGGCGATGAAGTCCGTCCAGTTATGCAGGAGCAGCGTAAACTCTTGCATTTCCAAAATAAACCGCGTGAGGCCCTGAAAAAGCACCCCTACGTCAGCGAGGACCCCCACTGTCGTTTCGGAAGGTCTAACCTGGATAAAAACCATTGTCTGTGATGGTATTGAAAATGTTCTTATGCGGCGGAAGCCTAGACTGACCCACAAGCGAGCTATCTTGCTTGTCCTAATTCGCCCCTGTCCTAATTCGCCCCACTCTCCCCTATGCGATCGTCATGATTTTGCTTGGTACCCCTAGTTGCATTGAAAATATCAAGATACATCATTTTTACGTGAAATTCCACGAAAGATACGATGACACTATGAGATTGGAGCTACAAATTACTCTCAGCATGATATTGGTCATTTTGTTAAAGAATCTTTATTACCACGCACGAGACACGAATTAGCTGAAACCGATACTTTTATTATATTTCTCGCGGAAATTTCTGTTGAAATGGTGCATCTATATATTTTGCAACCAGGAGCACCAAAAAGAATTAAGTAGTACGATCGTAAAGACATGGAGGGTTGGGCAAGCAAATTTTTCAGTATTAATTGGTCTTCTAATGTGGAAATTTGTATTCCTGTGGCACAATTAGGGCCAATTCATACCCCTCAAGAAAAAGTACGATTCAAACGTGAACTCATGGAGAATCTGAAACCTGAGAAATAAGTGTCACTCTAAGGAATACGTCCCGAGATTCAAATTTTCCTCAGTTGGAAAATTTTGATCCAAATATTACTAAATATAATCCGTAATTTCCTCATTTTTCATCTGTCAGGGTTGACGGAATAACGCATTATCACATTTCGTAAATCCTAAAAGACACGTCGTGGAAATTTGAGGAAGAAAATATCAGGTGCAACAGTGCCTCATTAATTTGCGTCTGAATGCAAAACTCATTCAGCTCGTGCGATGTTAATGGATGAGCTCGTCACGCTACAACTACGACCTACCACCACCAGCACCATCAGATGAATTTGTCGCGAGATATGATGCACCACACGCAGCTCGCGGAACGCATTCAACACTCGAGAGCAAATTCAACACCATACAATATAGTTACACCCTCAGTGCGAATAGAGAATAGGCAATAGATTCGTTTCTCTATTGTGTAATAATTTGGACACAAAACCGAATATCTGCAAAAGGCTTGTATCTCTAGCTCACTAAAATGTGTATAGTAGTTACGAGGAATTAATTTTCACGGTCTCATGCGCCAAACTCTCGAATGTAATAATACAAAATATTAGTATTGTGTGTAGATTTTGGGTTTTCCTGTTATCTCGATGATTTCGCGGTTCGTGTATGTATGTGTGTATGTATAAGGAAATACATAGTAAAGTTTCGCTTTGAATAGCGACATGCAAATTTTGTAAATGGATTATCGTCACGGGAGTGTGCGCTCGGGAAATGCTTTGGATCTATGGATTGAGAGTTTGGTCGATCGAGTTATGCAAAGTTCCACGCCGACAGCATTCATAAGATTCTGACAATGTGACAGTCTTGTCAATCGATTTTGAAGATGAGACTGAATTTGCGGTTTTGGAGTTACTCGATGTGGGAATTCTTGGGAGATTGTTTCTCGGTCATCGGGAAGAATTAAAAAGTTTTGTCTGAAGGCGTTACTTGGCGAAGTCGACTACTAGAAATTTGATTTTGGCGAGAATTTTGATGAAGTTCTTGTGTTGGCCAATATTGGGAGATTTGATGAACACGATATTCTATTTTCTATTATCAAATCGCTCAAAATATTCCCCATAGACTCCTGCGTTCCCTCGAAAAAACTGGAATTTTCAATTTTTCCATCGCAATTACTGTCTGAACTCATATAAGCAGCTGAATTGATTGATTGACAGGCTTCGTAATTCAAAATCGATAATTTATTTTTTGCTCTGACTTCCGAGTAGAGTGCAAAGGCTGTCAACTGTCTCAAAAATTGTGATGCCTGAAATGATGAAAAACATAAAAAAATTGATGGTGTAGCCTTAAAAAAAAAGAAATGAGGTCAAAAGGAAATTCTCTTTCATCTCAGTTAAATGTCGCCGGAGACAACGACGTCATAAAATTCTCAAGCCAATTATTTCTGTAACTGCTAGTAGCATTTTAGATGCTCGTTTCATCTTTCTGAGCCTCTACACAGTAACAGCTTTTCCTTACGAGCGTGTTTCTCAATTTAATTAGCATCACTGTAACGTTTCCAAGTTGAAGGACATTATAGAATTCTACATCATATGCTGAAGATGTCTGCAAGACTGTTCAACAATTTTCGAACTCCACACAATGAATTAGTATGCGAGATTCGAATAAAGTGAGCCGTTTTCAAGCTTTACGAGAGTTGAGAATATTAATTTTGATGCAAATTCATGCTTATTACACAATATGAGAATTCCATAATGCTTGATTAGAGAACAATGACTTCATAGGATCATTACTGTTAGTGAGAAAGGTAGTAGTAATAGTGGTAGTGGTGCTAGTATCTAAGCTTGAAAATGAAGTTTAGGTTATTGTCATGGAGTAAAATGAGGCTTCTTCTATTGTAAGTCGAAGTTACCATTGAATTTTCATCTCTGAAGTCAAACTGTGATGGAAACTTCCGGGTGTTCAGACGATCTTCTAGGAATGCTTTGAGAACATTGCTGCTTCGTTAAATATTCAGAGTTCCCTCTCTTAGATTTTCTTGGATTTAGAGTATTCTCCAAAAAGCAATGAGCTATGAGTGTAGAGCATTTCAAATTGTAGAGTTTCAATGAGATATGGAAATTCCGTACAATTTCAATGGAGTTTCTATGGAAATACCGTAAGAATTGGTTATTTTTGGGTATTTTCTGAAACTTCCTCAACAAATAATTCATTCTTTTAGCCGTATTATGTACTGGGATTTTATTAAACATTCTAGAGCCCAGACGAGAACCCAAGTTCACAATTCATATACCATGGACGAATAGTTATTTTGACCTCTATTTTCAATGTGGTACGTATGCTGATTGAAGCTCATCCTTCCGGATTTGCTGGATATTTTGAATTTTAAATAGAGGCCAATTCTACGAAACAATCGCGTCTTAACAAATGTCTAACTTGTATGCTAGCAGATTTTGACGGCATTTTTTTTCTTGACAAGAACCGGTTGTTAATTTTTCTCAAAAGTCAAAATCAACTCTAAAAATTTGTCTCACCTTCATTTCATCTTGAAATTGGTTTTTTCATCTGGCCAAGGCTAGACACCGGGCTTTTACGATTAAACCGATATCACGAGACGATTGCACTCAGTATGAATCATATTTACTTTTTTTTATTATAGCATCAAAGACAAATATTTCATACCCTTAAAAATATGATAAATATGAACCAGTGGTTATCCGCGGGGTGTTAATTTGGCACAACTGACATGGTTTTCTAATGTATCGTGAAATTGATCAAGTATTTAAGCCACGACATTCTTGCAATTTTCAAAAAAGTGTGTACTTCAAGCCAAAAAAAGAGATAATTTTCTCCGCGTCATTCTTCACGAGGTAACTGAGGGAATGTGACAACTTTTTGTGGACATTTCATTTGGTTACCACATTGTTCCACCTGTAAGTAAGTCTCACAGAGTGAATTAGAGCTTGGACGATGAATTCAGGCATCATGTTTGGAATCTTTGCTGAAGCCCAACGAAAATCCTGATTTTATCCAGCCATATGTATGCACCTCGGTTTGCATGCTCAGGACGCACCAAAGTGATATTACATGGACGTGATGCAGCTGATGGGATGCATATTACTCTCATATAGTCATGGTAGATGTACTCCTTGCTTGCGATTGAAAGTGGCCCGGTGATTTCGGGATATACAATGCCTGATGTGCCTGCGGGCGTCATATTGCAGCTATGATATGAGCATACGGTAAACGACGACGTTGATATTGCTTGTTTCGAGAGTATCATTGCCGAATGGTTCAGCATGTTAAATTTTGTTCTTAGTTTCTATTCTTTTTACTCGGCTGAGAGAGTTTTCGTCGGGGCAAAAGAGGAAATCGATTCTCCTCGATCTTGTTGGTGCAATCAAAAAGTATGAATATTGCGTATGCAGGAACTGCTTATAACTGATGCAAGGCTATGGTATATCCAGAGAGTATTTTATGGGGAGGATCGGTAAAAGAATTACGATAGCCTACAAAATATTCGCAATGCTCATTACTTTGAATACAATTCCATATTTCGAAACTACTCCTCTAACCGTAAACCAAATAAATCAACTCGATGCCCGCGCTAAACTTTGGACTGCAAAAACTATGGGCATCACAGGTCTCGAGAGAATTTCATTCTAAATTCCATCTTTTTATAGTAATGAAATGAAATCATTCCTTCGTAATCTCATTACCAATATCTCAATATTGCAAAAACTTGGTAGAGTATTTGAACTGTCGAAATGCCCCTGTTTAAGCCAGCGATTTTATTAAACTAATTTTAGACCAAAGTGAAGAAATAATCTAAAAGAAAGAAGTAATACATAATTTGTTTCACAATGAAAATCTTGTCAGCGACAATGAGCCTCATGGGTTGAAATTCATAAAATGTTACGAGAAAAAGGGCTTTACTTTTATTGCTCGCCTCTCATTTTGGAATGGCGAATGAAGCACAATTCCAGACAAACGAAATGAACACACAAGAGCCCTATAACAGTAATTTCGCTCAACTTTACGCTTATTTTATATTCTCACTGTCGGCATGGTAAAAATGTCATTTCGTTTGCAGTGTCTCGTCAACGTAGCCCATACAACATCTTTCATTCTCGTATGTACTCACTGGTTCTCTACTCGTCGTTAAAACTAACTAAAAGTGCACTCAGGTCTTATACAAATCTCTGAATTTAATGATCAGTCATGTGGTGCTCTTTCATCCATCATCTACTGTCGCATCGAGTCGTTTCAAGATTTACTGGTTATTACATGTTTCCTTTTATGGGTTATGATATTTGAAACTATTCGAGTCATCATTTGAATAGATTTTAATGCAAATGTCAAAAATATTCATCAAATTCACATTCTTCACTCACGTTTGGATCTCGCCTTCAATATAGTTCGAAGCTTACAAGTTAATTGATTTGATCATCTGAGCTACTTTGAAAATTTCACTCAAGTCTGTTCTACTACAGTAGAACCTCGGTTAACGGACACCTCGGAATAACGGACTCCTCTAAATACCGGACATTTTGAGTTGATTTGTTTGACTCCCATTTGATTTCTATAGGACTAAACCCTCGGAATAGCGGACAGGCCAATAGCGGACACCTCGCATACCGGACACATTTTTTGCCCTCGATTTGATCGATCCCATGTTAATTCACCTCGATATACCGGACACTTGAATTTTGAGTCTGACTCGAAAAGTGTTCGTAATTGGAAACGCTGAAAAATGCTTGCTCACAATGCGGAAAATTTTTGCTCAAAATGTTTTAAGTGAATCTTCGTCAAAAATCTTCGAAGCCCAGGTAGAGCATCAAAACGCAATTTCAAAGAAGACAATGGAGCAAACGTCTAGGGTTTGCTTTTTATCAGAATCGACCGATATGATCAATAATTCAGCTATTATATATAGCTATTTCAGTTGATAATAATTAGCTATTGTATTGTTAGATCAATATGTTTTGTATCGATATTGTACACTCAAATTTCAATTTCCTTCTTCAATTGAACAATCTAAACTTAAACAAAGAATGATTGACCAGCACAATCATATCAAATGATAATTCAGACTTGATGGATAATTTTGATTCAGATCCATACCTTTACATGCGATGGACATTGCGAAAATTCCCACGCAAGACCCAAAATTTGGCGACCCTCGGAATAGCGGACACTTTCATGGTGCACCGAGGTGTCCGGTATTGCGAGGTCCTACTGTATCTATTTGGACAACTCGAGGGCAAACATTCTTTCATTCATACCCGTAACTCAACATTATCAGTTTCCTTAATGAAAAAAAAAAGAATATTTCACACCAAAAGTGTGGAATATATTTCACGAAAGTCGTAAGTTCTTTCCAGTTTGTCAACAATCATACCCCTGAATGGAGCTTATCCGAATACTTTTGCATGACATCATGAAAAGTGATAGTAAAACGTTCGAGAATCTCATTTTAGTTTCACATGAAATTTTCATATTTTGGCCATTGGTCCAACAGTAATGACAGAGCCACTGAAGTCAAACAAATTCAATGAGGCTATCCACCCCCCGACCCCCTTCGAAAAATTAGAAAAATCCTACAAAAGCTAAGAGAGTGTTTGATATGTCTGTGCAGAGTCAAATAATCTTCCAAACAACTTTTCCAAGATAAAATTGAAACAAATCCCATGGATGAACTATAGCCTCGAGTTTCAGAAAAGGCAGAAACAGAAACGATGGAAGAGAGATAGAAACTATATGAGTGTGGGAGTCGGCGGTCTCGCGATTCGGCTAGCCGAGTTTAAACAGTAATTAAAAGGGTATTAAAAAGTCATACCGAGCTAAAAGGGAGAAAGAGTGAGAAAGAGAGTCCAGCCCTAACGAGCGAACCGCAGGCTGTATCCTGAAACTTGCTTTGCAGTACCGCGTTCTCACGCTTGCGAGACTTTGCTACATGTGGGCTCTATTTCCTTCCATACATCCACCATTCCATATACACATACATACATTACATATACACAACTGGCTCCAAGCCAATATGACTGGAAACCAAGCCTGAAAACTCAGGAATCTCCGAATGAATCCCCGGGAGTAAAAAAGCTTGATTCTTTCGTACCATCTTTTCTTGCCTCTTCTTTGATTTCATATCCGTCTGTCTCAGAGATCAAGTGTAACATATCATGGCAACCTCTCAATTTCTCGCATTACACGTGAAAAATGAGAGAAGTGGTGAGAATTTCTTGATGAAAACTCAAATTCTGTGATATCCACGGTTTATTATACGATGAAATGATGGCAATAAGCTTCGTCGAAATATCTGTTGATTGTAAGAAAAGTTGAGCTCTGTTTGGGTAGTGTAGGCTATAATATCATCTGCTTCGATTCTTGGAAAACTGGTATTTTGTGTATTCTGTGGTGTGAGAATTGGGTAGAAGATTGATGATTGAGGTGAGATGCTGCTGGCGTTGCTACTACTGCAGGCTTGTGTGATTGTGGAAAATGTTGCGGCTTTTATCACCTTCTGCGTGGATGATTTATCGAGCTTCGTTTCACGCTCGTACCTATATATAGCTTCTTTCCTTCGTAACTAATATCTTGGTAATGGAGAATGATGAATGCCCCTATTGGTGGTTGGAAGAAACTGGGGTGGGGAGGGGGAAGATTGGAGAGAACTTGGATTTGGACAGACGTTGAAATCTCCCTTTGACTGAAGGAATTACGTTGATTTCTGTGGGAGGATGCTTTGTGTTGTCAGTTTGTTTGAAAGATTTATGAATTCGAGGATGCTGGGGATGATGGTGAAATGGCGTTTCTTGATTGGTCAATTTAGAACGTTTTGTGATATTTATTGAGAGATTCTTGAGATTTGGCCAGTCTTGCAGGATATTTTGGGGCTATACTTGCAATTGAAAAGGAAATGGCATTCCGTCAATTAAATAAGGTATAAGAACAGACTTTTTTGAGTTATTGTAGTACTAATATCATGTAACACTTGAGTCTGTAGATTATGAAGTGAAAATGTTTTCTATTCCTGTGATTAAACTTAACCCAGCACTACTGTGATTACATTCGAGATTTTAGAATGATGAATATACCCGGACTCGCATAAGGGGCTCTGTGAATTCCTATGCAACTATTCGAAATCATAACGGCATGAATTCCCATTTCCAAGATTTATTTCCACTTTAAAAATAACCAAGGGTCTAGCAGGAGCTCTAAATCTTCAATATTTGATAGTCCATGAAAATAACCGAAATGTTGCCATGAGAGTCAAAATCTACGGGACTGGTTGAATCCATCGATCATTTTTCATAGTACAGCGTGAAAATGTGTAAAAATGAAAAAAAACTATTCATTTGAATGTTGCAGTTGGGTTATTGATGGATGGTACACCCGATACTCTACGATTTTACACGCTTTCTATGTTTTAAACGATCAGAATGACGAAGGCTCTGTCAAAGTCTTTGCTCCATTAAGCTCACGTTTCATCGATCGGTCATTTGTTTGAATTGTCAAGAGGGAATATCTCGTTGGATCAAATCAAAAATCCAATTTGGAGGATTTGTACAAAAGTTACTTGTCTTCACTCACGTTGGATTTAATCTGAATTCGTTCTATAACATCGTAAAGACTGTCAACTAATTATACATTTGTTCGAATTTTTAGACCCTGAAATTACTTCAATGAAAGTCGTGTTTATCCTTTGCAAATTTACCCTTTTACCTCATCGGTTCCGAAATGAAAATGGAGTCCAGTTTCAGAATCTCATATACATTTATAAATCCACCATCATCTGCTGAGCTCATTCACGCTAAGTATATACTATGGACATAAAATTACTTCAACGTTCATAAGTTTGGCTCGTTGATTGCATAGTTACCATCAGTCGTTCAACCATACAGACTCTTGAATATGAGCTCATAAAAGTTAGGCAAAATTTTTCATCGCACGTCAACGTCACTTTCACATTTAGCTTCGTCTAAAATTCTGTACCAAAGTTGAATGAATATTCAAATATAAAGCTACGTCGACATTCAATGTTTAGCATTTGAGACGTTTCCAAAGCGTATGACCTATTCAAGTCATTCATTTTATTTGATTAAGCGATGATATAACAGAATGCTTGAAGTATTTATTTTTCAGTTTGAGATATAGTCCCTACCAAAAATTATGGAACACCGATACCCACACAAAAACATCAATTACTAGAAAACTATTAGCACGATGATTTTGAAGAAAGCATTTTGAAGATCGAAAGAAATTCTAGTTTTTCGTGTACTTCAGGGACTTTTTAATGCGGTTCCCATGCCCAATATTCACCATCAAAAAGTGAAATTTTGCAAGTCTCGTCAATCACTTGTCATTTTTACGGACGTGAACGGACCGAGACGAACTCAACGGGACGTGGTAGAACTTTTCAAGACTTTTGATTTCCTCTTTTCAAATGTTTCTCGAGATGATTCTGAGCTAAATAATCACTCTCAAACGACAACGATGATTGTGCATTTCGATACAAGGCTGCAAACATTTTTTCTCGTGTCCGAGTAATGAGTTTCCGGCCTGAGCCGTAGGCGAAGGTCGGAATCAACACAAGAATGCGGAAAATATAATACATATACATATACGGAAAATAGGTTTTTTTGCAATTTTACAATGTTTGGGTGCTTACAAAATTGTAAAAAATAGTATCCGCAACTCGTTCATGAGGTTCCCCGCTTCCGAGCGATTATAAGCGAAAACCAATCGCTCAGAAGCGAGCTACAACCTCATAAACTCGGTGCGAAATCTACTATTTTTGGTCATATCCCATGTTCAGACACGATATCGAATTAAGGTAAGCCGGAACGCCCTTGGAATCTTATACAGGTAACACGCACTATCGTTGTTGTCCGAGAGCGATTATTGAGCTGAGAATCATCGTGAGAAACTTTCGAAAAGGCGAAATCCAAGACAAGATCTCGTCAAATTCGTCCCAATCCGTCAACGTCCGTCAAAATTACAAATGATTGACGCGACCTAGAAAATTTCACTTTTCGTCAGCGTATATTGACCATGAAAAATGCAAAGAAGGCATTTTTGAAGTACGTGAAAAGTGAGTATTTTTTCGATCTTCAAAATTGTCGTGCGACTAATAATTTTGAGTCATCGATGTTTTTGTGCTGGTATCGGTATTCCATTATTTCCGGTAGGGTCTGTAAGTCTTCTAACCCGTTAGTTGGATAATGAATTCTTTGGTAACATTTGTCAGTCTTGACCACCCACCTCTAGCTGAATTAGCAGACATTGAAGACGAGGTTGGATTCACACGTCATACTGGATTTTTTTCTCGATTTTCATCGGATTTTACTCCATAGTGCAATTCTGACATGCATTTTATTGATACATATGAAAGTCTATGTGATTTGGTTGAGTGAAACTCGAGATATTTACAGAACGAATTCCAATCTATCTCTCCAGGCTGTTCAACATAGCTGCGTACTCTGGCCTCGCGTTAAAACTTGAACTTTCGTTATAGAATGATTGTTTTGTGGTTTGGTACATCGTCGTTGAATGAGAATCGAAGTGGAATTTTCAAAATAGAGATTTTAGCAGGTATTAATCCTAAAGAGTATTTCGAGATCACGTTGGAAAAGTCAAAATCTTAGATCTTTTCACTAATTTCAGGTGGTGGAGGAGGCGTAGATTCTAGATGTGAAAATTTCAAACTGGGAATTCGAGAGAAAGATCCCTAAATCAGACGGAAAAATCAATTTTCTCAGACTTTTTCACTAATCTGATGAAGTAACAGAAAATGCCTACATTTGAAATGTCATCATGCGATAATCCAAAATAATTAATCTGATCTGAGATTGTTCATTGACTTTCTTGATAGACTAAAGCGCTGATGGTCAATCCACTTGAAATTAACTTTTGAGCCACGTTACAATAACTACTTGTGGGTCATTTTTATTTTGTCACTGACAAGGGGAGTCCAGAGTCTCCGGGTCCTGAAATCTCACCAAAATTTTTTTACAGTTTCGTACCACCTAGTATATGAAGAACCCAAAGCAACTCTGTCAAATGGGCCCTCGGTCCAGAATTACAGCGTATGACATTAGCATTGCCCATATAGGCCCATGTTAAAATGTGATATATATAGATATACTAGCAATGTTGACTTTTCTGGCTGTAGCTCAGAACAGAAGGCCCATTTGACAGAGTTGCTTTGGGTTCTTCATATTCTAGGTGGTACGAAACTGTGAAAAAATTTTGGTGAGATTTCAGGACCCGGAGACTCCGGACTCCCCTTGTGAGTAAGCTTTAAAATAGGAGTCAAGAGATTGAATAACTTTGAAAATCACAACGCGAATCACACCCAGATGAGAAAATGTATCTCCTATTTGGATAAAAATGCCAAGTCTCCTACACTGATCCATCTCTACTCTTTGTAAGCACATTATTTTGGACGTTTGAACCGGACAATAGGATATCCTACTCTGAAGGTAAAGGACCTGTTTTTCACCCATTGAATCTTCTAAAGAACGAAATACGACGGTGAACAGATTCATCAGGTTCTTGGACAACAAAGAGCTTCGTACTCGTTTAGTATAGAAGCAAAAGCGGTCTCTGCCATTATAAATCGCCCCCTCAAGATGCAAATCGCCAGGTCGCGAGCAGGTGGAAATACGATACCCGCTCGGAAAGTCTTCCAAGTCTCGCACTTTATCGTTAGTCTTATTCTCTCACTCTCTCTCGCTCGCTTTCTTCCCAACCTTCTTCTATGCAAATATTCCATTTATCTCATCCAGAGAACCGTGGACCATCAGATATAGCCACTTTTGTGAAATATTGCGCAATTTAACAAGAGCATCCCACTCTCTCTCTATGGAACAAGATTGTGCAGTGTTTTGAATAGCTTTTATGCCCTAGAGGCTGGATTTTCTAGTCATTTCAATCGACAGCTAACTTTTCTGCTCTAAAATTCATGACAATCGAGCCTCAGAGAATGAAATGTCGAAGCTCGTTGTTATTGTTCTAGAATTCACGGTAGTTTCTTTGATTCGAACATACTTTCCACTTTAGAATGAGCTTGGGATTCAATGTCAATTCAGTGTTATATGATTCCATTATTGATTAAAACCACAGCAGATATTCTTTTCTGAACATCGGTTGGAAATCACTCTGGAAATGGACCAAATTTTGAAGTATATCCAGACTATGGTTTGTAATGACGATTCTGCGTATATTTGAACTGAAATTATCAGTAAACAAATATTGAGATGTCAATCAAGCTCCTAACCTTCCTAAAGGCATCGAAAAACAGACCATTCAAGTCTGCACTCCATTACTCTACCTCCATTCAATTTCAGTAGAAGTATGAGATAAAACTCATGAGAATTCATTTTGTGTGATAAATCAATCTTCTCAAAAAAATTAATAATGTGGTCCCTAGCGCAGCTCGTATATTTCATGATTTTTGTTCCAAGGGTGGGTTGTAAAATCTTTAATATAAAGCCTGCAAAGTGTTGGCACTGCTGTTGGCATAGAGTTTTGTATAGGTACCTTCCACGAATAAAGTATAAACTCGCGGCAACTGTTTTTGAACCTTGTGTCACGTCCTGTGCTTCGTGCACAGTATATCTATAGTTACGTATCTCGTCAAACTTTCAAGCCTCGCCCAGCTATCACACCGTAGACAAAACGTACGAGAAATAAAATTGAGATGGAGAAAGAGGGGGTAGAGTTCAGGTCAAAAACTGAGCGAGAAATTATTCATGAATTATGGCGTTGACTCTTCTCCGAGTTTCACCTGATTTGAACTTTACGTGCGGCGTTTCGTATCGCTCAAGTTTTTTTTGAACTTTTTCGTGCCTTGGAATTCGGTGGAGTTATTTCGTATTTCACGATCGTACTAAATTCGGGGGGTACTATATGTATTCAATTACTTATTCATCCATGTGTATGAGTGTGAGTTGAAATTGTATTGATATTCGATAAAATTGCAGTAGTTTAATTTGGATATTCTACAGAGGGTAAAAATTTCCGTGTGAGCCACGCATAGTGTCATGCAGAAATAATATGTTGGTGTATTTCGATATGCAATTCCATTATTATGGAATATTTTTTACATGGATGCTGACGCGATGGGATGAAGAATTTTACCTCGCACAAAATCAATTGAGAGTCAATATTTTTCGGAAGAGTCTGTCGTTTTGAGTTTTTGTGAGCGCGGCCACTGCGAAAGCAGTTTTTCGCAGTTTTCGGCTAGACATGGCCTCGAGCCTGATTTTGTGGTTGATGAAACTTTATAAGGGTGATTCTATTGTGACTCAATATTCATGTTTTTGGCGAACCAATCCACCCAGAAAATTTGGTGTCAGGAATATTTCTCAAGCGAATACGAACCAGTGGAAATTGGGTCATGAAAAATCGTGGACCTCACCAGTTGGGCTCGTTGTAGTGTACGTGCTAAGGAAACAACAGACCACAATCTGAAAAAAACTAAACTTCGGAACATTATAGACACATAATTCACGTAAATTTATTGTATGGATCCCGGGGGAACAACCAACTTTGCTCCACCTCAGCACACTTTTGTGATGGTCGGCTAAAAAATTTTCCAGAGGAAGAACCAATTTTTTGACCTCGAATTCGAAAGATTGGACCATTCTACTCTTAGACGTTGACTACCACAGATGTAAGGGGTTTGGACAGTGAAGACGCTATAGCATCTTTCTAGTATGATAGCAGTAGCATTGTGGGGAAAATCGTGATCGAATCCTCAAGCCGAGACTCGTGATCGAGTATCCAAGGGAAGACACATGAGAAAATATTATATCTAGTTGTCGTGGTCGAGTATCAGAGCCAAGACTTGTGGTTGAGTGATTGATTCATGGCTCGTGGAGTACACGACTTGATAGACGTGATCGAACACTCGAGGCAAGACCGGCGATCGAGTAGTTGATCCAAGACTTATGATGGAGTACTGAAGCTAGTCGTGATCAAATACGCGAGCCAAAACTCATGATGAAGTACTCGACCTAGAGTAAATATAATCAATGATTCCAAGCAAGATTCGTGATCAAGTACTCATTTCAAGGGTCGTGATCAGGTGCTCGAGTGTGAAATGGTGATCAAGCATTTGAGACAAAACTCTTGATCAAGTGCTCAAGCTAGTAGTCGTGATTGAGTAGTTGATCTAGGACTGATGATTGAGTATTCGAGCTAGTCGTGGCAAAATGCAAGCCAAGACTCGCGCTTGAGTACTCTGTGCAAGACTCATGATGGGATTCTCCACCTAATATATGTAATTGAGTATTCCAGGCAAGATTCGTGATCGAGTACTGAAACAAACCAAGGTTCCTGATCGATCCGTCGAGTTAGTCACTGTGATCCAGTGCTTGATCCAAGACTTCGGATACTCGACGCGGTTGAGTACTCGATTCGAAACTAATGATGGAGTACTCGACCTAGACTAGCTATGATCGAGTCCTCAAGACGAAATTTGTGATTGAGTACTCATTTCAAGGGTTCGTGATCAGGTGCTCAAGTGTGCGCTGATGATCAAGCATTTGAGGCAAGACTCTTGATCGAGTCCTCAAGCTAGTAGTTGTGATTGAGTAGTTGATCCAAAACTGATGATTGACTATTCGAGTTTGTCGTGGTAAAAAATGCGAGCCAAGACTCGCGCTCGTGTACTCGGTTCAAGACTTATGATGAGATCCTCCACCTAGTAGATGTAATCAAGTACTCCAGGCAAGACTCGTGATCGAGTACTCACTTCAAGAGTCGTGATCGAGTACTAGAATCAGTGATAGTAATCAAGACTCGAACCAAGGTTCCTGATCGACCCGTCAAGCTAGTCACTGTGATCGAGTACTTGATCCAAGACATCGGATACTCGACGCGGTCAAGTACCGATTCAAGACTCATGATGGAGTACTCGACCTAGACTAGTTATGATCGAGTCCTCGATGTGAGATTTGTGATTGATCGTGAGATCGCTATTTCAACCAATTCTGTCGTAGCAAATTTCTTCACGATGAATGCCATGCTAGATATGATGTGAAAATACGATAAGTTCGCTCTGGCTTCATACAAGGGAAACGATAAGTATCCGTCTCCTCAAGGGTGACACTAAATTTCACCAGCTATCAACTTCAGATGAATGGAATTGAGCCACACCTTGCACCATCATTGATAAAATGCGAGTAAATTTGTCATTTATTGAGCTGCTCTTGATGGAAATAACTGACGGAGCCTCCAAATTTGAATGCATTGACGAAACACCTCCTTTGAATTAGAGTTGTTACTGTAATCATCTTGGATTAATTCAATTTTCGTGGAGACACAATGACATATAAAATCGTCCGGCGATCATGACCTGAAGAACTTCAGAAGTTTTTGTTTTTATGAAACACATTTAATCCTTCGGAGCCTGCATTCATCACTGTGAATCATTCGGAAAATTCCCAACGACACCTGGAATGCACCCAAGTACAATGTCATTTCCAATATCCAGACTCGAGAATGTTGAAGATTGAGTTGACCCCCGATTGATTCGAGGTTCTGCTTCCGATAAATTTCAAGGTCACAGATTCGGATAGAACGAAGTCTGAAAAACTTCTATGAGGGCAAACTCCCTAATTTAGACTTTTGCTTGATCTGTGGTACGTGCAATTTTCATCAAGATACTTCTGGACCACAGGAGACTCTCAAGTGGTCATTTGAAAAACTTAGAAAAAGTCATATTTGATTGAAAAGTTTAGCACTCTTGTAGATCCTAGAGTCAAGAATAAGGATTCCGATTTCAGAAAATAGATTCGAACGCCAAAAAGCTATCATGATCACGTTACGCTATCATTACTGGATTCCATAGCGAGGGAGAGGGCCAACTCCCAGGATACCTTTTCTTCGCTCAGTTTTTTTCTCTTCGCCCAGGTTTTTAAACAAATATTGCAGGTAACCTACGCTTTCCCTCTTTGGAAGCTACGCGGTAATCCATCAGTAATGAACGAGCGGCAAAACATAACCTAAAATTTGATTCGAGCGTCTCACTCTTGCATCTGAGTGAAATCTCACTCGAACTTCTGAGTGAGATCATTGATTTCTCAATTTCTGACTCTTTACCGAGTGAGATGGACTCTCACTCGGAGAAGTTAAGAGTGTGTAATTAGTGGATCCAAAACATCTCGAATCACTGGAAAATCTATTCCGAACAACATTCTATTGAATGATGAGGAAAATTCCACTTCAAATCATACTCCGCGTCAAAATTCGCAGAGAGATGAGAAAACGCACATGGCACCATAAACATTCGCTGGAAGCCGCAAATTCATTGTGGCACCCTCACATGCATTGTTTGCTCTCCGTACGAGCAACAATAACATGCGAGATGTGCGTTCAACCTCTCGGGCTTGATGAATATTAATCGCGTCCCATCTAGAGTAGAGCAGGAAAATCGGATAGGTAGGGGAAGCTCTATAGTCGGACAAACACATACATCAGCACGTGACCGCAGTTTCATCATTCGTGTCAAGATGTTCCGAGTTATTGTTTAATTGGCCTAGCTATGTATATGATGAGCGCATGATGATAAATACAGAATGGATTCATATCGTATCGATTGTGTATTTTCGTGGAATTGTATCAATGGAATTGTAGAGCTAGCATTGAAAATGTCTATTTTGGTGCCACGAAGTTTATGTAATGCTTCGTTTTGCCATTGTCATCGTGGAGGCAGAACTGGAGTTATAAATTCAAATAACTAGGGAGAATAATACTGGATGATGATTTGAAATTTCTCTTGAGTTCATTCGAATACATATGCTGACGTTCATCATGATGTTTAAAAATTTTTGAGAACGTCGCAGAGAGGATCAGAAAAAATACGACTTCTTCTAATCGAATATTCCATCATTGTGAGCGATTAGAATCCTCCTATTAGGCACGCTGATAGGTTATGTGTCGGAAAGACACTGACAGATAATTGAATTTTACTTGAGTAATAAGTAGACTGTCAGAGATTTTTAGTCAGGCAGACTTTTTCATAATATTCGTTTTAGCAGTATTATTTATCGATCTTGAAGAACGTAGATAAGAGAATTTGGTCACCACATCATTGAAAGCTCAAAGATGATACATTTCTGTTGAATATTATACATATCCCGCGCGAGACATGTTGAAAACCACTACAGACTGAGACTATGTATGGAAAACCGCTGTTATGGTGTAAGATGTTCAAGGTGGATCAGAAAAGTTGTATCGATTTATTTTTCTTTGCTTGAATACCCGAGCAAAGATGGTTCCGGAAGATTTGTGGACAATTTTCGTATGGTCCCGAAATTCTTGGAAATTTCCATAGAATTTTTTCAAACTTCATGACGGGTCATATTGTAAGGATTTCGGAGTGTTTTCGTGAAATTTCCCGAATCACCTTCTTTACTCACAAGGGGAGGTCATTGTCTGTGGGTCGGGGATTTGGCTGAAACTCTGGGAATCATCTCCTTTTGGCACCAAAAGATGATATCCAAAACGGCTTACTTGAATGCTGAAGCGTTTTGGAGCTACAACCCATGACATTAGCATTGCCCATATAGGCCCATGTTAAAAAGTCGCATATATAGATATACTGACAATGATAATCTCTATAGCTGTAGCTCTAAAACGCTTTAGCATTCAAGTAAGCCGTTTTGGATATCATCTTTTGGTGCCAAAAGGAGATGATTCCCAGAGTTTCAGCCAAATCCACGACCCACAGACCATGACCTCTCGTTGTCAGTGTACGCGAGAAAAATATTTGTTTCGTTGACAAGTGTTGTATTTGAACTTTCCAAGATGATTGTAGAACTATGAGGAGTACAAATATTTTGACAAGCCGTCACAAAAACCCAATCAAATTACTCACTCATCATCATAAGCCATATCTCACGTCAAATTTTATCATCATTCAAGCATACCAAAAGCCCAAAACCACATGTCTATATAACCACGCAGAGTCCTAATTTACAACTTTCTTGTAACGTAAAACAGCTCGTTTCAAAATTCAAAACCAAACGGCAGCCTCAACAAGCGAAAACTACCCTCACACGTCGTGTGGTTCAGAGAGCATTTTGTAGGACGCATGAGCTACGAGAGTAGCGTAATCTACCCTGTTTACTTGCGAACAGCCTTCAAGCTTGACTTCACGCACGCTTCCGTGACTCTAGGGCAATTTATCCAAGGCTCACACCTCGGCTCACACTCACTTTTGCATCCTTTCACTATTTATACTTATACTATATTTTCAACTGACTCTGATAGAGTCTTATATATGGTGGAAACTGATAATCTTATACTTTTGCATAATGCGCCTTGCGAAGCTTCGTGACTTTATCAGTAAAGATTCTTACGTAGCAAGAGTGGATTTTAGGAAGTCACTCGTGACTTTAAGACCGACCGCAGTCGGAGCAAATTTTAGTGAATTCTCCAAGCGCGAGACCGCTAACTGTGAGATTAAAATTATTTTTGTGTTATAATTTGGTTGGTTTGATTCAGTTGTCGGTTAGGTTCAATGAGTTCGCGCGTTGGGTGAGATTCTGATGAAATCTTCCATTCGAGGATGATCATTGATTTTACCGTTGATGACTGCACTTTTTCATGTTTTTGAAGAAATTTGAAACTCACTTCTGTTCGGGTTATTTTTCTCAATTCGATAGCAATTCTGAAGTTTTCAGGCAGAAGTCGTGAGATATTTCTTCCATTTGGTAGCGGTCAATGGATGAGAATGTCTCATTTCTACCTTTACTTTTAGACAGGAATCCCAAAGAATTGCTAGTATTATTCAAAACCAAGTCAACAGCTTGGGAAAATTTATTTTTGATCAAGGCTTCCAAGCTCCTCAACTCTTTCAACATCTCTGAGTTTGAAGTTGATCGACTTGATGCGATGAAAAAATTCTTTCGTCTCGAATTTCTCAAACGCGATGTAAATGATTGGAATAATAGAATCATAAATGAAGGCTTGATGCTGCAATCATTTGACTTGAACTTGCTCTCCGCTCAAAGTTGATGCTATTTAGCTGCTTCTCAAGTATATTATATTAGTTTTTTTTTTTTTTTTTTTTTTTTTTTTTTTTTTATTATTGCTCTTCAAACCTTTTCAGGTTTATATTGGCGATACATAGATTGATGACATATTACTTATAAAACTAAACTCTGAGATCACACTCACATAGAAATACATATATCAGTCTGCATACACGTTCACTCGGTTGGGAAACAAGTGTTCTTGCACACAGAGGCAGACTATATCCGATTTTCATTAGGTTTCTCACAAATTTCACTCTTGCACAATCATACAAGTGACATTGCCACAAGATGTGATGAATATCTTGGTCTTGCGCCCCGCACTTACATTTTGAGTCATCGATGATGTTCAGTCTAGCTAGAGATGATGCTAAACTATAGTGGTTTGCTCTTATTCTATTGATAGTTACAATAACTTCCCTTGGGAGTTTGTAGTTGGCAAACCATATTATATTAGTTAAATTCTAGCCTTAGCATCCATCATCTACTCGAAATACTATCATTGCTGCCTATCTTTCGTTATCTTTAGTTATTTTTTCTCATTTTGTGCTTGCGAGATATCCTATTAGTCTGAATGGTAGCTTAGAGAACTCTAGCAACTCGACTATCTGAACCGTTCAAAATCTTCAACATCGTGATTCGATCATTTTTATTTCAGATGTTCTACTGTATTTGCAACTTAGTTTTAAGTAATTTTGTATTCTTCTGTATATTTCTGAAACACCAGACGGGGTTCTACCCCAAGGTGAAATAAAGTCCAATACATACATACATACTCTTGATGTAAGTAAAAATAATGACGATGATGAACACAGCAAAACTAATTGGTGAGTCCGTAATGGGATGGTGATTAAGGTTTCTATTGGATTTTATAAGTAGAAACAGAAAGAAGAGTCAATTTTTCTTAGAATGAAACGTACTTTTGGATATGATTAGCACAACAACCAAAATAATTCATCAAATTATATGCTTTCTTGGATGCATGAATGGTTAACCATCTCAATGAGAATTTGAAACATGTGTAAAAAAGCTGTACACTTGCCACCACGAATTTTGCAGCTTGGGAATTTGTAACGCTATCAATTGCAAGCCCGCGCTAAGCCAGTACGATTATCTCGACAAAAATAGAAGAAGTAGAGCACTACCCCGAGCTTAATCCATATAAATGAAGATGGAGGATCATCCGCTAATGGAGTTAAGTAAAAATTCATCATAAATCTATGTAATCTCTGGAACAAATTTTGCTCCATATTTTCTCGTGGATATAATATTTTAGATTGATGGATCATCATGATGCTGAATTTTTCATATTAGGGTTGAACGTAGGTTGAACTCAGGTGAATAAAATCCTCAAAAATATCCAGATACACCACATCCGGATTTTTTTTTTTATTGAAGTGAGTGATCATTTGTTTAACCGTTTTGAAAAATTCATCCGATGGAATTGGAAGAATTATCCGAATCCGTCCCCGTAAATCTGAGATAACAACGATAGTCTTCAGGTTCTCATTGCTCGAATACCCAAATCAAACATTCAAAATAATTATCAGAGGAAAAATATCACTGACAGTGAGTTCGAAATTCTGAATAATAATTCAGATGAATTGTCGCTTCCCTTCGATCAATTCGACATCCACAAGTCTGTGGGTAGTAGTTCCAACTTCGAAAACGGACATCATGTGACCAATTCGCACGAGTGTAAACTAAACGTTAAAGACTCTATTGAACCATGGCGAGTTTCCTTGGCATGTCTTTTGGTATGGTTCCAGAGATCAAACGGAATGTGTTTACTTGGCCGTGTTTCCAAACAAAGTTTGCTCTCGTGACTTGTATAAAGTGAATTTGCGATTGGGGAGACGTTAATCTCTGCGTAGTACGAGTTTAATGTATTCTTTCAAGCTCGACTAGGATACAATTGTTCAAGTGGTCCACTTTTAGTTAGAAAATTGGCTATTCAGGTCCTTTTATTCGTTTGAGAAACCGATTCACACGATTTGAGAAGCAAACATGTTTTTGAGCATTTACATGATCGATTTTCCTCTAATCACAATGAACTTCCTTTTGGGATACTATTTGCATGGCTATTGATATGAAAGAGTTTACGAAAAAATCGATTCTAAGAACATTGTCTCGAAAATGTTAATGGGTGAAAATCTTGTAGGAAAATAGAATGACAATGACTCAATTTGGATGGAATGGTCGTTCAAAAAAAAAAAAAAAAAATTATTACTTGTGCAAACTCTAGCGACGATGAGGGTGTAGAAAATCGGAGAATTTTCAAACGATCTCAGCTGTAATTATAAAGTAGAGTAGATAGATTCTTATCAATTATCAAAACATGAAGAAACGAGAAAGTATAGGGAATATAAGGACATTTCATTGTCAAAGTCAAATGATACTCAATCCCTCGATTATAGGATAACACGGACTCAAAAATACTGAATTAAGCCCTGAAATCTCAGAATCTTTGATTCTTCAGGGAACAAGAGTGAAAATTTCCTCGTATTTAGCATCACCAGGAGTCGAAAATCAAAGTTTGCGACCACCGAGTAGGTTTTTGCACGATGGGCAGTATTTCACTTCCAAAGGAACTAAACACTCCGAGAATAGATTTTGTTATATTTTCTTACAAAGTTAGTCGATATATTTCCCACAGAGATAATCAGAAATGAACCGAAAATCAATCCTTGAATTCAATTAGTGCTAAGATTTACACGAATTTTCCATCAAGTGGATCGGGATCACAAATTACAAAATGAAATGAGACAATGATATAAATTTGGAATAGATCATCCCTAAATAATTGAAAAAGATCTTCATAAGACTTCCGTTCACCAGAACCAGAAAAAAATCTCCTAAAACAAAATCTCGTGAAACAAGATCTAAAAATCCGCTCAACGCAACATCTCCCCTCCCCCCTCAAGAAATCCACCCTAAATACTCTTGGCAAACTATTATCTCCAGGCTTTACTAGGAAAAAATTCAGGGCAAACACATGCCAAGCGTTCCAACACCTCCCGCTAATGCATCCGTTGCGGTTTTGAGCAACCAAGTTTGCGCATGCACAGCGTACCCTACAAGACACTTTGGAAGCCGATGAAAAAGAATTGGAAATTCCAGTGGTGAGCTTTAGCTTCCACACTCAGAATACCCCACCTTTATTTCAACCCATTTTCGAATCTATGTTACTCGGTTTTCGGAACCTTTACATTTCGTACAGTTTGAACTGTTACTTTGATCCGTGCTATAGGTTTGAGAATTTTCTAGGTCCGCAGGAGTAGAACTCAATCAAATATTTACACTTTACTGCGGCTTGATTCTACATATATTGTGAGGAAAAATATCAAATTCAACGCTTGCCTCGTTCTTCTCTGGTATATATACTATAGTTTCTATCCATTCTGGATTCTCCTTCTTGAGGTCTTTCGTCTTTTTTTTCGTACGATCTTTTTCTTTCTTTTCTCGTGCAATTCTTATGCTGTGATGTAAGATTCTTGCAAGTGGTAGAGCAGCGGTGGCGCTCTCGTTCTTTAAGTACTTCAACCGCTTGGAAAATATTTTTGCCAACGCTCCGTGGACCATTCAAGTTTGGACCGCTGACGTAGTCTTGGGGAGAAAAATTTTGTTTGGCTCTGAAATTGTGTTTCTTTTCCAAACTCGAGATGTGCATTCGCAATTCTGAGGTTTGTATACACGTTTGTGGAGTCGTACTTATTTTTTTTCTCCATTCAGAAACACGAAGGGATGAATGAGTAGAGTGGAATGTGGTATATTTGTGTTAGTTGAGAGAACTTTGAATAGGCGTGAGTGAGATGTATGTTCGTTTCTTGTGTTTGGAATGTGTAAAATTTCTTGGATTTTTTTTTTGAGTGGTCTTGGCGGGCAGGGTCAAGTGCGTAGCGTGAACCATAAAAGTTCTACATGAATTTTTCAGAGTGTCAACTTTGACTTTGTAAAGGCATAAAAGGGTTGTGTGGAATTCCAATTTTGATTAATAAGGGGCCTGAGTACGAAAAAATACTGGGCATTGGCTTAGTATCTCTCATGCTGCTAGATCTTGAATAAATTCATGAAAATCCTTGAATTTTGCCTTTGCGAGAATGAGATTCGGATATAGAAGTGGAAACGCTTAAATCTCGTTCAAGTATCCACGAGATGGACAATGACCTGATGATCTCCGAAGAGAGTGTGCCTCAGATTCTCGCGATTATTGAATCTCAAAGTAGAGCTGTGCAAGTTGACCAAGCAAACTATGATGGGGCATATTTTTATTGACTCTAGTAGACCGTCTGATTGACCGTCGGAAGCATCGGTTATAACCCTGAGTACGAAGGCTGCCAATGAAATTATAATAAAATACCTGCATGCTCCGAGAGACTTATTAGGTCGGTCATCATGAAATAGTATCCTCCAAAATCACGGTAAATTCGAGGCTACAGCAAGGGGCCTTACAACAAAGGGAGGCCTTACCGCAGGGGTACGACAAATTACCTGCTCCAGTTTCCAGTTGGGAGGAGCCTGGTCCTAAGACAGATGTTTGGCGTTCATCGTTTCCCTCAACCACGGACCGAAAGGAGATCTGGATCATCTTTGTGGCCCAAATCTGGGGTCTGAAAGTTCCTTGACCCCAGTCAACGCCCGCGAGAGCATATAGAGTCGGTACAGCTCTATACGGTGATCGCGAACACTGGGTGAGTCTTCTCCGACTTTCCTGGTGCTCGAAGGGCTCCCTAGACTTTTACAAAGCCTATTGGAGCCCAATCGAATCCCCCACTGAGAAAGGGTCGGTTCGGCCATGCACTGGTGGCTGGATCCAAAATCCTGTAGTTGGTCTCGTTGGTTCCGAAGATGAGTCATTTTCGACTAGCTCTGCTCCCTAATCGAGAATGACCTTCTTTCAGACCAACGCGCTGGCAGGGCGTATTCCTGCCCCGTGCCCATTAGGGGCAGCCAGGATAGGGCCAATAAGCAGTTGTCCGGGATGTACAACAATATTTGCAGGCAAATCTGAGGCAAACTCGTAATTCTTCCCCCATAAATGTTTGTGGAGAAAAGAAGAGTCATCAAGGCCCTTCAATTACTGCGCCAAAAATTGTAAGATACCGCAATAAATCCGCTCAGGGATTTGAGAGGTGTGTTTCGATGGAATAACCATAGCATTTTTGATAAACTGCCCGCGAATTCATGAGAATCGCTAGTGTGGGTCCTTACGACTGCCAGAATGAGAAAATTCAGCTGACATCTTATTAATTTTTTCTCAAGAAGTTACAAATATGGCATGCATCTCTTCTCCTACCGTTGACCTATCCAAAATTTGCACTTACTTGTGATCCAACCACTACACGCCAGTTTTAAACATTTCATAGGAAAAATTATCCCTCCCGAGAAATTTTTTGCGTAAGACAGTATGAAAACTTCTCGGGAGAGCTATTCAAAAGTTTCTGAGAAGTCACGATTCAGTTAACGTCTAGAAATCATGCGGATGATAAAAATAGTCGCTGGCTGTCCTATCAGTTATGAGGAGTCTTTATGACTCTCGAATTTAGATTGTTAAATAGGCAATAATGATAGAGTAAAAGAGAAATAACACGAAATCAAAACAGTTGGGCTGATGGAAGATTCCCGAGAGGCCCATAAATTCACGTCACTCGGTGAGGTAGTTCTGAGGCCACAACATGAGTCAATCTCACACTCTTACTTGTATGTACACACGTGTTGCGCGTATTACACCACTGTAGGGAAACAAATGATTGATGGGTTGATGTTCGCTTTTGGTCCAGGCGAATATTTTGGCGTGTGTGTGCGTGGCGATCAACAGGCTTTAGTATTTCATTCATGCTCGAGTTGTTTCGAAGACGCGAAAGAAATATGTTGGATTCTTTGTGTAATCTCTTTACTCTTTCCCGATTTGATGCATTATTCTGGGCATAGTTGTTACACTTTGTTTTTACTTAGGCTATTTCTGCGTAGATCTCATTGGATGTATGAAGAAGACAACGAGGACAGAATATAATGTTTCTGAAATTTGTTTCACGCAGGATCGATATTTAGTATCAAGCGGTAATTGATCATTTTATTGCCATGGAGGGAGAAATGAAGAACGAGGACAACTCGGAGACGCAAAAATTTGCTACATTCGAATTTAAAAAGTATCTGCGATCAAGTAAACCGATCTACATCGTAACTTATGTAGTTTAGACTGGTATTGCTACAGAATTTTTTCTCCTCACGAAAAGTTACCATGCTTCAGAACTGTCAAATTCAAGTGTGGTTACAGATTTTCTGCATCTAGATTTCTATGAACAGGGATCAAAATTCAAAATTGAGAGGAGAGGATATACTATATCTGAGAACATTTGTTATATTTTAGGGGAATTTGCATGATCCACAAAAATCGTGAGGTACAGGTTTTCTGTGATTCAGTCTCAATACATGAGCTGTGAAGATACTTACGGAAGATAACGTGGGAATATTCAACACTTCAATTCAAGATCAAGTCGGAGCAAGAAATATCCGTGTGATATTAGTTGGATCTTGCAAGGGTGACTTATGTTTCTCTGAAGTGTATTTGGAATGGTGTTTTTAGTGGCCAATCCCATCCCTGGTCTTATATCTTGAGTATCTTTCATCTACCAGAAAGAATGAAGTTTGAATATCGAACTTCATCGGGAAGAATATATATTTGTTCCGAGAATATTCAACACTTGCAGAGCTCACAATTTGAAGATATCATAACTTAATTCAATTATTCAAAGTGCTCTATCACGTGAATTTTTCAAGCTTGATTTCAGTGTGTTGTATCTTATCCAGAAGAATAGAGGAATCGCTCATAATCATGTTATTTTACCACATTATGAATAAGAGATACAAGAACCTGTGGAAATTATGAATCCAACTTTTATGGTTGGAGAAAAGCAACACGACTCCGTAGTAGATCGCATGAGTTACTCATTTGAATTAACTCACGTTCATTCATAATCAAGAAATATAATTCTAGATCAAGTTCGAATTGAGTATAAGCGTAACTGAACCATAGTAAGTTCAAACTCTGAAGTCTCACGTGCAAGAGTCTAATGTAAATTGCCAATCCCACGTTCCTCCTACTAACTTTGATTCTCATGTGATTTGAAGGCAAACACGTTCACGTATTCGCATACATAGTTGTACGTTCATGCATTATTCCATTGAGTGGAGTATAAAATATGAATTGAAGGAAACAATACGAGCAAAACATCTTTTTATTGTTACAAGCAGTGATTTTTTGAATGAAAAGTGGAGTACTTTTGGTGGATGCAGGTAATGGCAAATGATGAATTTAAGGGGAAGTCAAAGTCAACTTTTTTCAGTTCTTATTTTCAAAAGTTGATCCTGGAGGCACTATTTACTCAATCCACTCGATTTTGTTTTGATGATAGATTAGATCTGGGGTTGTAGCAGGGCTTCTCGGAAGCTTTTTCTATATATATCTCGTAGATTTCATGGAAAAAATTGAGTAAGTAGGAATTTGGAACATCGATGAGACAGATGAAGTTTGAAATGGGTTTTAGGCGTGAAGAAAGATCGGAATTCGGCAATAAATACCCACAAAATGGGTTGAAAATAGCGTAACAAAGTGGATGAATGAGAGCAAGAAGCCCTGCCGTGAAGGCATTATAGTACTATCTTTTGACTAGACGATATTGGGGGTAATTATTGGGTTATTTTTTGATGGCGGAAAAATTCAATATGGCCGAATCTCAAAACATTTTCATAAGGAATACACGGAGCCAAGATGGCGGCGTTTCAAAACATGTTTATTCCGTATGGAAATCGGTTTTTTATCTGTCTATATCGTGAATTTAATGCAAGTGTGAGCTTTCTATTCTATGCGATATTATTCCTGATCAATTTCACGAAGTTTTCCTTAGAAATTTTCTGTCAATATTTATAACTGACTGAAATCTGCTAGAAGCGACCATACAATGGATAATTTCTATTTTTAGACAGTATGTGACTTTTATTTCACGCTCTTCCAGACTTATCTTGAATTTTCAGTTATCGATTCCCATCATATTTATGCATTCGATAGGAGCTCACAAAAAGAATTCACCCAAATATTATTGTGAAATGGTACAAAAGTGAAAAGCTCGGATACAACTGGCGATTTCCTGAAGGTTTTTGCTCAGCTTAGCTATTACAAACTTTTACCATTTTTCTCAAGCGCACTTTCAGAACTCGAGCACAGTAAAGATATCAAATCCCAGAGCGACCGGCGCGGAGCGCAATCAATACTGACTCGACGCGTATGGAGCTATAACGTATCCTGAAGCTTCTGCACGAGATAGTTATGTTATATTTTTTCACAAAAAAAGCTGAACGAATCAACGACCCGGCTTTTCTTTCTGAGACTATCTCATAAAGTTTGGGACTCTTTTCCATCGGCGGGAAGGCTTTATCGTGATTTAGCTTGAACATCATGAATTCGGTTCGATTTTGTGCAATATTTTCCAGATAAAAGTCAAATAAGTGAAGATTTCATATTTTTCTGAAACAGAATTTATTATGAAATGGTTATAAGGCCCTGAGGTATTCAATGTAGTACCGTTGTGAATCGATTAACGTTAAAGATTCTGATGGAATTCTAAGAATAGTTAGTATTTGACGTGCGGGAAAACTTCTGAACTTCGAAACTTTTGTGATAATATGGTCTCATGGAAAAATACGGTTTTGTTTGGTTTCATCACATTTGACGTGAGAGATTCCAATGAACTTCCAACTTTCGATTTGTGAAGAATGAAAATTGAATACCTCTCCACGCAGTGTGATTAGTTCTTCGTTCAGTTGTGAGCCAATGTCTTACCAAATTTATCGTGGAATCATGAAAAAGTCACTTATGAGATAAAAATACCCATTCTTGAGGCTGATATCTCCGTTTGTACGATTCGCAGAACTCTGAAGTTTTAGTGCAGATTGGAATCAATCCAAAGTCTGGAGCTGAATTGGTGAAGGTTCAAACACTTCGAATATTCTGCAAAGTGAGATTACGATATTACCACCTTAAGCCAGAAGCATCTGTTTTAGCATTCCTCCAAACGAAAACTTTCCGCGGTCTCTGGTGAATAATTCTCAACCTAGAAATAATTTCTTATCAATCATTTATGAATGACTCAAGATCACGATCAATTTTGAGAAATATAAAATTTTTTTATGAGATCATTCCATGAGGTACGTGGATCTCTTTCCGAATAAAACTTGCGTGTCATTAAAAACTAAGAGAGCCGTATAATCGTAATTGTACCACTAGGGATGCGAAGAAAATCGACGAGCCACACGGAATTCCAACTAAGAACTATTACGTGGGCATTCCGCAAGATTCGCCTCTCGGGAATTTCTTCACTTACTTTTCTCTCGCAAGTTCATTCGTTGTTACTTGGAAACTTTCTTCTTGCGCGTGATACATTTGAATTGGGTCCCTTCCTTTCGAGAATTAAATGATCCTATCAGGATTGTTCGAACCGATTAGGATGTCTAGTTGAATCAACTTATCGTTTGTTAAAATTGAGACATTATGAATGATTTCTCACATTGGAAATTTTGGCGGTACTCCAATGCGACAGATGAGCTTTATGACTATTCAGTGGTAAAAGTCAATGAACAGTCAGACGAACGGTACAATCCTCAATGGAAGATAGTTTTTTTTGTTATTGTAAATATTGTTGTATTACACGTTCATAAGGCATCAATTACTCTCCATATCTAATGATGAATTTCACTGACATTTTCTACAATTCAAGACTCGCATTGCTGATACCCTCGAGATTTTTATTCATCTGAAGCCGTGACCGTGCTGATCACATGTTTTATTTCAAGAATTTCAGTAAACTACGTGGAATTTTCGATCAAGAAAGCGTCGTTCACACTAGACTCCTATTCTTGATCATGGTTCCTTAATTCTATGAAAAATCAACCCAGCTTTGTTCTATTTCTCTGAGTTCAAGGCGTCATGTGAAAAAAATTCTCTATGACAAAAGCGAGCGATAAGGTTCGGAGAGAGATACAGTTCAACAACCAGAATTTGATAGATTTTCAAAGATGATAAGTGAATGCATCGAGAGACTTTCTATTGAAGGAATATTATTAGTATAAACCCCATATTGATCGATGTAATTTGAGCCTACGCTAAATTATACACTCAGAATAGATCCATTCTCATCGGCTAAACTCGTTAGCCGTGGGAGGAAAAAAATTACGAAGTAATCAAATTGGTCAGGGATTTGAATATTTCCGCTGTGGAATTTTTTTACGCCAACACATTTTCTATCTGGATTAAAATAGCACGCTTTTAAAAAAAATATCAGACACAATACTAGCTGAAGGTACAGGCTTGCTCATTTGATTAACGAGTGGGTCGTAATGACTATCAACGATGTATCATTTGCCACTAGGACAACATAGCGTTGAAATGAGACAATTTACGCCAGATTGTACGAATGTAGGGGAAAATCCACGCAGCTCAAAAAGCACTTGTTCCCGGAATACCAAAAGGTGATGACTTATTTTGGGAGTGCAATTTTTTTGAGACTATCTTTTGTGCAGGCAATATTTGTAGATATAAGGGCTTAAACACGATGGTCATCAAACTCCACAGCAGAGAACTGCGAGGTTCGATGCAACCAAAAATTCTCCTTGCTATTCGAGGAACAAACCTATTGACTTATTGAGTGTCAACGAGTGATATGCAGCTTTGAATGAGTTGAGCTGAATGCGTGAGCTACTGGCATTGACTCGGCGAGTTATTTGATTGATCGCTTCTGAACAGTTTGAGCAAACTTGCCGTAAACGAATTTTCATCGCTCAGTCAACTGAGTTACATAGTTTGGTCGAATGGTTGTCCATGACGGGAAATTTTTATTTATTGATTGTAGACTGTCTTTCGAGCAACTCAACAATTCTTGCGCCGGCTGAAATAATCAGGGTTTTTTATGTAATGGAAATTCTCAACTTCCACGAAAATATCAGACTAGAGAGATGAGAGATTGATTGGTGGAAAGGATGTGATCACTGATAATACCAAGAAGATCTCTTCAATCCTGACAATAAGTCCATGCAGAAGAAATCCTTCAAAATTAATTTGGGAAAATTAAGATCCGATCGCAATTTTCAAATTTTGTAGCAAAATCTTCTCACAAGATGACGGAAAATTGGGACTTGGTCGATAATAAGTATCCTAGTATTAGCAACGAATCTACTAACTTGTAAAACAACAGTTATCCGCACAAAAATTGGGACTTTCAAGAGAGCCTGTCTATTTTTTGCATCCATCCAAAACACTGGAAAGAGTAATTTAATAACACAGAGACAAGATGTCCGAAAGCCTCAGCCAAGTGCCGTAAAAAAGATTTCCAACTGAGACAATAATGTTCTGAAACATCAATCAAAACTGGTACGTTAGCGTCGCCGTTGAACGTCCACAACCTCCTAGGTCTGCGATTTGTCGTTTAAGCGATCATGTCAAGATTAAGGATAAACCACAGAGTGGGCCAATGTTAATGTCTGGCTATCCTTAGTGTTTGCTCTAACTGTATCTTTACCCGAGTGTTTATGAGTTGTATATCCCAATTGATAGATTCTACAAGAGTCGGAGGTTTTCGTAGATAAGCTTGAAAATGATTATGACCAGAGATTTTGTTATCTGCTTGGCATATTTGCCCTCGAGGCAGTCTCTTTAGTGACGAGGATGATCGTTAGGCTGGAGTTCATTAATATCCTGACTCATTTTCTACGTAACCAGCAAGCGCGCTCTAGATGTTTATGAGAGAGTCTTATCGCAGTAGATTTTTCACAGCCGTTAGCAGCAGTCAGAAAATAGTGCTACTCGAGCAGTTTCTAGTGGCTTCATGTTTGGTGTAGGTGCTTGATTGAATGATGAAAAATCATTCAATCAAGGTGTAGTGCTAAACTTATGAGTTCAATTGCAAATGATGCGAAGGGAATATTTTGATCAGACAGATGATCGGAAATTTAACGAGATTGATCTTGAATTTCTTGTATCAACAGAGTTATTTCAGAATATACTAATTTTTACCAAAATCTCGCTCAGAAGTGGGAAGAATGAATCAATCATCCTTGGCTTCAAAATCACCACACAACAGTTACAAATTCATCTCAAGTGAGAAATGTTTCGATGGTACTTGAGTGCCAAACGTTAAGAAAATATAACCAAATATGAATCCCTATCCCCGGAAACCTGCAATGAAATACATGGTGCAACCTTAGCCTGAGATGCAATAGGTCGAAAAACGAGATTTCCAAGATCCAAAATCCACCAGGAAAACCAGTTCTTCCATCTGTCTCCGTTCTTCAGTAATTTAAATTACAGAATTCCGTGCTAATTCGATGGGACTTATATAATCTAAGCTTCACACTCAGTTGAAAAATGATGAGTCATAATATTGTATGATAAGTGATTTTTTACCCGAGAACAAGCGGCAAGGCAAACTCTTTGCCATTAGCGCCTATGCTTGCAGGGAACCCATATCAAGGAAGAGGAGATTTCTGCGCCATCATTGCATTGGACATCAAGAACGCATTCAACTGTGCAAGCTGGGAGCGAGTGTATGCAACCAAAGCAGGTGAAGCGCACCTCTACTTACCAGCCACCACGAGCGACTACTTGCGAAACAGGACCTTTGTGTACGATACTGATGAGGGACAAGAGGTTCGAGAGCTGTCCGCCGAAATCGGGCTGGGACCAGTCTCGGGTCCGTTGGTTTGGAACATTTAGTACGACAGCCTGGTGTTTATCGAATTGACAGATGGAGTGATAACGGTGGCTTCCGCGGACAAAGAGCGACACATGGTGCGGGCAGACAACGAGGAACTTCGGGTTGACGCGCGAACAAGACGCTGGCCCAAGTCTACGAAGGGATGATCAGCAGGCTCCTAGAGCTCGCTGTCAAGAAACGCGAAGCCATAGTGGTCACGAGACGGAGAAAATTCGACTTGCCCCGGTATTCCATCAACAAGCAGGAGATCCCCCGCAAGACAGAGTCGAAATACCTCGACGTATGGCTTGACGACAAGTGGTCGTTCAAGAAGCACATCCAGGAGGCCGCCCAGAAAGCGAGCAGGGTCGGTGCGGCGTTCCAGCGGCTGATGCCGAACATCGGAGGTCTCAGATAAAGGAGGAGCGCATTTCTCAACACCGTTGGCACCTTTATTATGCTTCACGGTGCATCCGTGTGGGAGAGGGAGGGGAAAAGAGCAAAGAGGGCGATCGTCGAGGAAAGAATCAAACCCGTTCATCGGAGGATGGCTCTGAGGAGCATCCGTACTTATCGCACCTTGTCAGGAGATGCAGTTCGTTTCTCAGCAGGAGCTTGCCATCTTCTTGCGTGTCACAAAGCGCGTAAGGATCTAGGCGATTGAAGCCGGGATGATTCTTACCCCAACGATGAAGGAAATCATCTGCGATAATGAGAAGGAAAAGATCATGGGACAGTAGCAAATTGAGTCGGCTTCTCCGTTTGCGGATGGCAGATGAATGCACCGGCTGATCCATAAGGGCCTCGACAAGAAATTTCCGCGCCTGTCCACAGTCTGCGTGGCCGCGAAAAGAATACATGGGAAGTAATGTGAAGAGTGGGGGTAGTCTGCCCGCGGCTGTTCCAATGTCCGCGCATGCGCGGTCCACTCCCATTGCTTCTCATGTATTTTTTTTTGCGGCCACGCGGACTGCGGACAGGCGCGGAAACTTCTTGTTAAGGCGCTAACGTAGCCAGTCGGTCGGACCGCACCCTAGAAGAGATGGAATGATACACCACGCAAACATTCAGCGGCCACGGTCGCTTCCGTGCTTGCTTGACCCGGTCCAAGGAAAGGACATATCCTGCATGCCAGTCCTGCGGCGACAACTGGGACGATGCTGGACACGCCCTGTTCGAACGTAGCAACACTCAAAGAGAGCGCTCCGAACTGGATGAATGATTGGGTACTCAACTCACACCCGAGGACTTTGTCTCTCACTTGTTCCCCAATCACGAGAGCTCGGATAGAATCACCAACCACATTAAGCTGGTGATGATCCGGAGGGAAGAAAAACAAAGGAAAAACAAAGAAAAAATGAAACGCCTCGGAGCAGGCAAATAGCAATGAACTATTGGGACTAAACATACGATAAGCGCTCTTAACTTTCGTCCATATTATTCTTATGGGAGAGAACCCTAGCCATATTGGCGCTGCAGTCCCATTTAAATTAACATAGAGGTTAACTCCCAATATCTGATTCGAACAGAAGAGGCCGATGACTCCTCTAAGAGCACGACAACTTGAGAAAGGAAGAGAGAAGAAAGAGGAGGGAAGAATCAAGAAAAAAGGAGAAGGAAGGAGGAAGATGCCCAACAAGGGCAAAGGAAGAAGGCAGAAGAGGAATGCTCGCAACCGAGTGCGTGATACGCCATCGTGCCTTGATGTAATGCTAACGTTGTTCCGGGGTGGGTTGGTGAGATAATGGTTAGCTGCCCTCAGTTTGGCAGTGCTGGCTTGCCAACATTGTAGGGCTGAGGGCAGAAGGTTTGGGTTCAAGAACTCGGAGGCAGGAGTTCATGCCCATTCGGTTAACCGAGTGGCTATGATAGAGGTCTTATGGTCTGCCGTTTAGATGTTCCTTATACTCCACAAAAATGGTGATTTCTAATCCAGAAATAGATACACAATACGAGTCAAAAAGTTGTTACCGGGATGGCTTGCGCCATGAGGCAACTGAGTGGGCCACAACAGTGGTTCATACGTTAGAAGGTTGGTGGCCCTGAAAAGGGCCGATTGGGGTTCGGGGGTTAGCCCTGAAAAGGGCTGATATCGCAGTTAGGTGTTTCCCGGAGTCTACTCCGAGACGAAGCTTGGATGGTACCCGTGCGGACTGGCCTGAGCGGGCTTGGCTGGAACCGTGGGAGTCGCTCCAGCGAACTCCATCGAAGACCCAGGACTGAGACGCGCGCCATTGGGGCCAACATCGCGTGCGGCTGGTGGTTCCCAAAATCCTGGGTTGAGGCTCCGATCCGTAGGAGGCTCGGCTATCAGCGTTGTGGTCGTCCGATCCAGTTGGGTCCGTAGAGCTTGTCACGGACATCCGGGGTGGTCCTGGGTCGAGGGTGGTCTCCGACGTGATGAGTCCGCCCGAGCGACGTAAGAGCTCCCGGGCGCGTTAGTGCCGAAGAAGCTGCGAACATCAGCCCGAGGGACGGATGTGGACTGCCACTAGGTCAGAACACTCCCGAGCGCGTCAGCGCTGTAGAAGTGGACCTGGGTGTGGGTACCCGTCCGGTGGTCTCCCGAGCACGACAGTGCTGTAGAAGTCCAGCCGGAGGGGCCGTCGAGGAAGTTGGTTGAGGCACCGGTTTTGCAAACACGGTGCTCTGTTTCTATTGCGGGCAAGGATGGACGCCACCTAGTGGTGGCGTGACGAACTGCTCGGGCTTTTGAGCCACCCGAGGCTATGGTGTGGGAAAGGAGATGAGGAAAGGAGATTGTGCGCAAGGCGTGGGATTTGGCAGCTGGTAACATGCCCGGATTTGGAAGAGCCTTGCGTATGATCTCTTCAGATATCTAGGAGAGGGGTAATGAGAATATGATTTGAGGTGTGCAACCTCGAGGAAAAAATGTGGTCATTGCTGGGGTATCGGCCACGCAGCAAGGTGGTGCTGTGAGAATGGACATCTCGACAGCAGGTGGATGATTCAGAGCGTGCGCATCTCTGGATCGGTGATGAGGGTGTTGGAGCGGTTGCTCGGCAACTGGTGTGCTGGGGCGTCAGCCACGCAGCAAGGTGGTGCTGTGGGAATGGACATCCCGACAGTGAGGTGGATGATTCAGAGTGTGCGCATCTCTGGATCGGTGATGAGAGTGTTGGAGCGGTCGCTCGGCAACTGGTGTGCTGGGGCTTCAGCCACGCAGCAAGGTGGTGCTGTGGGAATGGACATCCCGACAGCGAGTCGACGATTCAGAGTGTGCGCATCTTCGGGTTGAGGATGAGGGTGTTGGAGCGGTCGCTCGACGAGTGAGAAATGCTGGGGCACTAGCCACGCAGCGAAGTGGTACCACGAGCACCAGAGTCTCGAAAACTCTGCCCTTCTGGACAGCGAGAACAGCTCGATGGCAGCCGGATGATGCGGAGTGTACAACTCCGAGGCAAGGCGTAGAGGTTGGCGTGGGCGGTGCTGTACCGCCTATAATCTGTAGGTGGAGATGTGGGCGCCACTGAGTGTTTAAGCACTCTCAGAAGTGCGCGGATCCCGTCCAGGCCGACGGGGTCGATTTGACTGGATCGGATAAGGATGAAGCTAGTCGGAAGAGCTGGTGAGTCCGTCTGCGTATCGACGCAGTGTTCTAGCCCCACGTTGGGCGCCACTTGTTACCGGGATGGCTTGCGCCATGAGGCAACTGAGTGGGCCACAACAGTGGTTCATACGTTAGAAGGTTGGTGGCCCTGAAAAGGGCCGATTGGGGTTCGGGGGTTAGCCCTGAAAAGGGCTGATATCGCAGTTAGGTGTTTCCCGGAGTCTACTCCGAGACGAAGCTTGGATGGTACCCGTGCGGACTGGCCTGAGCGGGCTTGGCTGGAACCGTGGGAGTCGCTCCAGCGAACTCCATCGAAGACCCAGGACTGAGACGCGCGCCATTGGGGCCAACATCGCGTGCGGCTGGTGGTTCCCAAAATCCTGGGTTGAGGCTCCGATCCGTAGGAGGCTCGGCTATCAGCGTTGTGGTCGTCCGATCCAGTTGGGTCCGTAGAGCTTGTCACGGACATCCGGGGTGGTCCTGGGTCGAGGGTGGTCTCCGACGTGATGAGTCCGCCCGAGCGACGTAAGAGCTCCCGGGCGCGTTAGTGCCGAAGAAGCTGCGAACATCAGCCCGAGGGACGGATGTGGACTGCCACTAGGTCAGAACACTCCCGAGCGCGTCAGCGCTGTAGAAGTGGACCTGGGTGTGGGTACCCGTCCGGTGGTCTCCCGAGCACGACAGTGCTGTAGAAGTCCAGCCGGAGGGGCCGTCGAGGAAGTTGGTTGAGGCACCGGTTTTGCAAACACGGTGCTCTGTTTCTATTGCGGGCAAGGATGGACGCCACCTAGTGGTGGCGTGACGAACTGCTCGGGCTTTTGAGCCACCCGAGGCTATGGTGTGGGAAAGGAGATGAGGAAAGGAGATTGTGCGCAAGGCGTGGGATTTGGCAGCTGGTAACAAAGTATCTAGACGTGTGATGATATTTTCAAACTTCGGACCGAGTCGATTATCAAATATATTTAGAATCACAACTCAAGGATTGAGATATTGTGAAGGACTGTGATCACAAAAGATCGATCCTTCATAAGGCAAACCTTGGCAGGAAAAGAAGACTTTTCCATCCGGCAAGAAATTAATACAAGAGTTCCTCATAAATAATTACGCGTGGGAGGGACCACAAAATTCAGTCATATCTCAGGTTCTTTCTTTCAAATTCAATCGATTCTGATGTGGGTGAAGAGCGAAAATTTTCAGAACCTATAGGATCCAAAAGAAATTCCTGTATTCGGAGAGAAGGTGCTGAAATTTTTCACTCTTGGCTTCCTATTTGATATTCATTAGTTATATCTGGTGAAACAATTTGAAAAATGAATAGGAATGAAGCTTCTGGCATTATTTTTGAGTTCTCAATCACTTCGTCCATTTCATTGATGTGTCAACCCTTTCCAGTTTGGAAAGTGCGTTTTTCTGCGCATGTGCAAAGACTTGCACTTCTGAAACCAGTTTCATAGGGAAGCCATGCATTAACCACCATAACTACTGTTTGGTAGAGTCAACTTCATGTAGTGAAACCACAATTACAAGGTTCAGAGAGTAATGACACCTTCACCGAGGTCGCAGCACCGGGACCTTTCCCATGAAAAATCTGCGTCCGACTTCCCGGCGCTATTGAGCTAATGCTTCAATATCAATGCGTTGTAACTTTGGTTTCAATGCATGGAATTGACTTTGTCAAGTAATCATTCTGAAAGATACGTTCTCGGTGTTGTTCCCAATGACATTGAAATCAGAAGACTAAATTTATGCGCATGCGCAGAAAAACTCATTTTTTAACTGAGGGGGGTAGGAATATCAGTAGAATGCGAAAGTAACGACATGGTTGGGGACTAGATTTATACGGAAGGACAACTTTTTATATCGGATAATGTATTTTTCAGATTATCAAAAGATTGCGTCCCTGGGGAATTGATTCCTTGTTTTCCATCTTTCTGCGTGCAGGAACCATCCCTCTCCATAAAACAGAATTCCTTAGCTGCATCCCGATATATTCTTTGGGGATCTTTTGAGTGATACGAACCGTTTATCCGTATCTCGAGTCAAATGAGAGCCACACACATTTTTACTGGAAGAATTGATTTTTTCAAATACTTAAAAAAAATATTCATCAGGGATCCAGAGATTTATTCCTTGGTCTCATTGGTGTAAAAGGTTTTCGCTTTGGCCGACACAATTTATTAAAACCGCAAGGGAAGAGTCCGAGACATGACCAATTTTTGTGGTCTGCTTTTGCACGAAACTATTTTCATGTCATGAACAACCTTTGTCGAAATACTTACTTATAATATCACATATCTCAGATTTTGGATAATATGCAACTTGAAACTGCTCTTTGATACACTTGTATTCCTAAAATTGCGATGGAGCTTGATGAATTGTAGATTATATCGGTTGGTCAAGGTGAATCTCTGAGGAATGACTGTCAAAGAATGAAAACGTTGAGAAATGCTCAAATTTTGGAGGATTGAAAATGAATTATTTCGAGCGTGTTGTATGCTTGGTCCTCTTCATAATAATTAGAATACAGTGTCATGAATGAATGATTATGAAACCACGAGGGAATTTATTCACGAACTTCACGACTTCATTCGGTACCACATTTTCCTGAACGATACTCAAAAATTTCTGATGAAAAACACAAGCCACACTCAATTATTATTCACGATTCTTGAGGTCCTCCTTGCGGAATTAAATGGGTTCACAGAATTGCCATGAAAATCAGTTTATTTTACTCAACATGACTTTGATCAGTGTGAGATGCATTTTTAATCTTACATCTACGTTAATCATGGTGCACTCAATTCAATCTAATTTATACTTAGAGGGTTGCGTCACTGCAAGGTCACAAAATTCTTTTACTGTATTTGCAGTAAGAATGAGATGCATGCTTCCATTCGTGAAATATCTCTTTTACAAAAGCAAGATTGGAAAGATACTGTCAAGTCATCCAATATTTTATTTTATTGATGTTTTATTGAAATTTATTATTTATAATTGTCAGTGAATGTCAATATCATTCATATAATCTTTTAAAAGCCAAACAGTATGATTAATTGATAATAATCAGAACGAGCTGATAATTGGATGAGTTCGTGAATAATTATTGCGTGTTTCGCTTTAATATTAATTCGTTTATCTCTCTTTTAAATTTCTACTCTACTGCATAGAATCATGCAGAGTGTCAGCTTGCTTCCGAATTTTTCATCGTCGATCCATTCCAGGGTTTATGATTCATAAGAATTGAAGAAATGAAAGCAGCAAGAAAGTTGAGGAGGAGAGAAACAGAATTTTTATCAAAAGTAGAATATGTTAACGAGAGTCTGAAAAAAAATCAGCGAACAAAATTTTAGTTAGACCCGAAGAGTGAAGTTGACTCATAGACAAATATGAAGAGCGATAGGACCCGTTCACTACAGAAATGCCCCTGTCATCACAAGAGCCGGTTTTTTATGTCAGAAAATGGTTCTGAGGTAAGGGTGTTAAATGTCAAAATTGAGATTTTGAGAATTCTGTTTGTTATTTTCTTTTGCTTCGTAGTTTCGTATCGAGGCTCTATTCTTGGGCTACTATGTACCCTGTATCGACAGAGCTTTTCCATGATTTCTTGAAAATTTTTCAAAGTGTTACAAGAAATTAACACGTTCACTGCGACAGTGAAAGCCGGCATTCCATCCCAGAGTATGACAGATTACACAAACGCGTGAGTTTGCACCTTTAAAAATCAAACCTTTTGAAATGTTATCAGTTTGACGTCTATTTATGAGACTTTTAAGAATTTTTGCAGGTCCCACCGCTGGGACCCGCGAAAATTTCTATCGCGCAATCGGGGTTGAAGTGAATGATCGAACTACCAAAATGAGTGATTCTACGATGTATTATTGAGCTTTTTGAGAGCATTCGTTGATTCATCGGTATCATTCGGGTAATTCGCAAACATGGCCTGAATTTGAAGACTTTGTCTGGGACGAACCGCGATACGCGATCGTATAATCTACGAAAGTATGATTACCCTCACTAATCTATGAGATAGATGCTTTTATTTGAGGTACTCTTCAGCTTTCTAGAATACAAAATGTTTCTCACAGAGATGAAACAGATTCAGCAAGGGGAATATGCAGTGGACTATGTCAATCATTTATTCGGTGTGCCCTACGGATATTTCGCGTCTAAATTTTTGATCACTCGGTCTTATACCGTTCAAATCACGAATATCTGGGCTCATTTTGTAGCTCTTGACATGAACTTTCGAATAAGTCAAGATACATTGTATAATATTCGATGAGTACTGATAAATTCACAATTCACTGGTTATTTTTGTGTTACTTATCGAAATTCTTGCGAAAATTGAGTTTTCATCGAATGAATCGTACAAATCAAGTCCGATACCGGAACTGTCGTGCACACATGTTCTTGGCGTCATATATGATGAGTAAACTCCGCAACCTAAGCTATTGGATGTGTGTGCATCATTTGGTGCACCCGAGAATTCAAAAAAAAAAACGAGTCCGACCCGTAGGACACGTCGCACACGAAAGAGGACGCGCGGGTTCCTTTGTCGGAATCCGTCGCAGTGAACGTATTAATCACAAACTTTTTGGAATCGATACATTAATATTTAGTACTCTGTAGTGAACGAGTGAAAGGAATTCAGAGATCGTAATATTCAAATGGAATCGAATAAAAGAATCCTGACTACGAGATAATCTCAGGAGTATGAATCGTTATTTGGACATGGAATTAGGGATTTACAGTTCCAGAAGAGTTGTCCGAAGAAGCGGGGACGATCTGATCGATTCACCAAGAGAAATATCACTCATATCCTCACAGCGTTGAGAGTCTATGAGAAAGTAGGGTATCGAAAGCTTCCTATTTCAAAAAGTTATAGGAATATGAAATATTTATGCACAGCCTTCACGACATTCAGTTAAGAATTGATCAAGTTTCCTTCACCTACATTTCCCAAATATTTTTGTCATGCGTTTCAAAATCAACTTCAAAGTTCTTAGATAATCTAGATTTCGATCCGCAAAAATCCACTTTCTTATTTTAATCATTGTTAGACTTGAAAAGTTATGTTACTGGAAGACCAATGGGTTTTTTGGGCTATGAAAATGATATTAGTGGAAGAGAAAGTTGACCATTCATGTTAAATAAATTGAAAATCTTATGAAGTCACCGATTATTCTTCTTCGAACAACTCCAATCTAAGATAACTAAGTGAGTGTCACGGTGGTTGAAATGTAGATGAATACCTATGAGAGGGACTGCTTCAGAAGTTCGAGTCAGAACGTGTGACACCAATAGCGAGAACACCACCTGGGATAGCAGGATCGTGACCTCTGTAACATCATACATAAAACCTCGTACTTCGACTCATTTCACCTTACACGAAGGATCGCCTTCTTCATTAGTTCTCGGCATATTCCATCACTCTTTGAAATCAGGATTATCTGTATTTATGGATGGTGTGAAAGAAACCTCATAGAACAATTTTGAGGGCCTCGTAGGAACAGACTGTGATGGGTACCAATACTAAAGAACACTCATCATTCACTGACGCAATTAGTCAAATACGTGCATCGTTACATTGAAGCCATCTAAGTTCTTGTCACGAACTTTGTCCGGATACAGCTGTAAATTCGATCATGAAATGCGTACATTTGAAAAACTATGTCATATTTCTCTCTGATTAGTGTGTAAAGAAAGTAGGGAATGAGCTAGTTGGACTTTTACCCGAAACAGCTTATATTGTCAAGACAAAACCATTCATAATGATGATTCTCTCCAAATTATTTCATCTTACCACGATGCAGTGGTTGTTGACACAACAAAATCTGTTCAGCAGAAACGAATGAATAATCCGCAAAGTACAAAGTTTTTATTTATACAAATAGTGATCCTACGATGAGTATATCGTATGACCAAGTTAAGGTCGACACCCCTTGGCATTTTTTTCCTCTGCAAGGTACAAATTGGACCGAAGTTGATTTTTACATGGTTCGACATTTTGCCTTGGATGGTGAAGTGAACAAATCAAGAGAATAGAAAATTCGATGCAAAATGGAAAAACTTTTCTTGAAACATTCAAGAAAAATACTTTTGCGTTACGGCATCGTGTAGCTCATCAAATTTGGAATCCGAAATGCCTAGTCTCATGATATTTTACTGCTCAATTTTTCTGGAAACTTGATGGAAAAATAGCTTATTTTAAATTTGCCAAAACGATTGCCGTAGAGGTTAGTCGCGCCACGTGTTAGGTAATGTTACTTTTTTGTGCAATGCCACGTGCTCTTGTTATTGTTTCGGTGTTTCACGTATGATCGCGAATGTTGTACCGTAAGTTATCCAGCCACGGCATTCGCAATGGAAACTCGTGATCGAGTGAGAATGTCGATGGGCTTCATACCATCGCAAGATTTCAGATGCATCGAGCATGTACGTTCGGCAGGAAGGTGAACTGCAGTGCATCGAGATCCACTGTCTCACTCGCAATCATAGGTTTAGTTCACCTTCCTGCCCAGTGTACTCTTGTACCTTTCAGTACAATGATGCGGAAAAAGTTGTGTAATAGTCATGCGATCAAAAATCTCTAACGGAGAACGACGTGGGAACGATGCCGCATTTAAACCTCTTAGAAAATAATAATGCCTAGCAGATTCAGGTGGTGGTTTTTAATTTTACACATTTCATCACTCAAATTCTGACTACAAATTTTGAGAAAAGTTTGTATATTAGTAGGTAAACAGATCATGGGCACGAGTTATAATGGTATCTTTTACCTGGAGGAATTGGAAAAAATCTGGAAAATCGTGGTTTTCATTGCTTCCCCACGAGATCAAACTTCTATAAAGTGGTGGTGCTTTCGAGAATCATAAACGTGAACCTGCAGGAGAATAATAATGCCAAGCAGATTTGGATACTGTTTTTGAGTTCTGAGCATTTTCTCAGCCAAAATCTGAGCACGAAGTCTGGAATAAGTTTGCTTCATAAGCAGACGAATAATAGGAACGAGTTGAATCAGCATCTCATAATCGGGACGTGGATGAATACACGAAAAATTGTGGCTTCGACTGCACAGTTATGAGATCGAAGTTCCTAAAAGTACTTGAGTTTTGAGAAAATAATGAACGCGAATCTCTCAGACATGAGTGATACTAAGCAGATTCTAGTTTTGCTCTTCAAGTTAAGAAGTTCTGTCAGCTAAAATTTGACTACAAAATTTGGGGGGGTTTGCATCACAGGTAGATTATCACCACGAATGAAACAAGTATACAGTAGCTGGGGAATCGAAAAAAGGCTGAAAAAATTGTGGATTTGACGGGCAGTCAAATTAGTAGGGGCACTAGTATGATGTCAAAATTTTCAAAAATGAGTGAGTTTCCCTCAAAATTCCAAACTCTCATATGACTGATATCACGATTCTTATTAGCTTCACGTGTGAAATTTTCTGTTAACCCTTCTGCCACTCTCAGGGTCATGATTTCATAACTGGGCAGTCCGAGTCACAATTTTCGAATAATTTTCTACTCCCCAGCTCGGCTTACTGTTGCGACTCGAGCTTACAATCTACTTGAATGAAAACTCTTCACAGTTTTTGTAGTCAGATCTCAGCTGACAGAACTTCTATAATCGAGAATGCGGAATTCGAATCTGTTTGGTAATACTATTCTCTAGTAGGTTCACGTTTAAAATTCACATAAAACCCACCCAATCTTAAGGATTTTGATTCCATGGGGGAGCAGCGAAAGCCACGATTCTTTCAGCCATTTCTATACTCCCTAGTTACTGGTTATACTGTCTCAACTCGTCTTTATAGTCCACCTGTGATGCCAACTTCCCTCAAACTTTGTAGCCAAATTTCTGCTGACAGAATTTCAACAATCAAAATGCAGAACTCAAACCCGCTCGGTATTGCCATTCTCTAGTGGGTTCACGTTTAAAATTTACCCGAAAACCACCCAATCTCCTTAAATTTTGATCCCATACTAGGTAAGAAGCAGAAGCCACAATTTTTTGAAACATCTTTCTACTTCCCAAATACTGGATACCAGTTCAATTTATGTTTATAATCTCCCTGAGATGTAAACTTTTCCAAACTTTGTAGTCAGAATTTGGGTAATAGAATGTCCAAAATTAAGAACCACCATCTGAATTTGCTAGACATAACTGTTTTCTTAGAGTATCAAATGTGGGACTGTTCCAATTCCAATTTACATCAGAGAATTTCGATCGCATGGACTCTTGTACCGATGGTACAAGAGTACATGCTCGGTACATCTGATATCTTGCGACGGTATAAAGCCGATCGACATTCTCACTCGATCACGAGTTTTCACTGTGAATGCCGTGGATAACCTACAAAACAACATCCGTGATCATACCTCAAACATCGAAAGAATAACAAGAGCACGTGGCATTATACCAAAACAATAACATTAGCCACCCTTAGAGTGGGCCACATGGAGGCGGGAGCGCCGTATTGGACCTAGACAAGCTATGAGTGCAACAAGGACGCAACACTTCGTGCCACTCTAACCTCCTTGTCGCAATCACGGCTTATCGCGCGTTCGCGTCAAATGTATTGCTGCATGAGGCCGCTGCCTGACCTCTACGACAATTGTGGTGGCAAATTCAAAGTGAGCTATTTTCCATCAATTCACCTGAAAAATTGAGAAGTGAAGAAATTACCGGATCAGTAATTTCCGACTCCAAATTTGATGAGCTACATGATTCCGTAAAGCAAACGTATTTTTCTTGAATATTTCGAAAAGTATTTTCCCGTTCGCATCGAATTTTCCATTTTCTCGATTCGTTGACTCCGCCATCCAAGGCAAAATGTCAAACCATGTAAAAGTCAACCTCGATCCAATTTGTACCTCGCAGAGAAAAAAATACCAAGGGGTGTCCACTTTAACTCGGTCATACGATAAATTGAGAGTTTGATCTCAGAATGATCTTGTAAAGGGCAAAAACTCGTTAAGCCCAGTCATTACGTTTTACTTGTGTGTGGTAGATCAAATCGATTAGCGTATGAGTGATTTTGATCACTGGAAATGGCACCGACGCATCTCTAATTTTAGAAAGTCGATTCTTCCCAGATAGTAATCGAGAGGTGCCTGTGCCCTAAATTTCCCTGAGAGTAGAACGTCCTCAAATATTTTCAAACAAGTTTATCATAATCTTCCCTCACGAAGAAAAAAGTAGTGATTCATACAGGGTGTACAATCAGAAGTCAGCTCATATATTCGAGTTTCGAGGAAGGGGCGGAATGACTTTTGGGACACTCTGTACAGGAACCAGTTATAGATGATAATAAGCGCGAGAAGAATATGGGAAGCGAACTGATATCTTCGAAAGAAGAGTGAAAATGCTATCATTAGCTAAACACCACAATTTCTCCAGAGGAACAATCTTCCATTTTCAAAAAATTTCATCCAGAGTTTTGTGGAAGGTTCATTTCAGACAATGATATGGAAAAATTCTGATCAGCCGAGATAAAAATACTCAATTGTTGTCGAAGATGCAATGTGACTACGAAAAACGATTACATCTTGCTCCAGTTCTCTTGTAATCATCCCAGTATATTTCAATAGTTATTTTCATGATGATTCGTGTACACAGATGCAGTTAACCGCACACGATCTGATTTCAATTTTCCTGACCAATCGTGGATATTCATTGTGAATGCTTTGCAAACAAAGGCTTATACGATTTCATCCTTACAATTTAAATCCAATGAATTCGGATAGATGCACGACCCAGACTGGCCACATTTTATCGTTAATTGGAAGTTTTGGAAATTGCTATGAAAATTGAAATCGATATTTCGATTATTCTGTTTCCGACGGAGATCGGATTGAAACATCATCATCGCATCGTAGCAAGAATTCAGCTCTGCAATAGAATGAATATTACCCAATGCAGATCAATAACCATACAATCCATTTTTGACGAGTGTGTGCTGAGAGGCTTGATCAGAGATCGATCGAAGATTTAATTGAATCCCTTATACACTATTCTGAGAGAATTTTTTATTCAATTTCAAGATAATTATCGTTCGCCAAATGATGAGATATTGTAATATACTCATCATACGAGCATAGAATCATTATCAAACAAATAGAGTTCGCTACAGACATGTGTGAGCATTATCTGTAATTTACTCGATGGATTTGGAAGTTTGTAGCTCTGGTTCTCACTCAAGCTCGCATGGTGTTGGATTACCTCATGCATAATCAGCGAGGAGTCTTGTTACAGTTGCACTGAAATTCAATACTCTCGGACAATTAGGTCACGTAGGCATGCCCAGTAATAGATGTGGGAACGCTATAATTAATCTAATTTGGTTCGGGTGAGAATTTCCAGCCTCATTCGATCAATGGATATTTTGTGTGAACTCAAAATCATTGGAGTATCAGAAATTGGTGATCAGTCTCTCCGTCATGGTAACAGGAAATTAATAGGATCTTGAGAGGTTTGTCATGAGATTAGTACAGAACGGAAAAGTTAAATTTTTCTGACGCTTTGGCAATTGTTTAAATAGTTGTTTAGAGCTTGAAAATATGAGTTGATGCGTCGTACAAGATGAAAAACGCAGCAGAGTACAGTGAAATCTGCCTGAATTGGGCACCTTCCGATTCCAAGATAAAGAACGCCCAATATGAACAGATGCTAAGTATACAGAAGGCATTTCATATATAAAAAGTACTTTTGGTTCCACATTAGAATGTCCAATTTGGACGAGTTTTGCACAGTTGCCCAGTACATAGAGTACCCAATTCAACAAGTTTTACTGCAATCGCAAGATCAGCTAAATTTTCTCTGTAGTAGATATTTATCGATAATTTACGTATCGATTACAGGAATATCATTTTGCACACGGTTTTGAACATCAAACCAATATATTTCAACAGAGTATTATGGGAGCAGTATATCTAACGAAATCATTTCGATAAAATTTTATGCGACATGACCGGTGGGCACCGTCTTAAATACTAGCAGGCACCATTCTCAATTGTCTATAGATGTCTGATGCTTATTCTTAACCAACCCATGCCAAATTTTCTCAGTACTTCATCAGAAAATAAACCTCTCTAGATGAGAATTTCTCTGTAGTGAAAGGTTGTTTCAGGATAAGTATGCAGTGAGGGCTACTCACTACAGGTTCGAAAAAATGCAATGATCTTATAATTTACACGTACCTATTTCGACCCTTGCGCAAATGTGTGAATTTCCTTGTACGTGGCCCAATTTATACTTTAAAAATCAATTGTGCCAATGGACTGATTTACGGTGTGGCGGACCTTTCTTCTGTGACTCGTATCGTACTAAAGACCATTTCAGTATTACGAACGAACGGTAGAATGTATCTGACTCCCCGAATTGTGAATTTTGAGTATAGTAGCTCAATCCGTTATAACGCTTATGAAGATTCATATTTCAAATGCAAACTAGTGAATGTAGGGTTTATTCGTGTCATCATAATTACGACGCTAACTTGCCTCACTTCATCCGAACTTTTCCACTCCTGACTGCTCATTCGAGTGTAGAGCAATTCCAAAGAATAATTTTTCCACTCGGACAGAGTTTGGGTTCGACACCCCTGATTGGAAGGGAAATAGAAAAAGTTTTACACGCAGATAGAGAGCTTTAACAATCTCTAAATTAACAATTTTCAAATGCAACGCTGCGACTGTCTACCATTAAACCACTTCAGTTTCTGCAAGCGCGTTTCGACATCATTAATCTCAATTGAACCTCAACGATAAGATCGAAACCAAAAAATATAATAGTCACAAAGAGCAAAGGACACTCTTGGCCAAGACCCCCTCGAATAAGAAATAACTCATTCACTTGTTGTGAATAGAAGATTGAGCTTGCGACACTCGCGATATCAAGAAAATAATAACGAGTGAGCAATGATGAGGTTCAGAAGATAACCATATTGACCCGATTGAATTCAGCAGGCTGAAGTCTGTGCGTTTGTAATGGTCAGCGGAACTATGTCAATTTGGAGGGCACTAGCTTTACCAGAATGTAAATCGTACCCCCTGCAACAGAATCGGCAATGATCAAGCTCACTATTTGTATTTTGCATATTGTGAAAGAATCTTTATTGCTGTTAGTTAAATGAATATAAGCTATCACAGTGTGTCCGGAAAATTTCCCTGAGAATTTAAATCAGTTATCATCTGTGTTTGCCTCAGCAATATGATATGCACACGCGAAAAAATATTTCGTCATGTATTCTTTAAAAAAATACTGTGCAGTCAAAATGTTGTGATAGAAAATGAATATGAATCCACAGAAAAATTGAATAATGGCAATTAAACACGTCTCAATTTGCCAAAAATCGAAGAAATAGTGAAGATTCCTCTCCGCTCCAAGAAACAACAAATAAACTACCACCCAGTTGGCATGGCAACCATAAAAGTGAGCACGCGAGTTTGAGATTCACACCACTGCCAATACGTTTGTGGGTCTGTCTTATCTTCGCAAGGCCACGACGTGATTTCTCTTCATATCAATCATGATCGATGAAGAGTTTTTTAAGGCCCCGCAATCACTGTGGCTTACAGATATAAAACCTTCGCGTTTCATCCTCGTGAGAATTCAAACTCGATAGTATTTCTCTCAATATCAATTGACGCGGTTTACTTGCGGACATTCTACTCATTTTTAAATAGATCAAGTCTTGTTCTACCAGGAACTGTTGAATCAATTTCGGACTATGACATGAGTATAACATAGATATAAATGAACACGTTCGCTGCGACGAGTCCCACCAGTGAGACTCGCGATTTTCCATTTTTCAATCTTGACGACCCAGACTTGTTCGATAAAAGCTCCCCATCAGGAAATGTATCGAGGTAGGTTACTCCACCAAGGGCATTAACAGTGAGCCAAAAAAGAATTTAGTTGCATACGGGCGTTCTTATACCCAACTGTGATGGTCCAGTTCAAGACCGGAATAGAATCACAAAAAAAACAGCGTCACAGAAAATGTGTTAAGACATGAATATGAGTTTTTACGGATAGATCATTGATATTTGCAGATAATCGGGAACAATCTGATTATTATCGATTGGTAGAATGATTTTAGTCGCTCATTTAAATTTGACACATTTTAGAAAGGTTATCAATTGGACCATACATGGAGCTTCCCCACAGTTCAATAAAAAAATCGAAAAGGATCGTCTATTTTTATGATCTCGATACTCAACCCCCTTTTCAACCGGCAATAATATAAGCCCATGGGCGGCTCAGACACACTTGTAACTGTATAATTTACAAGGATCTACTGTATATATCGCGAACGCCGACCTACAACCTTTCGAAAGGTATCCATCCTAAATAATCCTATCTTCAAATGAATTTCGCTCGAAATCATACACTCATACATTAACCACTTTTCTCCAATTCAAATAGCACCCAGTCTCACAACTTAATTCCACACATCACTAGCACACTAATAAAAAAATCCATAATCCTCAAACCGTGACGAATTGGCACACCATCGACAAATCTTACTCGCTTGTTGCTCACATTCACTCTCACTTGTATAGACTTATATCCACAGTCACTTCTCCCTCATCTAAAGCTTTGCCATATCTGGAATCCAGCCAGAAGTCTATCCTTGCCAAAAAAGTGTTAGCAAACTTCCTAACCTAAAAAAAGACATCTCAAAGTACAAGCTGTAAACGTTGTAATACGATCCGTTCAATTTGTTCCTTCCCATCGGAAATGTTGAACGTGATGGTCTTCCGGGAATTTTTTTTTACTTTCTTTTAGGTTGGTAGATACATAACACAGACACGCAATCTGAGCGAAATCTTTTTAGGATTCAATGATAAGGCTTGTATTAGGCATATGTACGTGATAAATTCGTCGTCTTGCCTTTTTGGGTCAGTGCCAGTTATTGGGCTTCAGAGGTGACGGATCGATTTTGGTAAGGGTTAGTTTACGGAAGTAAAATGGAGAGACTGTGAGAGATATCTATCCCCTCGAGTATGCAACAGCTTGTTCGATGTTATTCCGATACTATATACGTGAGAGAGGTATACTAGCCTGTATTGTATGCACTTTCAGAAGTGGATATTGATGACGCTGAAGTTGGCCAACAACGACGAATTGACAAAGTTCTATGTATGCAGGAGTAGTATAATATTTTGAGAATGAAGTATTGTATCGATGTATGGTAGCAGGTGTAGCGAGATATTAAGTGTGTTGATTAGAAATGTTGAAAAACGAATTTTGAAGGTGAAGTCATAGGATGGTTTTAACCTCGATGAGTTAGATCATAATTGATGTGGATTATCGTGTTGAGAATGAAAATACGACGAGGCTCTGTTTATTGTAATCAGTTTGTCAGTGGTGCGACTGCAGAAGATAAAAGAGCCATGATGAAACTTGATTATTAAGGTTTTAGAGAATTTTTGTGAAGTACATTGTTTCTATTGAATCCGATACCAAAGTAACTGCGGAACAGGACTTGTCTTGGAAAGTGTGTTGATACGATTGAAAATTATAAATTCAAATCAGATTCAGATCAAATAATCATGTACAAAACTCCGTTCATAGGTCTACTCGTGCAAGCTAAGTGAATATTTTGTCATCGAGTGCTTTGAATGACGCATCGCCGAGTCTCATTCCCTCATATTTTGTCACCAGAGCAGCAAATGTAGGCTCTTCGAAAGTAGAATTTTTTGTAGCCTCAATACTGGTCTCTCCTTTCTGTTCACAGAATAGGTATTTTGAATTTTTTCTGCCCCACTTCAGTGGAGGTTGTGCATTTTGGAGTAATTTTAGTTGAACATTGTGCAGTTCGAGAGGAAATTCTCAAAAATTTCCCCATTTGGAGCAAATTGTTCCAAAGTCGATCAACTTCAGAATGACTTCAAATGGTTGAGCCCGTGGTCAAGCCCCTAATGACGTCATACCAACACACGTTTCGGTATGCCTCATGTTATCAGCATGAGGAAATCCAAACTTTCATTTATCTGATGGATCAACTGTTCAGAGGAACTTCATAGCTCAAATGGAGATTGAACAGAATGCTAAACTAATGCTCAGAAAGGGTCAGACCGTTTTGAGGTCTCGAGAAAATTGATTGTTTCAACTAGTTATTGACAGTAAAACAATCAATCTTCCTGAGACCAGAGAAAGATCTGAAACTCCTTGAAGACTAGTCTAGCATTCAAGTCAATCTTCATGTGAGTAATGAAATGCCTCGGAACATTTGGTCCCTCAGATAAGTAAAAGTTTAGACTTCCCTATGCAAATATCACGGGATGCCACTCGACTTTGGAACAATTCGCTCAAGATGGGAAAATTTTTTTGACTTTTCTCTCGAATTGCACAATGTTCAACTAGAATTGCTGTAAAATGCACAACCTTCACTTGAGGGGGTCAGAAAAAATGCAAGACACTTATTATATTCGTGACACTTTACAGAAGAAGAGTTTTTCTAATGCTCATGATTCAAGGTGTTTGCGTCAGGTACTGAATTGGGTAACATTGAGTGAAAGGTGGAGTATAAGTTACCATTCCAAATATCGAAAACCGAAATTTTCTCAACATTCTCTTAGCAAATCTACAACTTAACGAATGAATTAATAAAAAGCTTGTGAAAACCGCTGTGCAACAGCTGGAATCTCATCTAATTGGTCCTGATAGACGTATTCCAAAATTAATCTCGCATGGTGTTGAATTGAAATCATTTCCACCTCAATAACTATTGTGGACCGTTTTCAGCTCTTACTAGAAAAAGGGAACGTCGAAAAATTCAATTTTCACAAATGTTGTGCTCACATTTCTTAGTGGTTGAACATATGAGATAACCCAAGAGTAAACGCACGAACTTGAGGTTAATATATGTTGTATAAAATTTACCCACGAGTTGGAGGTTACTACCCGACTGTTGTCTCAATCTGGAGAATAAGATGCTACCCGTATCCAAAGACACATTGTGTTTCACTTCAAATAAGAGTCATATTTTGTTCCTAACCCAAGGTGTTAGTTTTTCCCCAACGATGAATTGTCTTGTCATTGAGGATAATTTCCATTCCAACACATGGAGTATGATTATTCTATAGCGGTAACAATAGTTCAATGAACTTCATTCGACTTCAAAATCAATCATTTTCGGTCACTGTCATTATTTGGTCTGTTGCATTTTGCATAATAATGTTTCACAGATGCCGAACCCATCACAATATGACGACCTCGTTTCGATGAAATCACACGCTACGAATATCAATTTCAAAGACGATTACGAAATCGCACAGCAATATTCAACGAAATATACCGACGCAAATCCCCAAACATTATGGGACAATTTTTTACTCGCAGATTTTATCTTGTAGCATTTGCAGGAAGTGTTGAACATTTTGTCCTGCTCAACGGTTGAATTGTTACAAAATACCCAGAGTCAAAATTTGTGACGAAAAGCTTGGAGAAACAAGCCCAGAGCCGCGAAGAGGAAAACAAACGAGGATAAAAAAAGTCCCTGGCGTACCCGTAATTGTCAACCCTCCAACCAAATCCGTAGCCCTAGGCTATGCCAGATGCAAAACCAGATACAGAAGCAAAAGCTTTTTCTCGCTCGAACGAGATGCTGCTGCAGTTTCTCCTGCCCTGTTTGCCATTTCGTTTACAGCAAAAATATATATATGTATATGTATAAACGCGATTTCTCTACTACGGGGATTAATATTGTTATGTCTCCATCAGGTCTACTGTAGGGCAAGTAGAGCAAACGAAATGTTCTTAGGGTTTAACTGTATATGCTCGCAGGCAATTCCCAAGTAATTTTCCTTTTTGATAACCTCTATGAGTTTCCAAGAATTCCTCTTTGCATTTCTTCTGCTGAAAGGTTGGATTATGTTTTTATGAGGTTTAGCAAAAGATTCCGCTCTTTCTTGTGTCTTCTTCAACCATATAATCCTCATGCAATCTGAGTGGGTGTATTGTATAATGAGGATCTGGTAACTGTGATGAGAATGATTCTACAGAGCATCCCCGAGAAAATCTGTAAATCTGAAATCTGTACAGGCCAAAGTGAGTCGTCCGGAAATTAATGTTGACTACCAAGCGAATATAATATATTTTCGCGAATATTCGAAGATACAGTAAGAATAACAGGAATGAAATAAATTTGTGCAAATTTGACTCTTGTGGAGTAACTTTTGCAATACCGATTCCTCTCCCGAGATCTAATTCACTCAACGTTTACATTTAACAAATTGATCCAAAATTTGTTTCATACCATTTCGTTCGACGAGTGGGTTCTTCGTGCTTCTGGGAAACACTAGAGATTGATAGCGACTCAACTGGAAGATACTCTCTTATTTAGTTAGTAAGGCATGAATGAAGTTTATCTGAGGTTGATTACTTTGAGAAGGAGATGCTATCATCGCTCTTTTGCTCTCTCCTGAGTGCCACATACTACTCTCATAGATACTATCCAATATCTAGTTGTTACATGTCTTTCAGCAATTAGCAGCAAAGAAAGAGTTACACAAGGGGATGGATTGATTGATTGATTGATTGTTCATTCGTATGGAGACGAAAGGAAATAAACAGTCACATATGGTAAGATATATTACAGATCAGTAGTGCACATGAATAACAGTGATCAAGTCATTTGGTCGAGCACAAAACTTGAATACATCACATTTTGTGACTAGTCAGGTTGAACTCGGAAGATTTACAAGTTTCATAGAAATCAATATAAGAAAAAAAATGTCAGGGCTCACAGTAATATCACAGAAAAATCAAGTCGATTGACGAAAAGTCACACATAATTTACATTTTATCCTAGATCAAACAAAATAGAAAAAAGTGAGCTCAAGCTTCTTAAAATTTGAAGATTGAAATAATGCTTCTTCTCCAGATTAGTTCTTTTGGAAGACTGTGTCAGTGAATAATCTTTCAAGGCCACTTCAAATAGCGATATCTTCCCCAGCTGCCAATAGCCAAGAGGGGTAGAGAAAGAAGTAAGGTGACGAAGACTCGGTCTTCGCCAGATTTCCCTTATTCAATATGACTTCGCACGTTATATTCCTCAGCGGAGAAAGACTTGAGTATTCTGATCATCTATCGTGAATTATTACGCGCGTTGACAAGTGCCCATGTTGAATTTTTTTGCATCGTTTATTTCCAAGATATTTTCAACTACATACGCAGAACTTGTGGTGGTTGAGGAAATCTGTGACCCAATAATGGTGGAGAGTCGATATCTCACAAGAATCTGTTGGGCTTGCACAGTACGTCTTGAAGGATTCGATACCAACTTTGATTGGATTCGATTTGAATAATAAGTTCCACTGGTTTGAATCAGGCGCAGATTCAGCCGGGACCATGCTCCCCCCCCCCCCCCGGAGAGAGAGATATGTCAGAACGGGTGATAATTGTGACTTTCGCGGACAACGAGGGACTCATGGTACGGGCAGACAACGAGGAACTTCGGGTTGACGCGCGAACGAGACGCTGGCCCAAGTCTACGAAGGGATGATCAGCAGGCTCCTAGAGCTCGCTGTCGAGAAACGCGAAGCCATAGTGGTCACGAGACGGAGATAATTCGACTTCGGTTTTTCATCAACGTGCAGGAGATCTCCCGCAAGACAGAGTCGAAATACCTTGGTGTATGGCTCGACGACAAATGGTCGGTCAAGGAGCACATCCAGGAAGCCGCTCAGAAGGCAAGCAGGGTCGAAGCGGTTCACCAGCGGCTGCTGCCAAACTTGGGAGGACCGAAACAGAAGAGGTGCGAACTGCTCAACACCGTGAGCGCTCCCATCATGCTGTACGGTGCACCCGTGTGAGGGAAGAGAGTAGAGAAGGCCGTCATCGAGAAAAGGATCTGTCCACCGGAGACTGGCCCCGAGAAGCGTCCGTGCCTGTACCGCACCATGTCAGGAGACGCAGCTTGCGTGTTGGCGGGGATGCCACCCATCCACTTGCTCGTCGCGGAGCGAGTGAGGATCTGGGACCGGCAGAAAGTGATCGGAGCCGAATGAGTGCTCACCCCAACGATGAAGGGGATCGTCCGCGACAACGAGAAGGAAACCACCCTTGAGCATTGGCAAACTGAGTGGGATTCGCCATTTGCAAACGGCAGATGGACGCATCGGCTGATCCGTGACGTAGCCAAGTGGGCTGAACGCACCCACAAAGAGATGGATTACTGGACAGCGCAGGTACAGAGTGACCAATGTTGTTTCGGTGCCTATCTGACTCGGATCAAAAAGAGGACATCCCCAGCATGTCAGTCATGCGGGACAACTGGAATGACGCTGGACACGCCCTGTTCACGTGCAACGACACCCGAAGAGAGCGCGCCAAGTTGGATAGATGGTTTGGTGCTCAACCAAGACCTGAGAATCTCGCCCCGTACTTGCTCCGCAATCAGGAGACATGGGATAGAGTCACCGGATACATCAAGCTGGTGATGACCCGCAAAGAGGAGAAAGAGAGGGAAGTAAGGCGCCTCGAAGCAGGCGAATTACAGTGAAAGAAGGGGTCCGAATTGTTCCAGGAGGATTATGATGCACTGAAGAGGGAAGAGAGAAGAGAAGAATGAAGAAAAAGAATGAAGAGCAGGGAGGAGAACAGAGAAGTAGGAACAACATCCGTGAGTCCTGGAATGAGAGTCGCTCTAGAGCACGTCACCGGTCCTGAAGTAATGCTCACGGGGTTCCGGGTGCTGGATTGGTAAATTGGTGGATCTCTCCTTTGTCCAATGGCCGGCGCCAGCAGAGAATTAAGAGAGGGTTTACTCGGTTCGGATGGCCGTATTGATGCGGGTTCCAGCCCGGGACTGTTGGAGAAGTACTGGCCAGCCGTGTTTGGCTGACCGGGGCCTCTCCTCCGTATATTGCAGCGTATTTGCCCTACAACCATGTTAGAAAAAAACGCTGCTAAAAGAGATTAGCAGAATGCTTTCTCATCCCGAAATCTGACCGTACCTTCAAGTGAAATACATAAATATGCAATTACTGACGAATATCAATTTCCATTACTTGAAACTCGAGTATTTTTTCATTTTTGTTGTTTAAGAAGCGTAAGTTGTAAATGAGGTGTAAATTCGTGCAACACATCCTGAGGTGGTCCTCTATGACTCATAGAAATTTCAGGAGGATTGATCAAAGTGTTGGAGAGATAGAGTAATGCTCACACACACACATGCACGCACACACACACACACACACACACACACACACACACACACACACACACACACACACACACACACACACACACACACACACACACACACACACACAGAAACAGAAAGTGAGGGACAAAGATGAATGTTTTGCGTGGAGGAGTTGATCGTGGAGCGAAAAGGGTGACCTATAATCGAAAGATCCCGGTGAGGAGAACAGAATGGTCAAGGCTGAATCCCATTGCGTGAAGATTTTTAGAATGAGAAATGGATTTTAGTGAAACTTGAAGTAGTTCTGAGTCGCATTTTATTATTGATGACGGAGTCATCTTTCGGCGCGGTGCGAGTGAATCCGTGATTGGGAATTCATGTGGACACGCTCTCAGTTGACGGGATCGTTTGCTATGTTATGCGCAGGCGCTGCGTGTCGCGCTATATTCTATATTAGTAATATATGCTCACCATTATATTAGGTGCTGTATACATGTGCTGTATATAACGACTTTTGGCCTATGACCTGATGCTCGCGCTCATTGCTGTGTGTGTGTGTGTGTGTGTGTGTGTGTGTGTGTGGCATGCGTGCTCTAGCATGCATTTACACGGCGCGTCTCGCCGTGTAAAGCGGCATATGCGACTCGTGACAAAAAAACTTTGTTCTTCACGATAACTTTGTTGGACGTCTGCGAAAAAGAACAAAGTTTTTTGGCACTCGACGCATAATATACTATTGCTTGATTACGGAACTTGCTTCATTAATTCTACATATTTCAAACGTGGGAGTGTTCGAACGTCCAAAATTCTTTCATAAATTACGGCAACTCGTTCGTGGAAATTTTGATGGACTTTCGCAATGCGTGTGCATTACATATTTGAGAGCTCGTTTGAGATTGAAATCATATCCATGTTAGTAATTTCAATGTGAACTTTTTTGAGAATTCTTTTTGGCAATTGCGAGAATTTTCAATAGAAACCTTTGTCTAAGATTTGAAGGAAAATTCACATCAGGCGACAACAAAACGCAATTCTCGAAACTCTGATACACCACCGAGCTCGAGTCTAGACTATTCTAGCCCGATATCTATATATATAGAATCGGAAACTTTTCTCTCATATCGCACGTTTTATAATAATCGTATGATGGAGCGCACTGAGAAAAAATTCTTGGTCGTACGGCCTTACGTTTTGTCGTACGACCAAAATAATATAGCGTGCTGGCCTTTATAACAGGTTATAAAGGTCTGACAACGATACCCATTTTGTTGCCACATCAAGTCACAGGAACGATCTGGTATTGCTGTCAGAGCAAAATGAATAATGTTAATATGACTAAATAATCGTATAGCCAATAGAGATTTTGGATTGCGAGAAGCGGGCGAACAGATTTTGGTTATGATCTCGAAGGAAAAAAACATGTCGATCAAATTAAATATCTAAGTCCTCCGGAATTATTGCAATGCAAATAACGCAACCCTGTGCGATAATGTCTTGGAATGCGTGTTCCAAATTCTCATTCCTGTAGTAACCGTCAAATTTCAGAGCAAGATATCCCTGTCAAACCGTCAACTAATTGAATCATCGAGGACATAGATAGCCCGAGAATTAATAATAGGATTTCATACGTTGAACAATGACGAACTGATTTTATACACCAATGCTGAATGAATAAATAGTTTGGATGTGTGGTTGAATGAGAAGCAGGAATGCAAAGGTGGCTGAGATAATCACGCAAAATTGAGCCTTGCCATCAGACGTACACTTGAAAATATCACAATATCTTCCTAGGCCCCAAGCCTTCAACATCTCGGAGACCCAGTCACTCTCCGAGCCCCGCATCCATGCACATACATATTTTGGAGCGACAGCAATGCACGTAGACAATACCGCGATACTCGATATAGTCACTAACACTTTATAACTATTTTGCCATGAGAGCTTTCCAATTTTTTGACCAGAACGATATCGGTGGGGTTATCGTGACTATCCGACGATTTTTGAAGGTTACCGATACTAGATTGTTGTCATAACAAAACATAATGCTGTGATGGCAATACCGTATTGGTCGGACGGCAATACCAGGCAACAATACAGTTGTATCGTTCAGACGGCAATATTTTATTCTCAGTGCGAGTCCTCAATTTCAGAGCGTCGCATCATAGGTCTCTCAGATGTTGAGTGAAATTTTGAGTTTAGAATAACCAATTTCTAAGATAGGAACAATGGAAGTAATGGACCATCTCCTGATTATATATGAATGAGACTTCGAGACACCACACTGTTATTGAATACATGTTTTGTGATTTCAACTAATGTAGGGTACCCTCATCAAGCCGAATTCTCAATAACTTTGGCCCATCTCAATATTTTCGAACGTACTTCAACTCGTGTGGAATCTTGTCTCAAGACCTTCGAAATGAGCTGGAGTAGGTCTAATTCTGATAAACTGGAGGCGAGCTATTTGAAATTTCCCAGAAAGTGTTTCCCAGGAGTTCACAAAAGTGTGTACCCAACTTGCCTAGCAAGTTGCCCCTATCATTCAAAACGATGTAAATTGGCGATAAAATGCATGAAATCGTTTTCATACGTTTTTATCGCCGTGCAATCATATTTGGAGCTTTTTGCAGGTTCTTAACCACTATTTCTGTTTACCTCCAAATTTTGCATGTTCCAGATCGATGTTTTCCAACTCTAAAAACGGGTTTTGAAGGTCTTAAAACAAGGTATCAAATACGCTTAAGAACTTTAAGATCCACCGAACTGAAAAAATTTGCACCGGTTTTACTAAACTCAATTTCTTCGTTGATTTCTTAGCTGTACAATCGCGAAAAATGGGAAAACCACCTCGAGTAATTTGAGGAAAGCGGAAACGATTCTAGGTCGGTAACTCATCACCTATTTTCTCAAACTTTAGTTCAACACACGTGAAAAAATTATCGGGAAGGTGAAGGAGTACCCATTCCTAAGATTGGCATATTGAGACAAGTTGGGTGCACTTATGGTATTGTGCAAAACTCAATGTGAGAGAAAATTCATGGACGACTCCGTCATCTTTTGCGCGTTCTATCTGGACACACTAATTTTTTTTTCATTCACGGTTTCTCCTGGACCATTTGATCGATCCTTCTGGAATTTTTATGAGTCATAGAGGACCAGCCAAAGATGTGCTGAAAGGATTTGCAACTGATTCTATTAAACAGTTTTCGACTTACGCGTGTTTAAAAATAAAGATGTAAAAGTGGAATAGTTCAAAAAAACTCGCAGAATCATGACGACTAGCTTACGAGACTGCAACGAGAACAATTTGCATCAATTCTATCCGCGATCAAACTCCTGATTCATTTCCAATCCTGTGAGTGAAACAAGATTTTCACACTAGGATTCTCACTAACAAGGAGAAGTTTCTTGCATTGATGAGAAATTATGCAGGTTTCATCAAATGGATAAATCCTGAGAATTTAAACTTCAACACTCTTATTCTCACACGGCACTTAAATGTATGTGTTTTTGATTAACTTGCATTCAATTTTCTCACTTCAATGATTAAATTCGCTATTTCAGATTCGTTTAATCTACACTTTCAACCCCTTACGCTCTGATTCGACTGTGGAATGATATCATTCCTTATGTAGTCTGCAATTTGGCTATCTGGAGTCCATTCCTCGCCCTCAATCAATCAGTCAGTCCATGATATGGAGTGTGCAGCACGAGCTCCCTGTCTATTAGTCGCGTCTTTTCCATGATTAATTAGTTTCTCTTCTAACGCAAATCTTTTATAAATCAGACAAGCCACATGACAATATGTTGTCAATTGTTTCTCGGATCATTAGTGAGATTTATGGAGTTGCAAGGATCAGATTATCCTTCTCTTCCGAGTCAGGATTAGTACACTCGGCGTCAATGAATACTCTCCGGATCTTTTGAAAGAATATGCAACCCACCGTGCATTTCTAACCTAGGGATGCGTGTACTTTAAAGTGTTCTGGAAAATATTTATTGACGCCAAGTGTACAAGATTCAATCCTCCACAGGGAAAATCGCTCCCCAACACATTTCCACGACCATTCTTTCTGCGTCAGAATGCTCAAATGGTTCCGCACAATGGAATTTTCTAAACTCAAATTACGTCTAGTATGTGAACATGTGTGAGCGCGACAATGTGCCTCAACACCCGTGCTGAAATGAAAAAACCCGTCATTTCTCCAAATCTGCTCATTAAACAACTGTTCTTGATCACGCGTCTCGCCAAGATGCACTCTCTCATACTGTACACTCGCAAATTGTGTGAAGCTAACGTCAATAGTCTTATCTTTGTAACTCTAATCGTGTTACTTGACACGCTAAAACCATCCTCGTTCACAAGATACCCACCTAATGCGGGCTCTGAGCTACCACTTTGCTCATCAGAATCCGACAATTGTATTCACAATCATTTATCTCAACTCAATCGACCAATCTATGTACACCTTTCATAAAAAATATCCTGAAATTTCGAGCATCAAAAGTGAAGAGAGGCTAGCTTGAAACTCATTTGAGTTCCATTCCGCCAAGCCATAGGAAGTAATGAACTAGCATATGAGGCAGCTGAAGGGGTGTGTGATAAAGGTTTTGACCCCTCATTTCGCATTCCATCCACGGACCTCTGCTCATTTTCTAAGAGTGTAATGATTACGAATAAAATCAATCCCTTGCTGGCTTTGAGTCTAGATATCGGTTCAGAATGTTTCGAGAACTATTTTGCAGACTCTGCAAGACCTCTGTTTTATGAGAAAAAAATCTATGCCGCTAGTTAGCTCACTGTAACGATCAAGTGAAATAGAAAAAATCATTATGGTGTTAGGATTCTGGATGGCTGAAATTAAGATTATCAAAAGCCCGAAGTGAACGACGTAAATCAATACCATGTTCTACGGCAATGCTTAGTTATCGATCAAAACCTTTTAGCTACTAGAAACCTATCAAGTAGGAGCGTTCAAATGTGTTATTGAATTCTTCAATCAATCATCATTCACATTTGTGATGCGTAGAAGATAAACCTCATGACTTTTTCTGTATTGTGTATTCATATGTATAAATAATAAATCTGTTGAGATTTCAATGCTTCTACTAGAAGAAACTTGATTAATTGTTCATAATATAGCTGAAACACATGCGTTCTCCAATCAAGACGAAAAACAAGTTGAATCTACCAACAAAGCAGGAATTCCCAAAAACTTCCAAATGCCAAAGAAGAACTTTGGTTTGAGTCTTATGTCTTATTTTGGCGGTAAAATTTGAACGTAAGGCATTATCTGCAAACCTTCCGGCAATGAATTTTTTGAATGGAAACCACCATCTTCCGATAACAAATACATCTGCAAAAGTCCCCATCTTACTATTCTTGAAAATAAGATGCCTCACGGAGAGTAATCTCAAACTCGAACCTTCAGCTACTTACAGGACACCATCTCCCAAGGCTTCATGCATCAGGCAATATACTCATACATTGGTTTTTAGCTTTTTGTAAGCATTGCCAATCCTGCTGAAGGCGAGATCTCACAAATCCAGCTGTCACAGCTCCTAATCCCCGCCGTCCGAATCAGCGAGCCGTAAATCCGAACTCGTATACTACTCTTACTCTACTCCGTTCACCCTGAAGCCTACTGTACATAGATATAGATATAGATATATTTTGTACCGAGTTTCTGCCTATCCCAAGGGAATCGCTCTCGGCACTGCATGGAAGATATAGCGCGGAAAGAAAGAGTGCTGTGCTGAGTATATATAGATAGTAATGTATGTGTAGATTTTCTATACTCTGAAAATCTCGAACCTCAATTCACTGCTATCTTGCGTTGATGTATGTCTTATACTTTTGGGAGGCTTGAATTGTGAGCACTATCTGACTTGCAATAGAAAAGGTTGTTCTGGTGGTGAAAGACGAGAACGAGCCAGAGATAAGGCTACGAGGACACGATTTAGGATTTGGCATCTTGTCGAAAGGTGTCGATTTTTTAGCGAATTATTCCGGGTGTGGTTGTGTAATAGTTATGGTGCGCTGGAAGTGGTTTATAATGTGGCTATGTATCATGATAACACTTACAAAGAAGGATGGTCCTGATAACTTGCGGATCGCGCCATCGAAGCGTAAAAAGGTCCAATGTGTTTGATTTGGTCACCACAAAGAACATATAATATCTCATTGTATTGATCAATAGCTCATTGATTCCATTCACGGCCGTATAGTTCCATTATAAGATTACGTTGACCGTAATTTCCTGGGGACATGAGTTTTGTTGCTAAATTTGGAACCGGGAAGTTTTGTATTTGTTTGCGATTATGCTATTATATTGAGTATTTGATCCTACATTTTCCCAATAGCAGTCCGAAAATTGAAAATAAATATATCTTCCTTCATCTGAATTAAATCATTTCCCTTCGACAACGAATTGATTGCAAGCGCGTAACTTTGACTTCCCCGAGAGTTACTTACTGGTATAGATCGTAGGGGAGAGTGGGGCGAAATTGGACGAATTTGGCAGTGATGGAACTATCTGTCGATACTTGGGCCTAGCGGTCCTACAATACTTTGAGGTACAACTATTGAATAGATTGTAAGAAAATTTTCAGACCCTTAGGTCACCGCTTTCATACTTTTTCTTCAAAGTTCAACAGGAAAAATCCGTCCAAATTCGCCCCGCGCTTGGGGGAACTTTTGACAAGTTTTGAGGGCGAATTTGGACAGCCTTTTGAAATTGAGGTAATTGGCAATATTCCTCATATAATTCCGTTACATATGCTTACCAAAACACGTGGTAATAGCCCAAAATCGATAGGAAATTTTCCAAAATATTTCACCATTTATTCCTTAGATGATGCACTTGTATCCGAGTATCCAGATGTCTCTTACGAGTTCTCCAGTCTTTGGTTGATTACTTCTCCTTCAAATTAAGTTCTAGATACATTTTCTTCATATGCTCAGGGTAGACATTCAAGAACTAGGATTGAAACCAAAATGCATTTATGCGTCATTCAAGCCTCATCTGCTCAAATTTTCGGTATATGATCATTCTCGAGATCGTGTTTTTTTACGAAATAACTACTTGTATTCTACGAATTTCTCACAAAGAGAATGAAATCGAGATATAGCTCTTTGAAATTACACTATACAAGGTAGAGAAAGTCTAATTTAGTTAGAGATAAGTCAAATTTATAATCCATAGAGAATCAAACCTTTAATAAAACCACTCAATCAAGATGGATAAAATCTCAATACACCAATAGAATACTGAGAAAGTCAAATTTATGTCGTAGTCCAATATACAATATCAATAATAAATGAAGAGACGATTCTGTGAGCATTTAAATCAGTAATTCCGGATCTGATGGTACATTCTTTAATGAAACGATTGTTTCACTCTCAAGTGAACGATTCAAGTAACTAGAGCTTGAAACGATTTCAATCTTCAATGCTGACAGAATGGTTCTTCAAAATCATTTTAGGGCGATTATTAATCATGGATTTTAATGGGCAGATACCAAATACCATCAGATTATTTCAATGTCTATATTTACGCATAAATTTTATTTATACTATCCACTGTAATGTACGAAAGGACAAAGAAAGGATTACAATTTTGGAAGATGAATTAGTAGGATAAATTCAGGAAGAATCTTGAGAAAATAGATAGCGAAGCAACAGCTGAAAATTTTCAGTACACAACAGTGTGAATTATTGTTCTGAGATGATTTCTTTAGAAAGCGAGATAATGGTATCGAATCGATGTTTGAAAAATCATACGGTAATGGAAGAGGGACAAAAGATTTTAAAGAGTTCGGGAATGGTGCAAAGTCATCTCCCAATTCCTGACGCATCATCCATAGACATCAAAGCAGTAGTATGATGGAGCATAATGACGTTGAAAGCCTCGGCGATTTGAGTCTTTCTTTTTATCTCTTCTGATCTCAAAGTACTATGGCTTCGGGAGAAAATGTGCAACAGAAGTCCGCAACAGTTTAAAATTTTGAAAACCTGATAGAATGCGCAGAATTGTCATTAGCGACTTCATCTGCGTACAAACTGAGAAACCAAGAGTGTACTTATCATTTCCTGCAATCGGATAATTTGGGCTCTTTGGAGAAAAGCGAGTCATGAATTTTAATCTCTCCCAAAGTTTTCAATGCGTTTTCATCTCCTTGATAGTTTGCGAAGGAATCCACAGAGTTGGACAAGATATTTTAGATTCCGGCCATTTTTTCTTCGTGTCAATCACTGAGAAAAGTCACGAAACTTCAGGGTGTTTCAGATTAACTTGGATTGATGATTTCATTTCTCACGCATATATGTTACGTGCAAAGTCCGAAATTGTGCAATCTGGTAAGTGCACAGAGGCTGTTTGTGCAAAGACTGGTGGATCGGGCTTTGCACAAAAAAATTCTCGTACAAAATCAGATCTACCGGACTCTGCAAAACTCTTTTTGTACAAAGTCCGATATACCGGGATCTACACAGAGAATGGACCTGTCTTCTACGATGTCTAGGTGAGTAGGAGAATTTCTACTAATAATTCAATCAAAGTTAACATCAGTCAGTCTTGCGAGGCCAATCACATTGACACTAATTGAGAATACGAAATCATAAATCAAACCGCGTTGATTTACTTTGTGATGAATTCATTTGTAAACTCATTCAATTGTATTAAAAGAGACAGGTTGAAGTATGATATAATCAAGAAGAAAGCGAGGCTATGCAATTCTTGGTGTCATGGTTTCTTAGTTTGTAAGAATCAGTGACTAATCACAAAGAACATTCCAGACTCATATCATTCTCACGATTTCTCGCGATTCTTGATAGATATTTTTGTGTATATGGACGGTTGGTAGGTTTCGCAGGAACTATTCCACTATCGAAATGGTGAGGGAAATTTTCATTCCATTCTGCAATTTTCTCAACGCGGTTCTTGTATTCGACATACTCTCAATGAGTCAGTTTTATCATTATTCATCATGATGTTGAAGACAACGTCGACATAAATCGAGTGTAATCTGCTCGGATATTAGTGAATAACGTCAGAGGAACCAATTTTTCACATCACTTTTCGTGTATGTCAGAGATTTCCTAACTCCCCTCTATGAATCGCAACACAGACCGATTCTTTGTACGGAGACCGGTATATCGGGCTTTGCACAAACTGTTCGCTGTACATTTCCTAGAGGGCACAGTTGAAGGCTTGGCACGTGATGTATACATTGTAATTCTAGCGTATACTACCCTGCAAAGTAAAAAAGGCGTAAGTGGCATTTTCAAAAATTTCGAGTTATTGGTATCGGAGTATGCGTAAATTCGTTCTACATCTATCTGCCAAAGCCAGATATCTGAAAAAATTCCAAATTCCTCAAATTATCCCTTTTGTGATTGCAAACACATAGAGGTTAAATGGGAAGGGCCGAAGTCTTGTGCGATTATCTCGGTTTCACGTTTATGTCACTTCCGCCTTCACTACTTTGTATATAGGGCAGTATACTGCACGTAGTGCAGTGATCAGTGGAAAGGCTCGATATTTAGTGACCTTAAGGCTAGACGGGTCTTTGACATTGGAGTTTCAGTGAGTAGGTATCACTGATGGATCGGTAGGACAAGACATTTCAGTGCTTCAAGGGTTCCAGCAGATCATGATCAGTGAAGTTTTAGCGGGCAAAACTTGCTGAATCAGTGAATACGAATGAGGTTTCAGTGAGGCGATTCATTGGAATTCCAGTGCTTCAAGGATCCCAGCAGATCATGATCGGAGAAGTTCTAGTGAGCAGCACTGCTGAATCAGTGAACATCACTAAAGTTTCAGTTAGACGATTGATTGAAATTTCAGTGCTTCCAGGGTCCCAGCAGATCATGATCAGTGAAGTTCTAGAGGGCAGCACTGCTGAATCAGTGAACATCATTGAAGTTTCAGTAAGACGATTCATTGAAAAAACAGCACTTCAAGGGTCCACTTAAGTTACAGGGGTGCTCACTGATTCAGCAGGGTTGCCCACTGAGACTTCATTGAACATGACTTGCTGGAACTTCCTTTGAACTTAAGTTCCAGTGAATCGTCCCATTGATCTTTCAGTGATACCCACTCACTGAATCTCCGGTGACAAAGACTCATTCAGCCTCAAGGTCACTAAATATTCAGCCTTCTCACTGATGACTTCAATGCGTAAACACTGGAACTACAGTGTACATAGAGCGGGTCATCAGTTAAAGTTGATCCAGACTACAGTAAAGTTCAGTGCAATTCACTCGATTGACACGGAGAGGGTTGGAAGTCAAGTGTTTGTAATAAGAAGAGGACCTAGAGGTCCGGCAATTCTGATAATTATTTATAGATGTTGTACGTCGGGGAATTTCGAGAAGCTCCCTCCTTATTATTGTTATAACTCATGATGGGTGACTGCCTTTGATCAATTGATAAGTTCCCCGTGAGTTGTCAAATGAGTTGAAATACATGTACTATTCTTGAGTCCGCAGAACAGCAGAAACTATGGCTCATTTTCATATAAGAGTGCCCATATTCCCTCGATGCACAAAATTTTTGAAGCTTTTCTGTTCTTTCCATTACTTTGTCTTATTACTTTGTACTTAAATGAAGTGACTAATAACAGTTTCGGGGCACGCTATCAGATCTTTGAGGTCGAGACCCAAATGTTAAATTTATTCAAAGTTCTGCATCACGCATTTTTCACGAAGTAAGAGCAATTTGGGATCAAACAAAATCAAAATGAGGCGTGAATTGATTTTAGAATCTCCCTGACAGTTATTTTGATGCCTAAACAAAGATTCATGGAAGTCTTTGATCAAAGATGTAATTCACTGACCATATCTGCAAATCTTAAATCCTTTTGCTTGTCTTTTTGTTTGAAAATTATATTGATACTCAAGACTCAGTGAAATACTCTGACTTTGTCTCGAGAAAATAATGGTTCTTCTATGAACCGTCAACTTTGAGTCGACAAAATATTTGCAAGTTCTCACGGTAACTCATTTAGTTCGAAATCGAAATGTTTGCATACCATCAAATTTCAAAGACTCCGTAAGAATTTACTCACATAATTCATGAATCATCGATTCTCTTCCGTAGTCTCCTTGTGAAGCTAGTTTCCTGTGACTATTTTCATTCAAAAAGAGATGAAGTGAGAGCCAGCAGTTTTATTCCAAAGATGAAAAAGATTATCAAAAAAAAAAAAGATAAAATCTCGAACACATGATGTCTTGTTAGCGACTTGGCTTTAAAGTGAAGGTACCACTTGGCTACATCGTGAAGAAGAGTATCGAAAAGTAGTAAAAGCTCGTCTATATAATATATATAGGATATAGCATACCACGAGAAATTCTCGATGCGACTTTAAGTGGATACACGTGTACGTGCTTATGTATACGTCGTCGCTGTGGATCCTTTTTTCCTTTTCGCCACGACTGCTCCAGTCGTAGGCTACAGTTTATAGGAAAATCTATTATACGCCAACTGAATTATTCAGTTGGTAGCCAGTAGTATAGTGCAACGACCCTCGTATATAGAATCATTCACTGAGTCTTATGTATAGGGAAAGAGAGAAGGTAAGTAACTGAAGCGTACCAAATTTGGATTTAACCCGTATCACAGAGAAAATCGAATTTTCAATTCCCATAGCGAGAAAGGGTTCTCCGCTTTCAGTGACACTATTTTGCTGCATCGAGTGAGTTAGGCATGAACCTTTTACGAGTGATCTCGACTGGGATATCTATATGCGATCGTTTTACTGGTTAAACGGATCGGATTTTTCCGATTTTTTTTTTCTTCGATTTTTTGATTCGATTTGATGGACTGGAGAAAGGTACAACAGGATTCGAATATTGTTGATGGTATAATGTTACATGGCTTGAAATTTGATATTTTTTCTCAATTTTTCTTCAAAATTGCCGAGTTCTAGAGTATGTTGGCCGATTTTTATACAACATTTTTATCAAGTGTAAAATTTTGACTTTGAGAATATTTCATTTAAGGGAATATTAGACCCAGTGAAGAATACTAGAATCAAGAATTCAAGCTTTTTATACAGGTACTTGAACCATGAATAACTTTTGAAAACATTTCACTTTTGGAATCGATCGATCAAGTGGTCACCGGTTCTATGAATCTCGACTTGTGAGAGAGATTTTCACAAGTTTCATGAATTTATCGTGTTCGATGAGCTAGAGTCGTTTCATCGGGTTGAACCGATAGATATCGCAACTTGGGAATTTTCAAATCATGGCTATTTGTGGGGCTCCGCAAACAGCCATGGCTATGAAAGCTGAATGTCAACTATATACATCTTATAACGATTTGGATGCTTCTAACTTTTGTTTCCGAATCGGAAGATTTCATACGGGAAAAAGCGAATGAAGAAGCTTATGGTACGAAACGTCTAAAACATTCACTTCGAGAATCGACCCCAACAACTCGAATATTTCTTGGTGATTTTACAATTTTTTCCACTAGTTGCATAGAAGTCACCATTGTTTTATCAAAAGTTTAAAGATTAGATTTGGAAAAAATCAAGCTTAAATTTGATTACAACCATTCGAATTGTGGAAGAAAATTCTTTCAGTCATCTTCATTACTTATGAGAATAAAACATTCTTTACCTGCGAAAACCCCAATTGAAATCATAGAATGATGCAGTTCAACGTGAGTAGATGATGGAACAATTCCATAATTTTCTCACAGATGGGCTGTGAGAGAGATTGAATTTATCTTACAAACATAGATTCAAAAATATATAATAACACTGAATCGCAGATGTCGAATATCAGGTTCGTACGTTTATACTTGATCTAATTGACTTCTTGAATTTCCTAATACTGCTTGGATGCCATGGGTGATTCCAGTATTCATGATTCTCAAATTATATAATGACTTCAGCACCATCAAGAAGTTCAAATGAGCTTTGAAATTGAGAGAGAAGGATATATAGTTACAGGAAATTTTAAAGGATACGGATGAAACTAGCAAATTTAGCATTTCACTCACAAGACCAATAATTTCCAAGACCATTCCAACACTCATCCGTACCGTTTAACGAGCTTGACTTGTATCTTGCAAACATTCATTATGCATCCAGTCACGATGAAATGCCTGCTGATTGCTGAATCTTTGAAGTAAATATATAATGAAAAAATATACATCTATATTTGCTCATGTCAAGGAATATAAATTACCTTATTGTTCACTCAAATAATTGATGAAAGATTTCATAATTATGGCAGTTTTGACTACTACTCTGTCGAATGAAAATACATAGACGGTATAAGTATTTTCTTTGTGTGGATCGAAGTTCATCCCACACGTGTCCTTTGAAGATCAATCACAGTGACAAATTGTTCCTGGTGACAAATACAATTTTTTTTTCTTCCAGAAAATCTGGAGGCCCCACTGGTACAGAATTTCAAAGAATGGGATAAAACCTAAAGGCTAATGGTCGTTACCACGATGATACAATTCTTTAGCATGTAAAAACCTAACAAATGAGCAAACAGATTTGTTGCCAAGTTTGTTGCCTTATTTTCATGAATGAGTTGCATTTCGTAGAGTACATGTAGAGAGCAGAAAGAATATTCTGGCTTGTTCTATGCACGAGATAATCTGCAAGAAGAATTAGCGCGATTGATTACGATTCTGCTTTAGGGTGATAAATTATTTGGCAAAAGAACACCATTGAAAATGTAACGGCAAAAAGATCTCATATAATGGTATGAGTTGAATCGTTATCCGCAGAATTCATTTGCACGTTGCCGATATCATATCGTGCGCCTCTGATGTACTGATACAATGCAAAAATTCTCAACAATCAAAGGTAGTATCATGATTTGAGATCGGAATAGTGTGACAGATTTCTTTAGTCAAACAATCAAAGGTAGTATCATGATTTGAGATCGGAATAGTGGATATCTTGCTCGAACTACTTTCATCGAGAGATTTGTACAATCTGTTCTAGCACTCAGCAAAGGGAGGAGATGATTGAAAACCAAAAACTTGGTCCGTTCAATGCAGATTTATGCTTCATCAAATCAGCCTCATTTTGGAAGATTAAAATTGTTGATAGTTGATCAATTGATCCATAGATTCTGAGATATTCATTATCTCAGACATAGTTGAAGTTTTCTTGAGTTATTTGGTTGAAAGTGCTAGCAGAAAAGGGAAAATCAGGTTCTTGAAAAAACATTTTGACTCGGAAAAACTATATAATGAATTGGAAATCCTCCAACTCGAAATGAATTTCACCGAAGAAAACTCTAATTTGAAATCTTGATGAATTTTTGCGTATAATTTGAACTAAAAATTTTCTAACTTCGAATTTTTGAGCGAGCGAAGATTAAAGCACTGTGACGCCTTAGGATGCCAACGGTCTAAATTTTGAAGAATTTATTGATTTCGTCTCAAATACTGTTACACAAGGCCATTTTGGATGAAGATATTATCTCAAAGAGTGGGACTCCCCGGGAGTCAAAGGATAATCGCACGAAGTTGTAATTTCCCATGGTGCATGATAAACTTTCAGTGCCATATCAGATCATATTTTGAGAGAGATAGAGGGATTGGAAAAGATATATTCTAAGCTTCATCTCGATTAGAGAATGCCATCGATCACATGGAATTGCAGTCTAAAAAGTAACTGATTTTTTTTTCTGACATCTGGGATTGAAAATCCTCAAAATATTTTTTTTGCAACTGAATGCGCGAAGTTGTAAAAAATGAGACTTCTCTTCATTATTCACAGTGCGAGAAGTAATGCGTGGATGACTTCTCGCTCTAATGCATTTTCATTCACGCACAGTTCCAAAATATGATGTCACGTCATCCCTCTGAATTTGACCTTTCTTGAGAACTTCGTTTCCGAGATAATCTTACTCGGACAGTGGTGCATTTAATTACAACTTCGCGCACAGTTGCAAAAAATAGTTTATGGCATCCATCGTTGAAAGCGCGACTTTCGACGCATCTACGCTACGCGTAGATGCGCCGAAAGTCGGCTTCCACGATGAATAGCCATAAAATTCTGTATGCATCTCGTTCCGAAAACGCGTTTATTAACAAAACTCGTGCTGTTACTGCGTAACAGCACTCGTTTTGTTAAATAAACGCATTTTCGGTACTCGATACATAATATACTAATACGCAACACGTGCGAGAAGTTTCCGCACACGCTACCAACTCGCGCGAGAAGTAACATTCACGCACACTTCGAAACTTCTCGCACACCTAGAAGTACATATTTACGCGAAGCGAGCGTGCGTAAATGTGTTCTTCTGGCTGTGCGAGAAGTTCCAAAGTGAGCGTGAATATTAACTTCTCGCACTCGTTTGGCAACTTGTGCGGAAATTAATCTTCCCGCACTTGTTGCGTAATATACTATTATTAGTACATTTGTCATGATTCGATTATATGATCTGAGTTAATTGATTTCAGAATACATTATTCATAGTATTGAAGACAATATACATCTAGTGTAATTTCAGAAAACTCTTGAACTCGAATTTTCCATCAGGTATCTTAAGATTTGAGTTCCACAGCTCCTACTACAATTCACAGCTTTGAGGCCTCAGAACTGACTTTAGAACTGCTTCATATTTCAGTGATTCAATTGAATAATAGGTTATCCCGAATCACTCTCTTATAATTTTCACTGTAATTGATCTTCTCGTAGAATTGATATCGCATTTGACAGCGAATCACATTGATAAGCAAAGAGTATATTGCTTTGAATTATCAAATAAATCACTTAGAAACACAAAATCTTCAAAAAGTTTCATCCATTCAAATGTAAATATTCACTTATCTATCTGTAAGGCCAACGAATCTCAATTTGACATTAAAGTGATTGATTCGAGCATCGCAGTGTTTCTTTAGATATGAATTAATCAAATTATCATTGGGAAGATGAACATCAAAGCAAAGCTCCGTGACAAACCAACATATCCACAGCAATGGCGAGTAGTACATTGTGAAAACATCTCATTCCTGAGAATGAATGAAACATCTAAAATTTTCTTTCCCGAATCTTCTCCTTTGTCGAAAGAAAAAATACGAACAAAATCAACCATATCAAAAGATTTTCCCGCACGAAAACAAACACACACAAACACGCACACACACAGAAGCACACACAAACGCTCAAAAAGTTTGCGCAAGCATCTGATGAATCAAAGCACAGAGGTATAACAAAAAAAATATATATATATATATTCATATATAGGTGTTGACGGAAATCAAAGCAGTGAGAACAGAATCAAAGACAATGAATGTATATCGATTTTTTTTTTTATTATTATAGATTCTAAATTGTTTAAAAAAAAGGTACCTAGCAAAGGAATCGCATCGGAGACCTGCGGCAAGGTCTCAGCTACAAGATTCAGGAACACCGTCAGCGATAGCAAGATGGTAACTCCTGAAACAGTAGTCGCCCACCATGTGTGCATTCCTCTCTTAGTACCTAACTTCTTTTTTTTTTATTCAATTTCTTCTCTTGTACCCACAAACAATAATGACTTATTTGATTTTTGAGAGCCACTGTTTCTTGGGGATTCTCATAACCTTAAATCTAGAAGCTCATAAATTTTCAGTATTTTCCTATGGTAGAAGTAATTTTTTCTTAGCTACTGATGTTTCAGATGGTAAAGGGTGACCCATTACTTCGGTTATATTGTGGCAGAAAATATGTATCCAAATCCTACAATTGAATCATGCAGATATCATATTTTTACGGAAGAACTTATTTTAATCAGGATTATTTCCATTCCCTACAATAGTATAATGGGGGTATCCTCAGTGAGCAATCCAAATTATGTGATCAGATTGGATATGTGAGTTTTTTTATGACTTGTGATGAGAGTATTCCCATAATTACCATGAATCTGGAAGAAATAGCTGCAGTATACTCTTTGAGAAGAATATATTCTGGAATGTCTTCAATAGATTGTTTTTAAGGTTAATAGGAATGATGATGAATTCATCAACGCTGCGTGTAAGTTTTTTCATGGTGGGAACAATTGTACTATTCTGCGTTCGGGTGTTCGACTCCGCATGAATAATTGAGATAAGTATTTTGATATATTTTGTACGGATGAAACCTATATCTTCATGTGTATCACTAACAATTTTGACTTTCACAATCTCTAATAGTCTCGCGTGGATCAAAATTTGCTACGATCCTAGCTTGAAGATCGTGGTTTCGAGATACGACAGGAGTCAATTATTTTCATAGTTTGACTTATTCGGGGTATCATTCCTTCTATCCTTCCCTTCAAAATGTAATTTATTCAATTACTATTGTTAGTTGAATCCAACTTCCGGTGATGAGCAATTTATCCGGTTAATCATTTATCCAACTGCCTTGGAAGTATTTCATTCAGAATATGAGTGGGAAATTTTGGCAGAATTGGATTCTCAAAGGAGGCAATGTCAGCCAAGAATGTCACAATGTAGAGGGCTTCTTATTGAATCTTTTGTTATTCTGATCAAAATTTGCATCCCTTTATTCTGGAATTTTCATATCCGTGAATGTGAAAAGCGTGCACAGGCATATTGCTGTTCTTCATATTCAGAGAGATGGCTTCAATAAGAACGAGATTCATCAAACACGAAGAAAAAATATCCACAAAAAAATAATTTATGGGCCTCTTGTTTCCCAATAATCTAAACTAACTTCGGATTCTTCCTATAACTGCAAAAAAGGTTTCATTAGAGTTTCTCTCGAATAACCAAGAAATTTCCATTTAATGAATATTTTAATTAGTTGGATGAATTCCCGACTTCGCTCAAAAAAGGATGCAATAGCTCAAATTCACGAATATTCTTCATTCTTGGTTCTTTTGCATAAGCATCATTCTGGGGCTGTTTGAAGAAGAAACTCCATCAACAATGCTGTATTCAAAATTGAAAGAGAAAGGCAAGAAACAAAGCGAGCAAATAAAATTGAGTTAGTTCAGAATTGGAGGGAATAAAGTGAGAGGAAACTATACTTCCGATCGACAATAGAATTGAGAATTCTCTGTGTAATCTCATAATCGAAACGTGAGAAGAAAGCAAGTCAGTAAGATCTTTTTGGACGACTGAACTTTCAGTCACCTCTTCACTTCTTCCCTGTGTTTCTCATTCTTGCCTCCTCTTTTCGAAAGCGATCACGAAGAGAAACTCTTTTAATTACAACTTTTGAGAACTCTTAGCAGTTTGGTAGTAGTGTTTTATTAGAAATGCCCTATATGTTGCGTTAAAATTTTCTCTATCTATCCGGGAATGCTATTAGACATCACAAATGATTCCCAGGGGTATCAGATGGAATATTTGAGATTTTGATGAACATATAGAGTAGAAAATTTTATGATTCTGAATTTTTTATCTTCGTAAAAAACCTTTACTCACTCGAATGAATTTGCTGTCCCACAACAATCATTAGCCAACATAGAATGTTTACTTCCGAAATTGCCCAACTTAATCACAATTGGCACATTATGTATAGACATTTAAGGTATTTAAAGTTCAAAAATCAATATAAATGAGAGTTGTGCGATCCGCTTTTTCTTATTGGATCGTATGAAAATGGGTTTCAAATTATCTGACCTCGTTAACCCATTCGCCATCGCGAGCTTGGGACATTAAGAAACGTATTTTTGACACGCAGAGTATGGTTTCCTGATGAAGATAGAATGAAAAAAGGCAAAATTAGAATTTTTAATATTTTTGGTTTTCATTTTTTTTCATGCTTGCAATGAATTATTCGGTCACTGGTTTGATTCATTCCTTGAATGAATAAGAACTTTTGAGAATTGTTTTCAAATCATTTTGACTCATGACGAGTACGAAATTTACGATGAACATTAGTAGTCAATAGGTTAAAATATTGAAATGATTCTGAATTTAATAGATACTACTGAAATACAGTGACCGCCTATTATATGCGGATTATGTTAAGCTATTCACGGTGATTAAAACCTCTGATGACTGTAAAAAGCTCCAAGATGATCTCTGTGCTGTCCAGTCATGGGCGACATCAAACGGATTGATGTTGAAAATAAAGAAATGAAAAGTTATGCCATACAGTAGAAGATTTGATAGATAGAATTATCTGATTTAGGTATATATTAGACACTACTGAACTTGAATTACCTGGTAATTTCAAAGACCTGGGCGAGGTTCTCAATGCAATAATGTCATTTAGTAGCCATCTCGATTATATTGTTCCCAAAGCTATGAAGATGCTGGGATTCATTTGTAGACAAACAAATGACTTTAAACTTCCACAATCCCTGGTATATCTTTTCAAAACCTTAGTTACTCCGGTGTTGACTTATGGATCAATAATATGGCCACCTCATGAGCAATTACATAATGACAGATTAGAATCGGTGAATCGCAGATTTCTGCGCAGATTATCTTGGAAAACTCCACAACCAATGTCGTTCGATAACCATGATTACTCTCAGATGTCAACCAATTTTAACATTGTCACAGTGAAGTCTCTACACGTATATAATGATTTGTCCTTTATTTGGAACTTGATCAATGGCAACATAGATTGTCCAACTTTATCATAAGAGCTGAAATTCAGAGATGTTTTTATAATATAAGAACGTCTACGGAACCGCCTTCCTGACAATAACTTCTATCACTAAATTTAAATCTGAATGGAAATTGGAATACTTTGAATACTACTGATTCGTGCATCATTTGTACGATTGTATATTATAATATGCATTTTCTATCACATTACAAATATTCTTTCATATCTAATTATACTGTTCTCACTAGTGAATTGATAATATATCGTACTAGTTGCAAAAGTGCTGTTCAGCCCGTATACGTCTGGAATATATTAATGAATACTATTCATGCTTGGAATATGATTTGGAAATCATCCACCCGAACGCTTTGTAGCACATTAGTTCAATGCTAATAATCGACGAGATTCTCCAATTTTCCTCGGTAACATTTAACCCAGTCTCTAGATGAGACCAAAACTTTTTAGAATAACATCAGAGATCAAATGGAGGAATCTAAACTCTGGGGTTGATCTAAATTCTCTCAAAGGTAATAAACTTGGGATCTTTATTCGCAGTATAATTGTGGCCCACGCCGTAATCACGAGTCACATATTACCCTGGCTTCAGTGCGAGTTATCTTATGGGTGGTAGATTAAGTACTCGATTGTGATATCTTAAAATTGAGAGGTATTGATAATGTTGCTAGTTGATTTGACATATTCTAAAATTTGGAATATTTCGTTGAATTAGCAACTTTTGAACTTTGATAACTCTGACAAAGCAGATAACCCGTTTTTTCCAAATTGTAAATTAGGGTGGAGAAATCAGGTAGATTGGAGGGAATGTTTTGGCTGCGTGGTATTGTAATTTCAGAAAGTTTGTAGTGAACAGCAGAACTTCCAATAACCCAAGTTGATAAATTTTCTGGTTCAAAATATGTTATTCTTCAGCAGGCCCACGTGGAAACCCTATTGTATTGTTACTTCATGTGTTGTAATCTGTTTCCCATCTTCTCAGACGATTTTGACCCCACTGTACACCCAAAAAATTCTTCAACTACTCCTCTAATAATTATTTCATTGGTAGAATTCTATGCTCGGTGATGTCATAATGCCTAAGAAGCAAATACATTCTCATATCGGGGTTACAATCTGTTGAAGAAGAAAAGTCACAACTCATCAATGAGATAAAAATGAAAATATAGAGTCGATCGATTGATTCCAACGAAGAAGATCAAGTTCCAGAGTAAAGAGAAAAGAAGAAGACTAGATTGGGAGATTTTTCAAGATTACTTACGGAGAGATAGAATCTTATTGAAATATATGTGTTGTTTTGGTGATCAATCAATCTACGATATACTTAATTGGTAAGGGGGCGGGGGATTACCAATACCATTAACTACTGTTAAAAAATTTGAGAATAGCATTACCATTATAGGTTCATTCAATAGTATACGTGGATCATACTTTATTTAATCTTTATTTTAAGATATCCGTTTATGAGTTTTGTTTTATGACAGAAAATGACTTAATCGGTGCATAATCCCCTTCATGCTAGATCTTCGCAGTTGATTCCTAACCTCAACTACCTGTTTTTGTCATCCGATATATATCGCAATGCGGGAATGTCATCCTGTCCCGAGTCTAAAAATTTTTTCCCCTACAATACTCATTGTCCCAAAATCTCATTATTCTACTTCTCAATATAGAAATTTTCTTTTACTCTCGCCGAGATATATATTGAAATATTTTTAGCCTCTTTGAAAACTGAGATATATCGATGCATCCAGCAATAAGCTGAATTGAGAATAATGTATATCCAAATCCTTTGACTATTCATCTATAAGAAGCCGACAAAAGATGTCAGCTTGAATTCATATCAAAACTTATTGGAAAAATAAAATTGAAGATGGATAATGTCAGCTACGAATCATTGGAGGGGACAAAAAGGGATATTGAAGGATATCTCAAATACACTCCACTGCAATCTCTAATAGCTATCGAAATTAATTTCAAGGAAAATTTTTCATTCAAATCCTTCCGATCCTGAAAAATATCACTTTTATACCTTTTCAATATTTCACTGGGCAAGCACCAATTACTCGTCTAGATTGTGTTCACTTATGAAGGACTGAAAAATTGCACAAGGATAGATTGAAATTTTCAAATCGTCATCCAAATGACAAAATTTCACATTATGTAGGTATTGCAAGTGATATTACTGTTGGTCCAATAAATTACCAATTACCCGTAAACGACGGTGACAAAAATTGATTTCAAGATAAATGAGAGCATCGAGGCTTATACCATCATCCCCGAGATGATCATCCTTGCATTATATCCAATTATCTCGCTCCATCAACGGCTAATCCTATTTATCACCGAGGGTATATCAATTTTTGTTATGAATGATCTATACCACACGAGCTCGTAAACATATCCACGTGTGTATAGGTAAGCGAATACTTGGAAAACTTGGCTTGCGATTAAAATGTTAGAATTCGCGTCGGTGAAATTGGTGCGCGCGTGGCTCATCCGATTACGCAAATATTGCACGCTACATGCTATTACGAGAGGAATCGTACCGTAAAGATCGAACGTCCAAAATTATGATGTCAAAGTATCGGTAGACGTGGGTAGATAATAATTACAAGTCCATACGTACTCGTCGAAATGCTTTGGAAAAATGGGAGCAAGAATGCTTATGGCTCGTACTGTTCTGACGAAATATCGGTGCTCTTAATGTCGAGTTGTAAGAAAATTAGTAAAGTCTGATTCTATATGAATGACCGTGGGAAAACTTGCCCAGGTGACACTTGGTGCTAACTCCTGGAAAAAATCATGGCTTCCGTCCAAATATCCGGGTTTCCCATGATTTAATTATCTGCTAAACTATGGCAAAAGTATGGCATTAAAAAAAAGCAAAACCATGGAATGTGCACAGAACCGTTATAAACAGTATGATCCATTGCTAAAAATCACGTAGCTATGCTCATGCTTTTCCCATCATTTTCCTATGATCATTCCACATTTTCACATGGATTTGATAAATAACCGATTACTAAAGCAGCATGGACTTGTTCGAGAAGTTTCGTGGGTTTTTCGTGAATTTTCTACAACTAAATTACATTTTCCTATGGTTTGACGAGCAATTGGAGCTTGATGAGGACACTATTCAGTGGAAAAATTGGAAACGTACCTAAAATGCGTCGTGTTATTGGATCATTGTAGTGACGAACTGTAGAGTCTGCAGCGGAGTGAGTTTGAATGATTCTTAGAAGAGAATTTTGGGAGAATCTGTTTGCATTAGAAGGGCCATGAAACACAATAATAACTAAGACCATATCTGTATTTATGAAACTTGTAAAACACTCCCGAATCGATATTTTTAGTATCCTTGTCAAAAAAAAAATTTTTCTTCAATTAGAATGAAAAGTTACAAACTGAACTTGAAAGGAATTGAGTTAATGGCCAACGGATAGACATCTTTTATTGGGAAAAAGAAAAGATTTCAGTATATTGCGTGACTGCACATCTGATGTCTACATGAGTAAATCATTTTATCTAGCTGGATAGATGTATCAACATCGAAAAGGTACCAGTTACTCAGAACGTGAAATTCTGTGATGATCTGCACACAGATTCCAGAAAAATAGGATAATGGAGGGAATGAATTCCCAGCAACTTTATTTGATTTCACCAAGTTCGAGCGTTGCTTACTGTGTATCTAAGTCTCCTCAACAATTCAACCGAGGAGTGAAAGTGTCAGTTCCGAATATTGTTCAGGATTATAATCGTGGTTGAAATCAAAATTGGTCAATGCTCGAAATTTCTTTTTGTAACAGTAAACTTTGATCAAAAAGTGTGATTCATACTGAAATAAAACAATTCGAATACAATTACATTTTACAATGTATTTTTCCTGTTTCCAACAAACTTCAATAACGCAACTAACTCTAGAACACCACAGACACTACAATAATTTCAAATCTGACTGAAATCTTCTCTTCCCTGAAAATTCGTCAAGAATCAAATGAACATCTCCAAAACTCTTCAAGAATATCGCAGGGAAGGTAAGTGAATGATGTCTCCGTAATAACAGCAACGATTGAAGCTTTTTTCAGCCTCGGCAAAACAGTTATAGTGAGTAAGATATATAGGAAACAAACATAACCTAGGTTTATGCATATGATGAAAAAAAGGTAAAAAATCCACAGGTATTCTAAATATAAAAATATCTATAATTTCTATCTATATATGCAGCGATCACGTATATGATATAAATGTATAGGTTAAGTGATTCAGCGCTGTACACGATTGCGGCAGAGGATATAATGTTTGCTTGCTTGCTTTCTACAATTTGCTATATATATATGTTTATATGCAAAATACGCTGAGAAAGTTCAGCTTTGAAGTACACAGCTTAGGTTCTGAAAGTTTTTGTTATAAAAGGTACCTATTAGAGGGACGGCATCCGAGGTTGTCGGCATACTCTCAGCCACAAGGTTCAGGAATACTGTCAGCGACAGCAGGATTGTTACCCCTGCACAGAGACACATTACGTATTCGATCGTTTTTTTTTTTTTTTTATTACGGACCTCTTCAATGAACCCCTTTGCAATGTGTGTATTGGCGCTGTGTGTGTGTGAATGAAGTTTTACGGTGTTTCGCCTTGAGTCGATTATATTGAATCTATTTTTCGTACTATACTTCGACATACTAATTGTGTGTTTATCAGAGTGTTAAATGTGTAATCTAGCCATTGATGCTTCAGGAGTTGATGAAAATTTTTTCTCATGAGTGATACAAAATTTGTTACTGATTCGATTCTTATGATTTTTGACAGATTTTGCTGATAAGTAATCGAATTCAAACTGTACAAGTTGATTCGGGGTAATTATTAAAAAACACGACATTACTCTTGGTAGAAATGCCACTTCGGTCGAGAATGAATGATCGAAAGGTTAATTTTTTGTCTAAATTCATAAAAAGGAACGAAAAACAATTGTTTATTTTGGAAAATGAAAGACCCGAAATGTAAGTAATAATGGTCCATTTGGTGGCCAAAATGGCGTGATGATGAAAAAAAAAAAAATTTTACCAGATACATGAATTTTGGATAATTATCAAGTTTTGATTATATATTTTATGGTGTATTACTATCCTTCTTTTCCCATGTTAGGCGCATCAAGGAATATCTCTATTCATTGAATTTTCCAGAAATAAGCTGGTACTTTGAAATCTGGAACCATTGCTTTCTCTTTGAGTTCTTTTTGGAATCATGAATCAAATCTCAAAATTCAAACTACTTTATTTCTCCAAGGCCTCTTTCCATTAATACACCGACAGATTTGAACTTTACTGCATCCCATAGCTCGTACATAAACTTTGAAACGGTAGTTACTCACGGATTTGCTTAACATGGTATCAACTTATTAGATGAGAGTAATTTACGGAATATAAGTTGGAGCGATCATCATATCCATCAAAAGTTCAACAAAGTTTATGAAACTCGGCGCTTGACTCGGCGTGATTTCTAGGCACTCAAACAGGTATGTTACTGTGAAATTGCTCACGAATATATTTCCACATTTGTTGTTTACCAAGAAATATTTAATCAAAACTAATCTTTCAACGTCAACATTATGAATTTCAAAACACGATTTAAAAGTTATTCACGGTATTATTCTGCACACTTTCGAATCGACTGGCATTTTGATATCCTGGTACAGAATTCTGCATCAGCTTTTGCGATTTCAGGTCAATTATCGCATTTGATATCGAATGATGAATATTCTATTCTTTACAGTTCAATGGCTAGATTTGATATACAGGCAAACTGTGATGTCGGAAATGTTGTTCAATTATGCTGTGTACACGAATGAATCAACGCTGATATACTCTGTTTAGCTGGAATTGATGAGAGCGAGACTTTCATCCTTGGGCATTTCATCTTAATTATTCATCCTATATGGAAAGAATGCAATGAATGGGCTGTAATTGAGCATCCGGATAAACCGATATTGGCCTTCAATGTGACCTAATTTACAATGCTCTAGCCGATTCAATTTTTTCCCTTCATTACACAATGTCGACATCACATCAATGTTTTACCCTTGATTCAAGAAGCGGCTATTGATGTCAGTTATACCCTCAATCCGAGATCAAGATATCTATACCACCGTTCAATGCTATTTTTTGAAGAGCTTCCTCAAGCGAGAGACGATTCTTGGAACATCACAACTTTGTGACGAATAATTGGGGACTAGCGACCCTGATAATATTGACGGAGACAGCCATTTGATCTTATTCTAATTCCTCTCAAAATGCTTACGAATTGAGTTACATGGAATGAAAAATCAGATTTTGTCAATAAATACATTCGAACATATGTAATGGGGTCATGGTAAGCCTATCACAAGAGATAACAAATGAAGGCGCGTAATCTCAATTCTTCGCAGGATTAAGGAGATCAAGTAGATCCTTATTAAGATAAACCTTATTCTTTTGATTCACTCTTGAATCTTGATGATTACAATTGAAAAAAATTCGTCTGGTTCAATGAAAATTAATCTGCCAAGCTGAAATGAGAAAAATTACTGAAAGATGAACTAAACAGCTTGTTCCAAGAATAATTGATTGAACGAAAAACTGGTTCTACCCTCAACTGGTCATTATGGTATAAAATAAAACTGCCCAATGTTACATTAATGATATCACCCTCCACAGGTCTAAATATAATAACCTGCCTTAAAGCAGGCGATGGAAGTCAATGAAATAAAAATTATGTATTGCTTAGAGTCAAGTCTTTGGAAAACCATTCTGCCAATTGCTCTAGGGTGCAAGTTTTTGTAACAGGAAGGTTCATCGCAGAAAAAAACATAATCTTGCAATGGAACTTTTTATCGAGTACAATGTACAACGAGCAAGGATGAAATCCATCATCGTAATGAGGTCTTGCATCAGTACTCCACTTCTGTCTTTTGAGTGCAATCAGCAGAATGAGAGAGTACGTACTATACATCTGGTTCAAATGAAGGCACATATTGGTCACTGATCACACGTCAAACTGAAAAAAATACAGATACAGATTCAAATCCATTTTTGGATTTGAAAGAAGTTTTGTGGAGAGAAACTAGTTGTGAGCTGATTGAAATTCTTTAGTTTGAAATATCATCGAACTTAATACCTGTGCTGTGAGGAAATGAGGAGGGGGAGAAGGGAGTGATTGAATGGAATAAAATTTTCTAGAGCTATTAGTGAGATTTGAAGGAATTGATGGACTGATACTGCAGGGCAATGGTTCTGGTCCTAAGATCTTTGCACCACGATTCACTTTAGAGGTTCAGATGTGTTGACAGAAAATTGTAAGATCGCATTCAAATTTTTATCAATTGCTTCTAACTTTTCATAGAGCAGAGACCAAGAATTTTCCTTGGATATTTTCTACGTAACCTCTGCGGAGAAGAGTGAGTAATTTCCTTGTAGCTCCATGTCGACGCCTCCTATCAAAAAGGCGCTGCTTCAAAAGTAAATTCTAGAAAATGCTATATCCTATGCTATCAACATAACATAGCAGATCACATCTTCTAGAATTGACTTTTGAGATAACCTCTTCTTGATAGGAGGCATTGATAATCGGGAAACTAACAAAATATTGACAAAAAATGTCATCCTAAACTTTTCATTGTGGTATAGTTTCCGAATTTTTTACCATAAGGGATTTCACGGGGGTGACCATTTCGTGCAATATTGACTCAACAAGCGATGTGACTATCATCGTGCATCTCATCTGTACTCTATTTGATCGATTTTCAATATCGTGATAGAACGCCATAGTTATAATTTCAAGATCAAAAGCATACAAAAAAGATTCCCACGATCACGGATTATTCCAATGATTTAATTTATCTCAAAAACCTACCCGAGCTCCACATTTGGTAAAAAACATCAAAAAACCGACATGATATGAAATACATGGAATACGCTCAATTATCAGCATCGACCCGACGACTAGCGAGAAAACCACTACCAAGTGAAATCGACCGCAAACACTCACCAAAAAATCATATCTCACTCTCCAAATCATCTCGTTCAATTGAGAGTGCTCGCGCGAGCGTTCGTACAAAGTGCACACTTTGATGCAATCCAGAAATGTATACCAATCTAAAATGGTCACTCCTATATCTGTTAAAACATCACTAGCGAAATACAGTGTTGAGAACTATAGAAAAAGCTTGCTAGTGCAGCGACACAAAGCGGGGAGCTCTCGTTGAAATGAGAGAGTGAGAGAGACACAATTGTAGATGAAAAAACGCACCGAGGCGAAAATGAACGAAGCCAAACTAGAAGGTAAAAACAATTTCCTTCCGGCTAACCACGTGAACGAGATCGTGCGAATGTATCCATCGGGCCTTCAAAGCAAGTAATGAAATGGATGCAGTATACATGAGTCTCGTTCTCTCTCTCTGTGTTGTTGTTGTTGTTGTTGCAGCCACAGCTTGGCTTTTGAACCGTTTACAAAGAGATACAGGTCAAGAAGGGTTTACAGCTTGTGAAGAGATGTACTGAGTTTGTGATGTGTAGCGTCAGGTATAAAATAAAGTTTGATGGTCTTTGATTGAGCGGAGAGAACGTTGAAAGTAAGCTTTACTGTGGGATATGCAATATCAGGAAGTAACCCGACGATGCGGGCTTTTATTTTGAACGTTAAAGTAGCAAAAATCAGAAGGAGTAGATCCCTGAGATGAAGTACAGGACAAAGAGGAATCATTCATTCATTTCAGATCAGCGACGGATGTGAGCCAATGATTTAGATCATCAATTGACGAAATTTGATTTTTGCCTGTCCACCCACGAGGGCACTCAAATTTCAAATCCCTCGTGATGATTACGAATTCTAAAATCATTGGAATCAGAGATAGGCAATTTATCGCCCAGAGTCAACAGTCCTGTAAGTTTGGAGCAATGAAGTATGTTTGACTAAGGATGAATTAAACGGACTTCCACATATACTACTACCAGTGAAGCACAATTCACCTTGATTAGTATGTATTAACCCAATGTGGGTATGCTCGATGACAGAGTGGGATCCATCCGTTTTGATGCAGGAAAGCAGTGATGAAATTCACTAAATTATAGGCATGTTTGAAGGGTTGAAAGTCGCGGTGGATGTCATGCTGTCAATGACATGGGGCAGAGAAGTTCCTACAGAAGATTTGAAGGAGCGGAATATTGCGTTGCAATAGCTGACAGGTTTCAAAAAAGGAATACATTCCTGCATCTTGCATGTATTTTTTTCGGGCACTGTACACGGTTCGGAAAAGTTTGCAGTATACGAGAAGGTCGTGGTATGAATTGTTGAGCCTCTGTAACCCCAGTAGATCTTGCAGGATCCATCGACAACATGTTGAATCAATAAATCATGCTCTTCAAGATCCATCAACTTGTTTCTGGCCTTATTTGATTGTTTTGTATGTCAATTAAGGACTACTGATGCTCTTCGACTTTCCAGATTACTGACAAAACGCCCGTCGACCAAATTCTCAAATTGAGAAAAATGACTCGTCATTGTGCAAACCATATCATACGTTCTCTGACTCTTTGATTGGGTTTGAGTCTATGGGATTTCCTAGTGATGTATATAGGACTCTTTCGACTAAGATTGTTCCCGTGGGATATTCATGCATCTCCAAAACTGTGAGGAATCTGAGCATGACGCTCGACATGAACAATTAAGGACAAATATTTCACGAAATTTGACGTGCATTGCTCGTTATTGGAATGTCTGCAGAAGTGAATAAACTTGAGGAAATAAAGATTCAATCCGTTTCTACATGGTCTGGGTTTTAGGAGGTTGAAAAAAAACTCTCCCAAACTATATATCGGAACGGTGCGAGTTAAAAAAGATAGACATACTTTTGGGAAATCAGATCCCTTAAGCAGCTAACCACACATTAATCAAAAAGTCAAATAAGCAGGTACCAAGGGAGAGATTTGATCGAGAATATTATGGACTCTCAACCCAAAGTCCCTCATTCCTTCAGATCTTAGTGCTCATAATATAACACTCCAAGCGCCGAAAATCTACTATCCATGAAAGAGCTTCATAGTCCTCATCATAAAACCGCAGGCGACAGGGCATGCTATACCGCGCGACGTCGCGTCACTCTTTCTCGGTCTAATTAGCATTGGGCGTTGCATTGACAGCTCTGGTGGATGGCGTGGGGCCACGAACGAGCAATTAGTTTCCATTGGGTGGTTGAACGCGCGAGCTCGCCTAATTACCTCGAGCCAAGCTAGCCCCTTGATTATGGCTCTATCCTAGCTGTGAGAGGTTGATTCGATTCCACGACAATCGCGCGAGTTGGTGGCTGATGGGGATGAAATACGTTTGCTCACTTGTAGAATATATCTGTCTATAGGTTAGGATTCATCGTTGATGATGACCGCAATGAGCTCGTTTCGTAGCTTGGCGTCGCTGAATTATTATGTCGTTTATGATTGGACTCTTCCTTTTGCTGTATCCGATGACTGAATTCTACGTCAGTTATATTCATGTGATCCAAGCGAACAGGGTCCATAAAGATAATGGAAGATACAAGGACAATTTTTGAGTCCGATTGGCATGCGACGAAATTGTAGAGGGTCTACTTTTGTCGAGAAAGATTTATTTAGGGGATCTACTGCGAGCAAGAGGACTTGGTAGAAACCGATGGACATCTAAAGATTTGGTTATCCTGTTCTACATCCCCGAAAAACCAATTGGGTAGAATGGATTTTGAAATTCATCTTCTTCGAGTAGGGATACGCGAAGGAAAGTGCTGGAGAAGATATTCTAAGAAGAATTTTCCTCTCACCGAATGCAGATTTGCATGCTCCTGATAGCTCATCAAAATTTGGCAGAACAGGAATTTTTTCTCATGTCGATTCTATCGTATCAGTCGACCGAATGACAAATTTCATGACATCCTCTTTGCAATGAAAGTGGTGCGTAGATCCGGTGTAGAGAAATGTGGCACTATCAGCATACATGCACACACTAGGCACAAAAAACGTCCCCCGAATAGGAATGCAAGTTCGAATTTCTCCAGTTACTTCGTTCTGGTCTTGCCAAACGAGTGTGAAATTCATCTGAATCAATCTATATACAGAGCCATCCACGTAATGGGCAGAGAATGGAATTGGGTCTGTACGACTTTGGGTCAAAAGCAAAAGTAGCATTAATTTTCAGCTTGAAATGAACATACTTGAGTATACGAACACTTTTATCCAAAGCTGTGTAAGACTTTTATCGCATCATACTCGCCACAGAATAGAACGCCTTCCAGAGGCAGGTTGGAAAATATTTTAATGAAGATGATCATCTTGAGGTTATCACGCGGATGCAGTGTTATAGTTGAGGCTTAAAATTTGTGCAATATTGAACACAGGATTGATTTTAATAACTCGATGCCATTGCAAATATAAAGTGAGTAGTCACAGAGGTAAACTTTGAACTTTCACGTTAATTATCTAGAGCTCAGGTGCTTGTCAGATGACATCTATTCCAAAACTATACACTCTGAGAGTAAGTTCGATAAGAGGAGGAAGAGCAACCACCTCTGAGATTTTTCATACTGCAATACGTTCCGGAGAACAAATATATCAGTGGTATTCCTGGCCTATATCCTAAAATAATTGTTATTCACGATCGAGCCATATCATGAATATATTTCATTTGATTTATGTGAGCCTTTTAAGCACTGAAGTATTCATGCACTTAGCCTGACAATTACAAGGCACGTTATCTAAAGGTCCCACCAGAAATTCAAGGTTAAAAAGAACTTGAATATGTACGTCGAGGGGCACTGCTGATTGTCTGAACTTTTTCAAAGATAGCCCTGGATAGCTCAGCTGGTAGAGTGTCTTTCCCGGTGTGAAGAAGGCCCCCAGTTCAAATCTGGGTCCAGGCGACTTTTTTCTCTCGATGTCTGTCATATGCAATTTTTTCATTAAATAACACCTCCACGATCAAACCCGATAGTTAATTTCTCAATTAATCGATCTCAAACTCGAGATTGATAGAGAAATAAAATTAGTCCTCCGATGCCGATTTACGAATATAATACCATTTGAAACATAAGAGGACGAGTCAAGTTCGAAAAGTGTAACCTAATTTTTCAAAGATAAGTTGACCAATTCTGAATCATTGTGAGATAAAATCATGATAGAAAGATCTCGCTGATAGCGATTTCTCGATATTCATCTTGTTCGTAGTCCTGTATGATTTGGAATATGAAAGGAAATCCTTCCAAAGTCAAACACATCATCTCCGGGTCATGTTGTCGTGTACATCAGAAGCAAAGATTCCGCCATTAGATTCTGAAATGTGCCATGCCAGAAGTGATTTCATGACCCTGACAAGCATTCAGGGTAGATAAAAATTCTACCCCAAACCAGAAACTGTCTTGCGGTAGATTGAAACGAGCTCCGGTGATTTGGGCTCCACGCAGAGGTGGGAAAAAAATTGAAAGATAATCTGCTGGCATGGCAGACTTGCTGGGGAAGAAAATACGGAGCTTGATGGTCTGGCTTACAGTCAACTGCAAGATGACCCGAATTTTTCGATAGAAAAAAATTTTTACCCCGACGTAGTGGAAAAGATGAGAAAATTTTTACGACAGCTATGAACAGATAGAGAGACACCCGGAGAGAGGAACAAATTACGATGGCATCGTAGAGATACTTTGTCAGTTTGGTGTTGTAGGTATACAGGCTTGAGTATCCAAGAGCTTTTTTACGTTCGTAATTCAGGCTTTAGTGGCACTCGCTGCGAATGAGCTTTATTTGAAAGCAAAGAGAAATTTCCACTAGAACGAATGGGAATGAATTGAATCTTGTGGTATCGGGCAACGATTTGCGCTCCAATGTCGATCGTAAAGAATGACAAAACTGCAGTGAATCGTAATGCCCTCGTTCCTCATCAAAAAATCGTTTCCAGGATTAGGGTACAAGAACTCCAATGAAATCGCTCTTAGTTTCCAATAAAAGGGAGAAAAAAATACGTTTAGAGAATTCGAATTATAGGTTGATGTGAGATGTAGAATTCTTTGATTAGGATCAGTCAACTGTAGAACACAGAAAATTTCCAGATGTCGAAGCCACTGGAGGAATCCAATTACCATTCGCGAATCCTCAGAGTCTGTGACGAGACAGGAAATCTCAGTCCTTAGCCACAACCTGTCTCCGACACTTGAATTTGGCAATCAGTGGACTCCAGTCAAAGTTAACCCTGTCAGTATATATAGGGTAAATAATCCGCATGGTCAGAGCGTCGATCACTGGGTATATGCTATCTGCACGAATCCAGACGCCCATCAGAGAAGGAGTGAGAGAGAGAGAGATGATTCGTTGAGAGGAGGGCATTGGTCGGTTCGAAAATTGGAGCGGAAACTTGCTTTGTCATGCTAATGCCTAATCAAGTACGCGATCCTTTGTGATGCGTGAATTCAGCTCTGATCTCGTTTGAATCGATGATCACAATTTGACTTTATTAGTTACGAGGTAGAGAAGTGAGATTTTTATGCTATTGAATTTCTTTTGTGGTGTTTAGGAAGAATTTCATTTGATTAGGGTGATTACTTGGAGATTATTGGCTACGAGGCTGTGAAACTCGTGAAAAGTATCTATTCACTTAATTAAGGGAGTTGGAGGAATTATTGGTACCTCTGGGTTTGAGCTTGGTCCCAACAATTGCTTGAGGAGTAATCTCGGAAGAGTTCCGGTGGCACTCCAAATTTAGGAAATAGTCTGGATAGTTTCAGAAGACCTGGAATATATTTGTTACTATCAGGTTAAGAGATGATCAGTGAAAACTGGATGAGTCCGATATTTTACATCCGTTGATGTGCTATTGGGTGGAAATTTTCGAGGAGTCGGGCGGGGTATCGAATTGTTGTGATTCTTCAGTTGCCATCTTTATAGACGAGGTAAGTCAAGACTTCACGAAATTTTCAAGCTGAGAGCTGACTCTTTGGTTATTGGTTAAAGCAGTTGTCTTGCAACTATGCAAGTCAATATGACTTGACCTACATTTTTTGATCACATCAATTCTACCCAGCTTGAGGTTTTGGTGAACAAGTCTGTTCTGACAGTAAATAACAATTTGCAGTAAAACAATACACTTGTGAGAAAAATTTCGCTCAATTTGAGGTGAAGCCCTAGTCTGCCACCATATTGAATCAGCGCTAGCGATATGATGGCAACCCCTGCGACAGAAAAATCTCTAGACGTTGAAGAGTCCATCTATAGCGAGGGTCACAATCTCCTCTTATCAATCTCCACTCTTGTGATTGGGTGACTGTATGTGTACATGAAAACACGAATTCCCAGCGGTTATTTTGCACACAACTGTTCTTAAGGCATATACGGCGATATTGTCCTTTGTTGGGAGCATGCTTTTTCGATTCCGGGGTAACAAAATAGTCGTGCAACAACGGCGTTGCTCGAATCTAAGTTGCCACATATATTCGAGCCATCCATGATGCAGAAAACTGGTTCGCGAGTAAACAAACGCGAGCAAGACTCTGGCGTGACGGCGCAGCGGTGGCGCCTCGCCGGGTTAGCCACTTGTATAGAATTTGTTGCAGACAACAGTTGGCTGCCGTCACTTCAGCTACTGTTCGAAGAATATCTCAAATTGAATCGAGCGTTGCTATTGAGTAAAGCACTCATCGTGATCCTCATTACAATAAAAATGGCGCTACGATGAGAAACTGGGTATATAGGCGTTGCGATTTAGATGTATCGGATAGAATCCGGTAACCAGTGGCCACACATGAGCAGACGACCCCTTATGAGTACACTTCGTATGAATCGATTTTTCGTGTTATTCAATACATTTTGCTCCGTGGCGCCGTTTAGATATGTACTTTATACATGCATATCAAATTTCAAGCCAAACTCGCCTCATTATCCGAATGGATCACTAGCTAAATCCGTATATAATTCAATATGGCAACGGACTACGGCCTCTTCTTAACTAACAACGTTTTATGGAGGCCATTCCGTATTTCTCCCAATGATTGAAAAAGAAATGCTCAAGTCTTCCCGTAGAACAACAGGGTGTGCAATTTCAATAAGCAGCAGAAAGTTATATAGTGTAGGTGGTTTTACGCTATTTCAACACTCCGTTCGCAATCTTCGAGATCGTTCATCACGACTTCTTTTTTCACAATCAAATAAGAGTCAAGTTTTCATCTACCTTCTAATTCTACCAGGTAGGTGATGCACATTCTGAGCAGAGCGGTGCGTGAGAGAAGAATTTGATTGATTACAAAACGTAAACAGGTGGCTTGAACAAACAAGACTCAAATGAGAAAACTTTGAGCAGAATTCAGCATGATAAAAAAGAGCAAAACAGCTCTAGAATCAAATATGAGAATTGGGGATTTGAATATCTGCATTTCACTTCTTTTGGAAACGGTGACGAATTATCCAGCATTTCGGTGCTTCTTTCCACTGTGAATCAAGTCCTGATTCCACGAACTACCAAGCTTTAATTTGATTGCGTATTTTACAAACATGGAAGCAAAACTTTGATTATGTTTTTTCGAGAGAGCTATGGATGAAACTATTTGTACCATATGACACAAAAATATCTGCATCGCAGCCGTTCTTTCTGACATTGAAACAGTCAATTTCGAGCTTCAACATAATTGAATCTAATCAGATTTGTAAAAAGTATCATTGCCAGATTTCCACATATCCGGAAGCATAAACCAGGTTCGTAATGAGTTTCATTTGGATGATCACAGCTTGGACATCTATGAATTGCACCGTGAAGACTGTTCTATGGAACAATATTTCAAGTACAAGGCTTGTAATTGAAGAATTGACTAATCCAGACACTAGATGATGAAAGCAGCCAAGCCTGAGATATGAAAAACTCCCACATGCCAAAACCTCAAGATTCAAAGAAGATTTAAGACTCTTTCCGAACAGTCTGCGCAAGCTGCAAAATGGCAGAACAAGCGAGTGGAATGGAGTGCAAAAGGAAAACATCTCTCGGACTTTTCAAGCGATTCGTCGATCCTACCACGCCTCGGGTGGCAGGTGTGAAAATACGGAGCTCTGGAATTTCTGTGAGTAGTATAGGTTATACATGTATACATATACATATATGTTTATGTGGGGCGAGCTTTTTCACGCGCACGCGCTTGCAAGCTCGCGATTCCATATTCTCTCGCTGAGAAAAAAAAACATAGTACGAACGAAGCCACGAGTTTTTTGTGGCGACCTTTACGAGCCTCGTTAACGAGCTTCGCATGACTGTTGTACTTTTTCTGGCTCTTTCCATTCATCTATTTTGAGGTTTGCTCATTGTTTCCCAAGCTTTCAACACCAGTACTTATTGTGGAATCTTTTTTCGTTGAGGATTGGAGAGAATCCGTGGAAAATTGCCCCAAACATCTCATTCTGTTGGTAACAAAACTGAATCTATTTCAGCGATTTTGCGATGTGGAAGATTCGTTTTTGCAAATTGGTGATCCATGGGAAGATGAAAGTTTCATCAGGATTAGAGTCATCATGCTCATCTAAAGAAGTAACCCCGGTAGAAGATCTACTAATCAGATTTTGTTGAATTTGGCAGAAAGCTGCATTTAGGTGTCAACTGAACACAGTCAAAATTTTACGAGCTTTGGCTCACCTTGAGTTAAACTATCAGCATCAATATCTTTGCGAGTTAAAAATGCAGTCCTACAGTGCAGCGTGGTTATTGTTAGATCGTAAGAGATTGATCATTCCTTGTCCAAATTACGCTCAATTGTAGATAACGGTGCGAAGAACGTGCTCTAGGTTATTTTTGAGCTCTGATTAACTTGGATTCAAAGTCCTGACCAATATTTAGCCTGGGGTTACGAATTAAACACAAATAAGACAATTTTGTTGATCTTCGGGGATCGATATTTCTGATTCAGGCTTGGGATGCTTATGTGAGTTCACGTGAGGATCTACTGTAGTCTGATCAACACTCAAGAGAAAAATGTGGGCAAATTGATGGGGCTGAATTTATTTCCCAATGATCGACCAATGATGCCCAATGATCCCAATGATCGACCAATCGATGAGAATGATCGACATCATTTATTGTTCTGGCGCAGAAATATATGATTCTAGAAATAGAATGAAGAGACGCGTACCTTCTAGTTTCACCTGAAACCGATTCTCTCGAAAGTCGTACGAGTTTTGAGTTCAGAGGTAAAATGACGATTTCCTCAAAAAATGGCCTTTAAATATCACAAGAATTGCGAAATACTCGGCAGACAGCCACGGTATCGACATGAATTTTGTTCCATAGTGTTGAGAGTATGGCCTCACACCAATTTCCATCGTAATATAGCAGGAATCCATGCCCACATCTCAAGGAATCGGTATTTCATGGATATTGTTCAAAATTGAATATCTCGAAAAAGTATTGATATTTTCGGGTGAATTTTTTTCATATTATATTCAAACATGAGGAATAATGTGAAATCAGTCCGGTCTGCAGAGCATGATCGAATCGTGCATGGATTCAGACATGAAATTCAGAAAAGTTGATCGATCGTACTCACTAGGTACCGATGTTATTCCCTTAACGAGTCAAAAGATTTATCCATAATGGTGGATAAGGGTGAAAAAGTATTCATCATTCCCTATATGCTAGTTGTGTGATAGAATTTGAGAATTAAGTTTGGAAATGGAGGATATTGAAAATTAATCTGATCCTCGCAATGGCAGTTGGCCAAAGATTTAGACGATCTCATTTTTAATTTTTGAAAAAATTTCATTCCTTGGATTTGGATCATCTCAAAACCTTCGTTCAGAGAGTGAAATTCATGATAATTTTCATTTCTAACGGATAATCCAATAGAAAGCTTTCTGAATTCATCAAAGTTTTTCTTATGAATCTCAAACTTTTCATTGATTTCCATGTGAATATGCGTCCGTATTTTACAGGTTTTTTCTGCTCTTGGCATCAAACAGAGAGAAAGATTTATTAGTGCACTTGTCCTATTCACGAGAATGATCTCTCATCATATCTTTCGCAAACAGAAGATTAATTTTTCAAAAGCGAGATCCTCATTTTCTTTACATTCAATCTGACACCTTATCTCACTGAAAAACAAACTTTCATTAATGATCAACTGGCTGTCTCTATGTCACTGAAAGATAACCGCAATCCACAAAACACAAAAATTCACCTTCTCGCATTGCTCTCTGCTCGATCCGCAACAATTCCAGAATCAACGCATCAGTCGAACAGACTGAGAAAGCATGCAAAACTCTACTGAAAATTTTCCTCGAAAAGCCACAGTATCATTAAAAAGTTCCGGCAGAGTGATATCATTTACTTTACCGGCAGAGAAGTCGAATCAGCTTTAAGCTGGTATGCTGCGATTCACAAAACTTTGCACGCTTTACCAAAGCAAACACAAAGCTCAGAGCCTCAGTATATAGCCTTTTAGCTGTCAGCTAACTCATTCATTCACTCTTTCCTTTCTACTCCATATATATACATATACGAAAATTGCAAGTTATTCCAAACTCTAGCACATTTTCTATTCTCCCAAACGAGTTCGATTCCTACCCGCTATACGGTCATTAAATGCTCATTCCGAGAAAAGATGATACTCATCGGGTTCAGAAGCTCGAAAGTCTAAACATAAATTTTAAATCGGTCAAATTTTCGCGCGCTTCCTATTCCAATACGGAGTTTTAGGAATAGAGTTAGATACGTGTGAGTTGGAGTAAACTTTTTACCCACGAAACTGATCAATGATGCAGGCATCGTATGGCTACGTGAGATGCAAAGTCAAATCGTAGTCGTTTCTCACTGTATAACCTGAGCAAAAGAGTCTGGTCTCGCTCTCATCGAAATTCCACAACCGAATAGCATAGCCGAGATACGGACTTGTGTCTGTTTGTATCATGATACTCTATCCGAGGGTACAGGAAAAAAAAAGAAAAAAAAAATACGTGTGCAATAGGGATCTTGTGGTTCGTTGGTTGTTTGGAGTTCGCGCGCCCTGGCAAATAGTGTTTAAAGCCCAATGATCGACTTTTTTGGTAGGTTAGGTCAATTCCCTGATGTTTCTGTTAGATATATATATATATATATATATATATATATATATATGGCGTACCGAAGATTGTGTCGTTTGACACGTTAAATTCCCCTTATTCGTAAAACCTCTCTATTCACCCGTTGAAATGTATATCGTGTACATACTTTGAACATATATTCGGATCACGTTTTTTCCCCGTGTATTTTTCATCTTTTGACCCCTTTGTCGGATGACAGAGAGCGGACGGACAGCCTCGTCACTCATTTTCACCATGTTGGATATCAAAAACAATAGCAGCGTCATGAAACATCGGATTCGATGGCAAGGATGAATGAATCCTGACGAAATTCCGGTCTCAATATCGATGAATTTGCGCGCAAAAAATGTTTGTCACGGTGAATAATGTGACAGAATTCGAATTCAGCATTTTGTCATTTTCAATTGTCAGCGTCAGTAACTGACTATCAGTGTATTGGACAGAAATCACACTTTATTGATTTAGCTCATGACGATGTCCTGTAAAAATTTGAAATAATGACCTACTTTATGTCTTCCGATAAAATTTTATCTCGAAGACTTTTTTTCTCAAATTGAAGAAGCTGTCCATCCTAAACGACTGTCTCGATACACTGGTGCAATAAGAAAGTAAGTGCATTTATGATCTTTTATCCGGACATGTTAACCATTGATTGTTAACTTGGTCTTCATTTAGCTTTTTTTTTTGTTAGTTCAGGGCTTTGAGGTACCAATTTCTGAGATAACTTTTCAAATCTTACAGGAAGGGGTTTTGCAAATATACTTACAAAGTAGATCGTATAAGATAATAGATGTGCTACTTTTCAAAAAGATAATAGTGATAGTAATGAATTGCATACAAATCTAACGACTTGATCATCGGAATTATTTACTTATGGTACCAGAAATTTTTTGATATTTAGCTGCTTGGCTGGCGGGCCTAGAGAGACAGCAAATTTGAAGGGACTTTCCTTCAATAAACTATCATGATTCATAGTTAAAAATGTCATTATGAATGATAAAGCTATAATCCAATCTCGGGATATCCTGACGTTTTGAATTTCACAGAATTCAAACTTTTTGATAATAAATTTACAACAACTTTCAACAAATCACCGAAGCATCGAATCCATTCAAAAGAGATATGATGTGTGACTCTTTGTGGAAGCGTTGACATAAGCTAAATTTCCAGAAATGAAGAAGTTCACGGATGATCTGCCACGATACAAATGTCCAAAAGATATCTCCCAAAAGTCATTTCTAGTCATAATCCCAAAGGTATATAAACCATACGAACCATATCACGACGTCATTTGACAATTCTAAGTGTATATATGTATGCAATTTGAACCTTTTGGTATTCCAATACAATTGTTGTCTCTCTAGGAACCCACAACATCAAGCTCTGTGCAATCCCTCGAGCTCTGTCTTAAAGTTTATCTACTTCCTGTATCGTGCATTTGGGAAGATTGTCTCTGCTTGGGGTGTCGCGCAAACGATATAGTCTTGGGGAAAGAGTCACTGTGCACTTATATGTGTATTTATATATATCTATACGTATAGGTATTTATACAGGATTGGAGATGTTGTTAGAGCTGTTTAGTCTGGTGGGAAAGCTCAGGATGAACGTTCTACAGTAACTACGAGGGCTTACTTCACTCGCTAGAAAGATACGGGATGCGTAGATTCAAGATATAGAGTTTTCCTTAAGAGTACGTGCATTAGTGTTGGAGATTTGTGAGATAGGGTTATGACTATGGGGGTTTTTTTTTTCTTAAGGAGAGCCATAATGACTCTCATTTTCGAATCAAAACTAAGATCTATAATTGACAGGTTCAAGAATAGAAAAATTTTGAATTATCTGATACTTTTAATGGGAAACTCTACCTCATGTTCAAGCAATTCCTCAGGTTGGTGTTTAAACGTAACCTAATTTCTGCTCTATCTTTATCGTAATTATGAATATAAGATAGAGAGGCTATGGTTAAGTACTATCCTGTTCAATTGATGACTAGGAAATGGTTGATCTTTTCAAATTTCAAAACAGCATATTTTGCGCGCACAAAACCGATGGATCATGTGATATTTGTACCTAACCTGTCATTTATCTAAATTGAAGGTTATGAAAAATTTTGAGACTGACACCGTTGCGATTTCAAGACGTTATCAGTTTCGAATGTCTAAAAAATGAATTCTCTTTAGGAATTAGAGAAAGACATATTGAAAATCATATTTTTGAAATAAGAATTCATTGATGAACCATGATCTTAGTCACATAGGACGTAACTGGGTGACGAAGTTATGTACGAAAGTTTCAAAATTAATGTCCTAGTCCTGATTGTTTTCGGGTTCAAAGCAGGGTATGCGGTCGTGTCTTTTGATTTGGGGGGTGGGGGAGAACCTGCTCATAAATATCATTGGACGGTGCAAAAGTTGATTTAGGACTTTGATCATCCATTGAAATGTTTATTGGAATGGAAATATTTGATCCTCATCGAATCACACTGGAAGTTATTCCAGTACCTGTGAGCCTATCACGAAAAAAAAAAAAAATTCAGAAAATCACAATAATCGAAAAACAGTACCCATCAGATTCCATTTATGGGAGGTTAAAATTACAAAACAGCGGAAAAATCTAGGGTAGACAAATATTTTGGGACAGGGTAGTTGGTTAGTGTGTCTTTTCGCATAGACACTCACAGTCATGTATGATAGTATCGTATCATACAGGTATGTTCGCGCACAAGTTTGTGCAATCTCCATATTACCCGTGATATATTCATAATTTAGTTAAGCACAGATGGTAGAGCGTATAATATATATATATGAAATTCATGCGAGTAAGTAATGGATTACATTACCTAAAGTTAACTTTTCGCCGGAATCAGGAGGCAGAGTGAATCCAAGTAGGGCCATACTCGATATGAGCACGCACGGCACGATGAGGTTGAAAAAGTAGTAAAGTGTCCTCCTTCGTATCTGTATCGTAAATGTAACGTCCACGTAAGGTTCCGGACAGCAAGCGTACGTTATCGTATTTTTCTTGCCAGGCATACCTGAAATTTCAGTCACACACAAGAGTATCAGATATTTGAGTTTTCCGCATTTTATATTCCACGCTTTCATGCATGTTATTATCATCGATGCACATTTATTTCATCTCATATTTTTTATGACATTGTTTCGCTCGCAATGAGCGAATTTTTCACCCAGACTTGGAGGTACATACATATATAAGACGAAATATATTTATTGTATTTTTGCGGTTAGAAAACCGTGCTCGAGTATTTTGATCGATATATATATATCGAAAGATGCGCACTTTTTACATTTCATGTATGTCACACATTCGGAGAGATTTATTGAAGGTGCAGAACTGTGCGAGATTGAATTTGAATGTGAATTGAAATTGAATGGCTTGGAAGTACGGAGGTGGAATTTCGATTTGAATTTTGAAAGTCTTTGTTCTCGCAAACCTTAGGGATTGTTATTTGGAGTGAGAATATTGGGTGGTGGATTTGACTACTTTGGCAGAGATATTTCACGTTTGAAGAGCTCACTATACCATTGTTGACGATTTATGAAAGATCTGGGATGTTATTATTTTCATGGAAAAAGCCGCTCCCGAACACTCAACCAACAAAGCATAGAAGAGCGAGATCGAATGGCAGACGAAAAATTTTGAAGCTAAGAATCTATAATGAATGCCAATGATAGATGTGAACTGAGTCATCAATCTCAGCTTAGAAGATGAAAATTGGGATCGTATTTTCATTCTCGTCTTGGAAATGTCAATGGATACCATATACAAGCGAGCAGCATGAAACTCTGTTTCAGTCGTTTTTCGATGCAACAAGAGCTTGTATTGGTCTGTCAGAATTCTAATGAGTGATTAACAGACCAAATACAAGCCTTTCATGCATCCAAGAACGACTGAACTAATTCTTAAGCAAAGGAATGAAAAAGGTATAGATTACTTCAAGAAAAGAAACTCTAATCAAACGAAATCATAGTTCCACGGTAAGAACCTTGATTGGAATTTATTGTTATGGTCAACCGATGCAGAGCGAACCATTACAATCTCAACTCTTGTTCTCAAATCTCTCGTTTGCCTTTCAATATTGATGATTCTAAGTGTCCTTGTAAACAGAGCGACCAAATCATAAACCAAGTTCTGTGGCAATGCCCACTGTAAATAACCAACAACATATGGAATTGTTATCAGATTCGGCTCGATTAACAGTACAACTTCCAGTCTGTATTGAATCTTTTATATCTGAACCGAATATTGCAATATGCAGATGTAATAATTATAATTCCCTTCTGAACTACGTGTTCGATATTTATTATATGTTTCTAGAATAATTTCTTTTTCGTATGGCGAATAAATCTTCTCGAAGATTCGAAGCTTCTAATAAGAAAAAGAAAAATGAATAAAGCTCCGCCCAATTCCATCCCATACGAAGATTTTCCAAGTTTAGACTGGGATCATTTCGAATCAAGATTAGATTCGCCATCTCATAAGGTCTCGGAAAGTATTGCATGGTACAATGCATGGAATCTCAATAACATTTGCCAAGTTTCTTTACACGCTCCAATGTAGCTTGGCAACGGCATTCAATTTCATTGCTTGGAACCTTTATATCGTCATACCACTGCTTTGGTCTAGGCCATATTGGAGCATTCAAGGCGTTATCAGTTTGCTTGCTTGTACACGATGGCAGAGGAAAAAGTCGGAAGAAGAATGGAGTTGAAGCACAGAGTATGGCATGGAAAAAAAGTCGAGAGAAGAAAACTATGAATAAAGAGGAGAAACGCATGTTCGACGAGATGAAGATAATGCGGTGTGTACAGTATATATTTTTTGTCGATATATTGATCGATTAGGCTATCGGTTCCTCATATATTGCGAGATATCTTTAAATACGTATTCCCAAAAAGATATGCTCTCATGTATGAGAGATTCGAAAGGTTTGGTTCACGAAAGCTTTTAATCTGGAAGAATTTTGTCCTACATATGAAGGGTTGAAAGTATGATTTCATGCTCATTCAGGTTGTGCTCATTCGTTAAAAAGTTATCGGGCATTATGTGCCGATTCTATCAATCGAAAAATAAGAAGATAAGTATGGGGTCCTTGACGTTTTTTTGATTTATCATTTTCTTCATTATACATGTTAATAATTTTTATGGTGGTTCTATGCCCACTTTACAATTTGAGTTGGTGCTTGTTCATTGCCGGACTCTAATCGGATAATCGAGTGGGAACCGACCAGGAGGAATGTTGGTGCTCCTCCAGAAAATCAGGCGATCGGAGTTCGGGACTTTGAAAGCTTTATTGTTTTTCGAGCTTGCTCGAGTCAAAACATAAAGCTGTGAATTTTGAAGACTCACGCTCTAATTTTCATGTACGTTTCGGCAATTTATGGAATCCCGAACATGAGTCTATGACATGGGCCAAAGAACGTCCAGAAGAACAAACTCCGTAGACTGATTGAAGGGCTGACACACAGTGGTGCAAAATAGGTCATTTTGGATGAAATTGGTATCTACGCGAGCTTTCAACTGTTCTACTTGGTTTGAACGGGGTATTGTTCGCCTTCATTGACGCCTTACGGGATAGATTTACCGTCTCTCTGATGAAAACCATCTAAGAGTACGAAATGCTCTGAATATTTATGGAAGAATGGCAAAGTTTCACTTATCCTGTGTCCCTGAGCTGCTCTTCACATCATGATATCGTGATGTGATCAAACTGACAGATGTAAAGCTTAAAGCATGTCTAGCCTACTACACAAGCGTTTTGATCCATTTTCTCGATTTTGATGGTTTGCCATGCCCAGAAGAGCCCAGGATTGGAACCATGTACTCTTAAATAGAAGGAGGAACTTTTAGAGAGAATTGACTACTCAGGGTGCACAAAACGACTTGGAAGAGCTCAAAAATACGTGAGGTACTATTTCACATGATCCTGTTATTGGATGCCATGGAAGAGAGTTATGAAAATTGCCGCCATCTCGTAGACGCGGAGCAACACATCTTCGAATCAATAGCAAACTTAAGGGTAGTAGTGCCACAGTTCCACACGTTCGGGCCCAATCCTGATTAGATCTCCTCATTGCCTTTCTCATTTCACAACAACCAGAATCCATTCTTCGAGTAGTTTGAAAGTAAGTGAGTAATTTTTTCTGTTATAGCAAGTCTCACGGCAGAGATGATTTTGTAAAATTGATGTAGAAGACGATCGGAAAGGATTTGTTAATAATCATCCGTAGGCTACGTCTCGCCACGAAAATGGAAAAGTAATAACTCGATGACCGAATGCTATCAATTTGTGGTATCAATGCCATTGATAGAAGATTTTCCTAGCCATCCAATCATTTCAAAATCGCAAATGAGCAGAAATGCACCTTCAAAACTCACCTTAGACACACAGTCTCGCAGACAATACACAACAATCAGTACACCGACAAACTCACACTCCGATATCAATAGTCATATCCTCACGAATGTTGACGAACGACATATGAGCAATATTTATATATTCATAGCGACGTGTATATATATACCACTGATATTTTTGTTCATTCTCAGATTAAGACTCACCAATGAGATACCATTCGCCGTTCGTGATGAAATCGGATAAATCTCCTCCTTCCTCAGAGTTGAGTATCAGATCGAGCTACATGAAGGAGTCGAGAAGGTTATGATTAGAGAAACGAACTACACATTCCCGCGTTTTTTTCATAAGCCTCAATAGATTATTATACACATGAAAATTTGTACAGATTACAAGGGAGAGAGCTTTGAGTATGGTATTAGGGAATCACAGATAGGATATGAGACAATTTTTGGTGACAGAATTTGAATAAGGAAGTAGAAGAGATAGAAAATGGAATGATAGCGTTAGAAATAGAGTGATAAAGAGATAGATGAGGGTAAAAAGGATGTTAGAGATAGTATACGGTAGGAAATTTTTGAGAGACAGTTGTACGCTTCTGATACGGTTCTAAACGTGCAGCATGCATCTAAGATCTAGAAAATGGGCCGTCAAGCAGCTCGATAACGCCATATCGGGACAAAGATAAGCAGATATTGTATAGAAGATACTATAACTAAATCAACCCTTGCTTTCGCACACGAATTTCGAGCTGCGAAAACCGTCTTGCTGTCGTTGCTATAGTATTAGCTCGAGGCTTGAAATTCTCAGGCTGGCGTTATCGAAATGCTAGACTTGCAGTTGTATAGATACATGTATTGGAGGTTCAAGTGCGCTGTGACGGGCAACGCAGTTTGTGGTACGGCTTGTGCAAAAAATGGCTATTGGGCATGATGAGAATTTTCGAGGCTTACGCTTCGAGCTTTATCGATTGAACCTGATACTGCGTGATGATGTGGCGTTTGGTTGTTGATAGAACATAGTTCAATAGTCCATTTTGAGTTTTTAATTCATAGATGATTCTAGACGTGAGTGAAATCTAATCAAGAATAATGGTGTAAAAGAATGTGAGAATTCTATTTTGCTAATTCTGGCATGTTTTTTGCAGAACTCTCAACATGAATGGATGATTAACATGTATAAAATGTGTCGCAAGACAAGGATGAATCGCCTCAACGATGTGAGGAATATCAGTGAATATAAATGTGTTCATCGAGCTTATGAGAGCATAGTAGGCAAGAGATAGAACGTAAAATGCGCTCTTTGAAGAATATATGATATGGGATTTACATGAACGCCTCTATAAGATGGGAATTTCGATCATTGTCTAATCTACCAATCAGAAGAATTTGGCTATCTCGTGAGGAGCATGCACGGAACAAAAAAATTCAGAGGTCTTGATCTTGAATTTCCAATAAATTCTTGGTATTTCAAGCAACTGGATCAATTGTTGAATAGTTCCTTTGCATCTTTCATGCGTTTTCTGTTCTCTGGAAAATTTGTAGTGACCGAGGAATTTCAAGCAAATACAATAGATATCATAATATCCGTGGACAACAAAATTTTGAGTCAGAAATAGTGCAGTGACTGGGGAGAGATTTCTCAGTGTACTCTTTAATTTCGAGGCCGAGTCCGATCCCTTTGTGCGCCAACGATCAGGGCGTCCATTCAAATTGCAAGAAAGTGATTTCTCCGAAAATAGCGGTTTTGTCGTTCTTTTGTTGCTCTTCAAATTCGCAAACCCGGTGGCTCATCCTTGTGATGGACCTGAGGCTATCGGATCTTCGAATTTTCACGTATTTTGACCTGCTAAGCAAGATGACGCGTTTTGCGAAGGGCTGAAATGCGTTCAAACGAGTAGCAAGCTGATATCCCGGGTTACTATCTGCGGAATGTGACTTATTGTGCAATTAATCTCAGAATTTCCCAAAAAATTGTCCAGAAATACCCGTTTTACGCTCACAGGTGCACATTTTTCCTTTCCCAGTATGGATACTGAGGCAATATTATTTGCAATAGCCGGAAACAGATGGGTTGAATATTGATGTATTATTCCGGAGGGAAAACTCTCATTTTTTTCTAGAAAAGATCGAACTTGAGATCAAGCCTCTTCGTGATGAGTCAAATCCCGAGTATTTGTACCTGCGGATCTCTAAAATTACTAAATTTTGACGTGTGCGGACACATCTTGTGCCACGTGCAAGAGAACAGCGGTGCAATGAAAGCAATAAAAATATCGAAAAAGTGCAATCGACCGAGCCGGTCTACTCCAGCCACTGCAAATCGGGCCTTTCCGGCCTTGAAATACATCTGGTAGCTATCCCAGGTCTGATGCTTGACTTGGCTTGACTGTCGAGGCCAAAGCGAATTTCGAAAGAATGGGCTGATGGGATGAGGAATTATCCTTTCTCTCCCTCGCTCGAAAGAAGCTAGGGGAGAGGGAGCAAAGCAGCGAGTAACGCCAATCGCTATGATACAAGCCGAGGCTTCCATTTATGATGCGTTACTCGGTGGTTTGCGTCATTTCAGCTTGCGTGACGACCATAAATACAGTGGTAGTCGCATGTTATCGAGTAGGGTTGAAAGTGCAAGTAACAACGCGTTCGGAGCAGTTGCGCCGGGACTCGAGTCGAGTCCCCTCCGGTCCCACAAAATTATCAGTATTAGAAATTACGTCCACTCAGGTAATTTTCTTCATTTTGCTATCTCGGTACTTACGCAATTCATCATTCGAAAAATCTCCGATCCTATTCAAACACTTCAGACATATTGTTATATCATTCTTATCCAATTATCCCGACGGCTGGTGAGGCTCTGATTCATACAGTAAACTTCGACAATGGAGATGGAATGCAGAGAGGAGGCGTGCAGAATGCGTCAACGATACGGCGTCTGATTCTTACCTTGATACCGAACCTCAAGATTCCCTTCGATTATAGAATCGATAAGTCTATACATTATCAAATACTTCATTTGTTAACGCGATACGATACCTGAAGTCGGACCTGTATTTTGGTCGTAATGAACAATGCTCGAAATATTTTTGAAATACCAATCATGTTTACATTTTGCTCGACCCCAAATGCGAGCACTGCAATAGTTTCATTCCCACGGCAACGAAGAAATGCGCCCTCCTAAGTCTGACTGGGATGATCCTGTGTAATTACGAGGGCGTTTTGGAATTTATTGCGAAACAGGTCATATTTTGCTGATTGCAATTCAAGAAATCGCCTCGTCACTCGATTTGAATGCATCTTAGCTCTTAAAAATATTGCCGTCATTTTCAGAAGGTCAGAATACATGGAAAATGATGGTTCCGATATGCGCCTGGCTAATTACAAGGATGGGCCAATAGATTCTTGAATTGACGGTATTACCAAAATAAGGTGAATCAGTTTCTCGATTCTTTAGATGAATCTGATAAGTAGTCACAAAACTTGGGTTGATTCGAGTTCTTACGTCACAAAATACACGTAACAATCAATTTTCTACCATTGCTTTATATCTGATCCGAGATTTTGTTCTCCAGTGTATACCGACACAGACAGCATCATTTTCAAATTCAATTTGAAAGTCTGTTGCCCAGTGTATTCTTATACTGACAGCATGATATACGATCTCAAATCCTTATTGTCATGGATGGCGCCCAAAATTGTTGGGGAAGGAAAGAAATACATCAACGGCACGGAATCAACTCATAAGTAATTTTCAAGTCAGGAATTGTTGAATGCATTGATTAACTTAGATCTTTACATGAGATGACTTGGGACTGATCGAGTTCTACACAGCCATTTAATTACCAAAGTAACCAAAGTCATCGAGAAAGGCGTAAATGGGAACTCACACTAATACGTTCGCTGCAGAGTCTGGAATCGGTGATCCTTCCCTGGGTGAGCGGGGTCAACCGGTGGGCCCCACTCAATGTTATTCCTCATAAAACCGACATTCTCAGCACTGGAAATGGACACGCGGGGCTCATTGTTGGGCCTCTCCGCAGCGAACGTGTTAAAGCCAGCCTAGATTTAAATTTTACCTTTCTCCGTTTAGAGCCAGGACTTCGGTCGCAGAGGTTCCAGATTTTGGAATCGTTGACTCGTTCTATGAACGATCTAGTAGATCTAACCAAGGGCTAGCAACATAACGAAAAGAAATTGGGACGAAGTTGGGATCTTGAGTATGCCTTCCTAACTTTTTGATGATCCCAAAAATAGTTCTGGCTAGCATGTTCCATCAACTCGTTTTTCATAACTCTGATATTGATCCAAGGCGTTATGCATATAATAATACAATAGTTGATGAGTTTGTATCGTGACAGAGGTGGCAATCGAAAAACTCAAAAAGAACGAGGCAGCAGTTTAAGATGGAATTAGGAATGGAGCACGGATCTACCCAGACAAAGAGACCAAGGAGAAGCTGAGGAGAACTATCCAGAGAATTTGTTATGGGGGAAAAATACCAGACGGATGGAAAAAAGGGTGGATATTACCGATCCACAAGAAAGGAAACAAGAAAAGAGCCGAAAACTATATAGGCATAACACTAATGGACACAGCATACAAGATCTTGGCGATCATCTTAGAGGCGAGGCTAAGGAAAGGAGTAGAAATATTGGGGATACTGCCGGGAACGCAAGCAGGATTCAAAAGGAAAGGAGTGGCATCGACAATATCTATATTCTGAAGACGATAGCAGGGAAAAGAATGCACAAGGAGAACGGAAAACTCTTCGCCTTCTTCGCAGACCTGAAAGCAGCGTTCGACAAGGTAAACAGAGAAAAGCTATGGCAAATCATGAGAGAGTTCAAGATTAGTGAGAGGCTCGTAACAACGATAGAGGAGCTCTATGAAGAGACAGCATACAGAATCAAAACAGATGAAGGGCGTATGAGAAAATCCTGGACTAAGAAGGGACTTACAAGGAGGATCCACGAAATGCGGGTCACCAAAGCTCACCAGACTTTCTTCACACTCTTGTACCACCTAGAAAATGAAGAATCCAGAATACTCCGTCAAATGGGCCTCCTGTTCAAAGTGACAGCCCGTGACATCAACATGGCCCATATAGGCCCATGTTGAAGAGTGATATATGTATATATAGATATACTGACAATGCTGACGTTTTTACTTGGAGCTCTGAACAGGGAGCTCATTTGGCAGAATTACTCTGGATTCTTTATATTCTAGGTGGTACGAGACTGTGAAAAAAGTTTGGTGAGATTTGGTGACCCGCACTTCGTGGGTTCCCCTTGTTAGTCAGGTATGCCCACTCAGCCCACTGCTCTTCCTGATCACGATAGCGGGCGTAGAGGAGTATCTGAAGAAAAGAGGGCATGGAGGAGTCAAGCTGAGAAGGAGTCAAATATGGGCACTAGCATATGCAGATGATCTGGCAATCTTAGCAACAGAAGAAAATGAGCTCAGAAGAATCCTGAAAAGTTTAGAAAGATACTTCGATAGAAAGGAGATGACTCGCAACCCTAAAAAATCGAAGGAACTATTTTTCAGCCCAAGAGATAGCAATAAACGAAATAGGAAGTGGATTTGGAATACAGAAAAAATAGGAGAAGTGGGACAATTCAAATATCTAGGGTATACTTTCATGAGAAACAACAAGGATGGAGCACACATAAGGGAATCAACCAGGAGAGCAGCAGTAGTGATGACACAAATATGGGGAATCGGAGAGAGAAAATTCGGCGGAGGATTCAACAGAAGAATGATGATGTTCAACGTCTTAGTAAAAAGAATATTCATGTTTGGAGTAGAAGTATGGGGATGGGAAGAGAGGGAAAGACTAGAGGCAATGCTATCAAGGTAAATACGTTGGATCCTGGGATTAGACAGGTGCACACTACGATGTATGAAGATTGGACATAGTTGTCGAGTTGCCTGCAAACAGGCGTAAAATGGCTACCGTTTAGTACAGATTTAGCATTGGTAGGATTAGAGCTCTTGTATTATTTGAATCATTGTTTACTCACTCTGAAACGAGACACTCATCCTCGAGCCTGGTCTACTAACTCTTGCGTTTGAAAGATGACCAATGACCGGGAAGAGTAAAACACACAATATCATTAATATGGCCCCATATACCCAATGCTAAATCCATATCCAACCTCAGCCACCTTTGAGAAATAAGTGCCTGTATGACGGCAACCCGACAAGGACGTTTAATCCCTATAGTGATAGAGGAAACGAAAGCTGGAAACATCAGCATAAAAACCGGCCTGAGAGCGCTCAAATACCAACAGAAAATCAGAAAAGGAATCGACAACAAGGTGCTCAAGGATTACATGAGGGAAATGAAGACACAAGAATGGAGACAAACGAATTGGGGGAGAGAATGGAAGAACTTCCACAAAAGGGAAATGTGGAGAGCTAGGGAAGACAAGACAGAGTAGACAGGGGTGACAACTTGATAGGAGAATGAAGAAGCCGCTACAAAGAAAGAGTAGGAGAGGGAAGCAAGAAAAAAAAATGGAATTGAAATCAGCAAGAGAATATCAGAGATGGGCGCTAGTAGAAAGACCGGAATACCTAGACATCACAGGACACAAAGAAATGGTCAAAATGATAGCAAGGTTCAGGTGCGGTAATGAGTGCCGAGGAGGGATATACTGAGAAACAAAAGAGAACAGAAGGTGCAGAGCATGTGGATGAGGAGAAGAAACATGGGGACATATCAAGGAAGAATGTTCAACAAGGACCGATCTAACGGAGCAAGAAATAATGACAAGAGGCAAAAAGGGAATGGAATGGATGAAACAAGTCTATGGAAGAAGGAAAAACTGAAGAAAAGAGGAGAAAGGATAAGAGCAGGTAAGAAGAACGAAGACAGATGAGTCACGATGAGCTCTGTAAAATTTATATGTCACGAGTATGAAAATTTCCAATTTTTATTCCAGGCATCAAGAAATGAAATTGAATGAGAGTAGAATGAAGCTAGACCAACTTATGTATCCCAGTTTGGGAATTATTATCGGTAAAATAAAAAAAAATATGCTTGGATCAGTCAAGTAAGATTTTTCGGACCTAAAAGATGTTAACTCAACATCGATTAATGAATTGCGTACTCTCTGAGAGATTATCAGCCTTGAAAAATGAAACGATACCCTATCCTGCTTCGCACACTATCTGACCATTAATTCCATCTAGTCTCCAATTCCGTCACTGACACTTATGAAGACATATCAAATTGAATTCCAAATGATACACACGTCAATCATTCTGCATCGCTCGACAATCTAATGATGATCATTACACTTGAGATTCCAGTACATGCCCTCAACGATTCCAATCAGACGCGTAGGAATTTCAACCACATCAACGTTCCATGCACTCGAAGATGATCGAAGCCACTTGAATTCTCCTCATGCCCGTATATATGCCAAGTAGGTCTACTACTATTGAACTATACATATATTGATATCCAGGTACAGCCGTTGATCGTTTACTCGCTCAAATATACAGGAGAAATTGAGTGAGATGGTGATATAGAGAGGTACAGAAGGAGGATATATAGACTCTATAGTCTATAGGCTGCCTGTGGGGGCCTAATTGCGGCCAGGTGTAAGCGAGCACTCGATGCCGTAATTGGCCGCAGAAATCGATCCCCCCTCCATGAGCAAAGCTTCACATATTCGATATTCCGTCCTTGATCCTAGCTATTGCCTTGCATTCTGCCTTTGGGGTATATACACACCAGAATCGTATGCTTTAGCACTGTACATAAATTTGGGTTTCTGGTTATTTTGATATATTAGCGTTGCCAACATCAAAGATGTGTTGATCAATTTTAGAGGTATTATGTATTTTGAAGATTTGGACAGTTTTGCGAGTATCATACTGTACCAAAATACTTGGATCAAATTTTGATTTACGAAGAATTTCAACTCGTCCAATACGAACTCATTTTAAAATCGATACCGAGACGTAGAAATTGAATGTAGTAATCTCGTGGATCACACACACTGGATTTCCATTATTCAAACATTTTTCAATGAAGTATCAGAAAATTCATCAGTAAATTGACTACTTCTCTCAGATATCAATTAATTAAAGTTTTTAGCAGGATTGATACTTAGTTCCACGTAGATGAACTTAATTCCACGCCACTATTGAATTAATTCCTTGTAGATGAACTTTATTCCACGGAATGGAATGAACAGTATCAATTACACGATTTACACTCATCATGATTCTAGATAACAGAATTATGGCCTTCTTTCATAGAACTTCATTTCATCAAAATTGCTTTCACTCCCGATCATCTAAAAGATATCAATTTCTACAACTCAAAATCACCAAAATTAGCCTCATAAATTACTGAGAATCAAAATTCTGAGAATTTTGATGAATTACTAGAATTAACTCGGGACCCAACACGATGGACTCTCCAATCAAAAAACGTCGTGTTTCATGATATTTCGATGCACAATGTTGCAAATTTACACCTTTCAATGTTCTATGTATCATTTGCCTCAATCAATACACTCTATTGACTGTTGAATCTGATTCTCCAAATCACCAAACGTTATATCAAATGAAGTCGATAATCGGATCTGATTAGGTGATTCCACAATTAACTAACTTGCCAAGCTCGAATGTATAACAGCTCTTGCGATCAATATATACGCGTAATACATGCACGGTAATTGATAGTCTCAGAGTTTATCAAAGCCCTATCATTGGGTACTTCAAAATATAGTATCTCTGTACGTTGAATGAATTTGATCCTAGTTGACGTTCTTTTGATCAGGAATAATGATGTCATAACAGTTAAGCAACTTTATATCCACTTCTGAATATCTAGCTTTTAAAAGTTTCAGAAAACTCATCGTCAAATACGTATTTATCCAACCATGAAGTAACTCATTCTGACACTATAAAAAACTCACCGTTGACGTTATTATATCCTCGCTTCAACAGTGCATTTTTCACCAAGATACATTTCGTCCGATTCTATTTCTCATTTTGTCTTTTTTTTCCTGTAGCAGAGCTTGAGCGATGGCCAGTTGAGAGCTAGAGAGAGAGAGAGAGAGCTTGGATATTTTGTCGTGACATAAAAGCTCGTCGTATTTTCATTAGAGTATATCTTGAAACAGTTGAAACGAGGAAATTAAACTTTCGCAGAGAGTGAGAGGAAGAGAGAGAGATTCAAAGTTTTGTGCAGTGAAAAAGCATCGTTTGCTAAAGCTTCGGAAACTTTACCCAATCAGTTTTGAACTTGACGCAAGCTATTTGAATCGAAGTTTCGTTTGATATGTATATTCGAAACAGTTTCACTTCAAGATCGAGTAATTAAATCTCCGAATGCTCGTTCGAATACCAAACGTCACAGGTCATAGCTTTGTCATTGGAGATTACCATTTTCAATTGATTTACGTTGACAGTATGTTGAACTTTGTTTGGTTCATGAGTTTGATACTATTTCATTGAGTTCTCAATGAAATATAGTGCTATATAGCTTAGAAATGATTTTTTTAGTGTATTTTGTTTTGCCAGATTATATCAGGTATAGATAGGGGGTTATTTTTGTGAATTCCAGAAGTTTGACGGAAGGCCAGATCCTATGGCACGGCTAGTGGCCGTTTTGACTGAAAATGGATATTATGATACACCGTGTAAGAGTGCACTTTGCGCATAGTTTATCGACTTTTACTAACCATTCATCTATAAATATGGTTTGATACACAAATGTGGAACCAGTTTTTCGCATTCTCGTCATGATTCTGACTCGAGACTGCGGCTCGGGACAGGAACTCATTGCTAAGGTGCGAAAAAAGTTTCCATGATCTTGTATTGGAATGAACTATTTCCACTATTGTTGGCTATTTTGATTAAAAGTGGCTAGGATGACACTGGAGACGTCTGTCATCCAATACACCGATAGGCATTCAAAATATTTTTTTTTCCCTAATATACTGGACGAGTAAGTACCCCTTTTGTACAGACTGTTGCTCACAATTTTTGCTCACAATTTGTCGAAAAGTAGCACATGATACGCGTCCGCTAAACCTGGATTTTGCATTCGCGTGACGGTATTAAGGTAGTACTAGTGATCCTCGAAATACCGTACAGAAAATTACGAAATTCGGCACAGTGGTAGATTGATACCACAAACTGCCTCAGTTAAAATTTCAAGAGCCTTCAGAGTCTGAGAAAAAAGTTCTGAGCAGTTTCGTGAAAGTCGATTCAACACGGCGGCTTATGGGAAATTACGAGTAGAGTAATATCTATCGTACAGATTTTCACGAGAGTCGGTTCACAAGAGAAAGAGAGCATGAAAATCACATGGAAACCAACAGGTTAACGGTTCAGAGCGTACAAAAGAATATCGAAGCCAAAGTGTCAGTCATTTCTGCGGTTTCGGGGTTAGGTTGTCGTCACTTGGACTCATCAGTAGCGCTATTACTACCTTAATCTTCGACTTTGGCTCGAGCCAGGAAAAATCACTCCTTATGCAAAATCCAACTTTTGCACCCTAGTGTTCCAATGTACTAATCAGATTGAGTCACCTGTTTTTCACATAATTTTCGAAGTATGACTGTACTTTCACAGACTGAAATATTCAAATTTTTCATCTTACACAGATTCTCTTACGTGAACTTGTATGACCCCAAAAAGTTTCATCGATCTAGAAATAATGAGAAATATCATTGTTGAAGCTTTCAAATTTAACGGGAATAAATTAATGTATAAAGAAGAATGGTTCAAGAAATACTAGCGATTTTGATTGTGGCAAAATAGTATATGAGGATACAAGGGCACAATAGTTGGACTTCGTATCCCGAAGAAAATTTTGTTCAGACCAAGCCAAAATTGAGGGTCGAAATCAAAACAAGAATGTGGAATCCAGATTTAGTTACTGCGTATCATATGCAACATTTCAAATTCTATCAATATTTCTCACCTTGTTCATCGTAGAATATTTGAGAGTAGAATGGTTTGTCATTTAAGGACATCGATTCCAATGTGCGATATTGTAAGTAACCATTGTCCAAGAAGCTCTGAAATACTATAGAGGCAAGGTTCGCGAATATCGGCTGAAAATGGAGTAATGGAGGATATTATTTCATGAATAGGACAGGAAAATATAGTTCAGGGACCTGTATATAGGGGCGTAAACACAAACTGCGATGGTCACATGCACTTAGACATCCAATACATTTATACACTACAAAGTCGGGAATTATTAGGATGCATATTTCAGTTAAAATTTCAGATACAGCTTTTGTAAAATGCATCTAAAAATTCACTCTCGATAATAATTCTCACTTTATATACCATCTAATGGCATTTTCTATACATACCTTGTAAGTATATATGTACAGTGAAAGCACAATCAATGCTATTACATGTACATACATCTACATGCTATAATAATCAAGTGTATCAATACCAACAGTTTTTTGACCTGATTTCACTGCATTTCACATACAAAACAATGATGTATATCTTGATGTGTATATATTGTCTATATTTAGTTTATGTTCGCCTATATTTGTGTCAGTACATTCCACACACCAAACATCTTTTTCATATCTATCCTACTCATTTATTGGTCATTTTTTTAAAAATCATAATGATCACGAATAAAATTAAAACTGAGGTCAGAACAAAAAAACTATCTTCCCTATTTATCAATTTTTCTTTTGTTCAAACAATCATTCGGGAACTCTGATCCTTTCTATTCTATCACGTCGAAATCGTTGCTTATAACACTTATTCATCCCTGAACAAAAATAAATAATCATCAATCCAATCTGTTCTAATTACCATCCAATATCGTAAATATATCTGCGAACAACGTCTAAAATAGCAAACTGTTATATAATTATTGATAAACTCATTGGCAACACGATGGTATAGAATCAATATTTTATGATGACTATACATGTTGAAATACTAGTATCCCCATTTCCCATTTTCAAGTCACGTTTTGCGCAACCCACATGCAAATATCAACAGAGAAGCGACACTGCACAAATATATATATGTATGTATATTTATGGTAAACATATAGAGATGAATCGGTATAACAGGAGTTGCACACATAAATATATATGTATTTTGATCCCTCTTCCTCTCGCATATATGTATAAATTTATTTATATATATATGGAGTCAAATGTCAATAATATATACATTTTCATGTATAAAGATAGCACAGACCCGCATAGCTCTTTGGGCTTCTTATGCTTGAGGAAACTTGGGGTTTTTCTGTTTTTTTTTTTCTTCCTAAAGGAATAAATAGGAAACGCGCCTAACTTGTGCTGCAGCTTGTCTAAACATATACATATATTTTTTTACAGATATTATATATATATATATATATGGTGTTTTGCTTGATGTGTATGAGAGCTGGAATTGTGTACTATTCATGTACGGAAGAGGGCCATTTGTCTGCCAGCGAGCCGTTATTTCTTTTTTTTTCTTTCTATTTTTTTTTATTTTAAACTACTATATCTATCTATGACATCATTTTACAGCGGAGATTATTTAGATCTGGAACTCAAATCAAACGACAAATGAATTTAAATTCTTTTTCTGGAGAACTTCGACGTTCTCCTGATAACGTAAGTGACATACCAATGATTTAGATGAAAAGAAGAAAAAAAAAAGTAAAAATGAACTGAGATGGAGAAAATGTACTAATTTTGTTTCGACGAGGACTCGGAGGAACTTTCGCAGTTTTAAAATTAAAAATTTTTTCGATCAATGAGGATTGAGTGACTATATCCTGGTGAATTTGAGATTTTAGAATGATGCTCAAATAACCAGGATTGTCACTTATGGATTGAATTTTCAAAAATTAGATCGCTCGTCCAAATTTATTATAACCTCGACGTCGAATTTTGTCCATTTTTTGTGAGCCACTCGAAAAACATTGTATTTCACAAAAGAACTTCAGAAAATCGCGTGAATCTCGTATCAGAATTATCATCTCATCAGAAAAATAATTGAGAAAATAATATGGTAAAAATATAACGGAGACATTTATTCTGCATGTTTGTTCAAATATTGAGTCCATGCAGCAATCGACCCACAATAAAACCTAAGAGCATAATTTTCTGTCATTAAACTGAAAAAATCGGTACAACATTGACTTGCTATGAAATGTACTATATATTATTTAAATTCTAATTTTGATCGATGCATATAAAATGAAAAAAATCATCTGATGATCAAATACATCAAGGATGCTGTCTCATAAAATGACTAAGATAAGAAAATGCGACATCGAGGATAATAAAAAATCACGGACGTTTGATCATAACTTAATAATTTCGAGCAAATACTGTACAATTTTGATTCATAAATATATCATGAAGATATAAATATTCATCTGCACAGATCTATCAATTTTATCACGATCATAATATATATCTATCAATTTCGAAAAAAAATCGACACAGACTTATCATTAAATAAGTACGACAATCTCAAATAATAATGTATATAACGTTTGAAAATTAGGGGACATACAAATATATATGTATTTTTTTCTTCTATACATAAATATATATCAATAATTAATTAAAAATATGTAATATATATTTATTCATCGAACGTGGTCTTACATGGATGCCCTGTCTCGAACGCACTGCAGGTATACTCGTCGTACGAGGCAATTACTCGTAATCGACTTATGGGCTCATCAATCAGTTTTTTTTTCAATTGTCCCATATAATGATACAATGTCATAAGTATAATCATAACGGTGCGTTGAGGGGCATGCAAGTAAGAGCGCATCCGACTATTACGGATAAAAATTTTTTTTATCTTGAAAAATGCCACTTGCTTCGCATACATTCACGCAACTAATTTCGCGACGGATATTATATATAAATAACTATTAGAGTATTAGCAAGCACAACTACAATCGCGTACTCTAATTTTATAATTATTTTTTTTTCAAAAATAAAAATTTCACGGTCGACTATTGCAAAATTATTAATATATTTTTTTTTTGTAGGTTTCGCGAATGAAGCTAGCACGCACGTGAGGAAATAGAAAATTTGGGAGTTATCGAAACGAGAAAATTTTGACTTGTCTAGACTACTTCGAGGCCATTTGTGAACGACTCGTGTTGAGCTCGTTTGATGTTGACTCGTGGATGCAGAGCGGTATATGTTGTGTAATTTATTATTTATAGCTATTGCACTTTCGACACATGCTTTCATTCCTCGCGGTATGATCAAGCTTTGATGGATTCAAGCTTCAAAGTGATGTTTGTGAAAATTTGAGATGAGAGTTGATGGGTCTTGTCTGGATGACTTTATTCCAGGTTGAAGGAAGGATTGTTGCATCAATTTCGACTAAATTTTGATGAAACTATGTACATACAATTAAAATTGATTTGGAAAATTTTATTTGGATGTATGAGATTTTGAGTTAAGTGAAAAATTAATTCTACAGATCCTGGTTGGATTATGTTTCATTTTCTGGGTTTCGATTAACGGAATAATTTAGGATCTTCCCAAAAGTCAGCGATGTTATGTTCATTTTGAGAGGCAAAAGTACATGGTAATTCAACTCAAAGTCACAAATATGGCGATAATATGATCAATCGTGTTATCTGGGTTGATGATTTTTCAAGTTTTTGGGGAGTCACTGAATCTAGGAAAACTCAACTGAACTCAGTGGTGTATTATCGACTTCACTCTTTTGTAGGCTGTAAAATAAATTGAAGAATTTGAAGGTTGTCTTCTCGTGATGATAAGAGAAAAGGTTAACTAATTGTCAGTTACCCTCCATTCGAAACCATTCGATTCATGGATCTGGTATTACTTACTAAAGGTGACAGATTGTTCAACATCAATCATATTGTCAAATTTTACACGAAAATGTGTTGTATGAAAACGGAATGGGAATAAATTCGAAAACTGACCAATCAATGATTGATGGCTTCATGTTCTGAGGCCATACAGGAGACAGGTGGCAATGGAAAAAATTTCCTAGGCTAGGGCTGTAGCTATCCATCATATCACACACCTATCACTCAGACATGTGAATTTCCTGAGGCCATGAATTTGCAAAAATCCATTAAATGAAAATAAAATGTCTTCAACTACCTTGAGATGAACCTCAGTTTTTTAATTAAATTTATTGTCGAGCTCATCGATTTCAGGCAAAATCGAGTGATGAAATGAAAAGGTATGTTCGGACAACGGGCAGCATATTGAATTGAAAAGAGTCAAATGAAATGAAAAATTGAAGGAGTTTGGAGCATCTGCATCCAAACAAAAAGAGATCTGATATAGGATCAGGTGAGCAACAGGTAAAACGAAGCGGCCACTTGGTGTTTTTTGGTTGACTAAAGGTATAGAGTTAGCTTTACTCAAGAGCCTTAGCTAGTGAAATTGATAGAGCTTTGGTATGAAGTAGGCGCGTCTCTTTGAATGTTTTCAACTGGTTGAGATTCGCTAGGTATATAGCACTATAGCTCAAGTGCAAACCTGACCCAAATTCAAGTGTAGCTGTGACGATGCAGATGGTGTCGTGTCGTAGTGGCTTTCATGAATCTACTGAGTTTATTTGATACTCAAACAGTATGCAACCTGTTTTATGAGTAAGAATTGAGTAAAAATGGTATTGATACCACTGATTTGAATGAGCTGTATCAAGTCTATTTGGGACAACATCAAAGAAAATTTGAGCGTTATAGATTGGAACTTTTCCGAAAAAATTGAATGGAATCTGTATGATAGAAATCATTTTCGAAAAGTCAAATTTCTTGATCGATTAGATTAATTAATTCAAATGGATACGAATGTATGACAAGAAAAATATCGCAGATATATATGATTTGCGCTCGAATATTCCATATCATATTCCATTTTCAAAAGAGTGAGATGTATGATTCGGCAGATAGAAGAAAAGATTGCCCCCAAAAAATGCGTGAAAGGGTGAAACAAGTCATCCGAAAGATTTTACTGCATCCTCTTCCTAAAGAAAATCCTCTCTTATTCTCCAAACCTCGTAACACTGCATTGAACTAGAGGCTGCCTCGTCGTGAAACAATAGTCTCCAATATCTCCGTTCTGGCTTGAAGTCGTATCATCCATGTCACAACAAACACTTTTTTAGGACATGAAACTTTGCGTCCTCACTCGCGTGGTTCGGCAAAAGATTTCCGAGGATTTTCATGATATGACAAGTGTACACAATCTACTAGATTCTATGGAAAAGAGTTTATTCTATCATTGAGTCAACTTTTTTGGTTAGTTTAAAGGCATGAACGTTTTCAAGGGCATCCAAATCCACATGAATTCAATAAAAATTTAGGAAATACGAAAATTTTCTATGAAAAATGTTATGGTAAATCATCTATTATGACCTCGCTTCGTCTGAGTGAATCTAATCTTGATCACTTTCACACGGAGAAAATCATTGATTAAAATCTTTCAAAATCGAGCTTCTAAGCTGAATATTTAGAAGTCTCTCTGAAAAAATCTACGGCAAAGCATAATAGTTTGGGAAAAGACACTGAAGTTTTAGTATTTCTTCCCCAAAATACTTTCTAGTAGCTTTTCAAGACAATCCTATCGATTGAACAATGTACAATGAAATCGTAAGAAGAGCGTGATATTAAGATCATGCATGATCAACATCAACAAGCTCGAACTCTGGTCGAATTTCCAGACAACGTATACTTGAATTTTTTTCCGGATCACATAATGGCCAAGGTAGTCTTCACGACGACAAATTTTTCACGCAACGAATTACTCCAAAGCTATTCTACAGTGATGCCACGAATCATACGCAGAGCCAAGTCAACAGGCCTTATGCAAAGTATGATAGTAGCAGAGCGCGCGAGTGTGCGTGTATATATTCGTAGAAGGATATATACATATAGTAATAGTAATAATAATAATAATATAGATTTGTTAATAGACGTGCATGTTAAATTGAAGCTCGCGGAATGTATGCGAGGCAAGCGCGAGCTTAGCCTAACTAAGCTTAGCTCAGCGAGTACTCATTCTCTTTAGTCTCCGCTTCCGCCAGTCTAGGCTCCAAACGGCTGATACATCAACGAGCCAATCAACGGCGTGACGACGCGAACTATACATATATAACGTATTGAGTGAGAGAGGTGCGAGCTTACGGAAATTGACGAGGAAATCCCGCTTCGATTATTTTGCTTTGACCAATTTTCCCTTCAACGCCTCAATCAAAATCGCATATACGTGCGGTACAACCGCTAACGAGTGCTTAATCAGTGTACCGAGACATGACTTTACCGACTGATGGTAATTGGCCCACCAATTATCGATAGAGTCCAATTTTTCAGTTAGTAGGTCCTAAATGAATCGTCCTTTTTGCCATCGAAATCTTCAAAAAACTTTTAAAGCAGAATAAATTTCAGCTATGCAACTAGGCATGATGAGTAAGAATGATAATCATAGAAGATTAGTATTCACCGACTGATTTTAATCGAGCACTAATTATATGAGTGAATTCAATTTTCCAATCATTCGCATCAAATGATTTGTCTTGTTCATCATTAAGATTCTCCCAAAATTTCTTCCATAAAATGGTAGGAATAGTTCATCTATGAAATGAGTCATAAAAATATGATTAAAAATTCTACAAGATTTGTTTTTACCGACTGACGGTAATTTTTTGTCAATCAAATCAATGAAGAATCCATTCTTTCCTCACGTAAGGTGCTTGCGTCCATCGCAATTCCGTCAAACTACTATCCTCCAACATGTCCCTTTTATAGATGAAATATCTCTGATAAACTAGATTTGAAAAATTTTAGTAGCAACGATGCAAAATTTGTATACAAGTTGAACATTTGGTCTCGTCGATCTTGAAGGACGGATATTAACCATCAAGGATGAAAAAATCTACCAAAATCACTTATGATCCAAAATTTGCTTTTACCGACGGATGGTTTTTGATTCCCCCACTAGATCAGTCACATACATTGTCTTCTAGAATTTCACATATTTCCCCATGAAAAATGAAAAAGTTACAAAAAAAGCAGGTTAGATTGTGTGAAGCACCCCACTACTTTGATCCGCGGTGAATAAAGACCGGTTCGACCACTAGATATGAGCTCGCACCTCTTAGACTCTGAAATCCCTAGATGAAGGGGAATAATATCATGCACTTATGTGTTAAGCTCCTCATTCCGATACAATGAGGTGTCATACCCCTGAGCCATCCCTTTCGTGACGTCGGGGCGTAGCTACTGAGCTCAATTGCCAGAGCTACGCCAAACCAACGCCAATCGAAGAGCGACAAGTTCAGAAGGTGGAACATATTGCAGTCTGTAACTGTCACAGGCCACATTTTTAGCACTTTTACCGATAAAGGTTACCTATACGATAAACGCGAACACGAGGCGGAGCGAGCTTACGGGCGAGCCAGTTTTGTTTTTTATAGGTTATGTGACACAAACGCCTATCCCGAAGGAGTGATACAAAGGGACTGGATATAGAAAAGGGCACAGGCAATAATCGATTGCATAGCAGATAGATATACATAGAAAGATTGGCATTGCGCTATATATTTGACTATCGAAGCAGGGGTTTGTGCAGGAGAAGTACGAGCGTGAGAAATTCTAGATAAAAAAAAGGCGGGAAAACTGGCAGGCCCGGCTCATGGCGAAGGGTACGGACGAATGAGGACTCGCCTATGGCTGGCATGGAAGCGTCGCTCAGCTATCGACTCCACGAGACGTGGCTTGAGTTTTGTGGATGGTTTCCAGGATTGATGTAGCTGGTCAGATCTATACCTGGTTTCGAGATTATTGAAAAATTTTAATTCGATTCGTAGTTTCTTGTTGAAAAATTTTCTGCTCCTTCTTACCTCAGGTGAAAACTTGGTCCTAATTCAGTTTATTTAAGACCTGTCTTAAATGTATGGATATGCTAATGATGTTTCTGTAAGAAGTGATTGAGCAAAAGTCGGAGATCAGAACCGATTTCCATCGCGATCGTTGTTGTCTTCAGCCTTGTTAAAAGCTTCTTTGGTTTGATAGGGTTGCAGTTAAGCCTGCCGGCACCAACGACGCTGATCGGTTTTGAAGAGAATTGGTCGGAGGTAGATGGGGATGTATAGATTGAGAATAATTGGGAAATAATTGATTCGAGTGCCCCCTGGGTGAGCTTGAGAGCCGGTAATGATGTTCGAGCGCATTGCCGGTCTAATGAAGAGCCTTACGATGGTACGATGGAGATCGTTACGATATCTAAAAGCCGACAGCGAAGATGAGTTGATTCATCTTTTTTGTGTCGCTGACAATTACAGTGTCTTCATCCCTGGGCTGTATTCTTTGGAAAGGATATTGTGTTCTGTTCTGTGAGTCGGTAGGATCATTGTAATAATAATTATTCTTGTTGGATGAATCTGTTTGCGCTTTGTTGTTGATTTGAGGGATCACATCTTGGAGGGGGCATCTTGTACAGTACGCAAAATTGAGACGATTGTAAACAAAAATTATCGCTTGCAATGTTCTAACTAGTGATGGGATTAGGATCCTAGAACTTTCAGGAAATTATTTTTATCCGACTCTGCTAGTGAAAAAGCATCAAGATTTCGGAGTTTTTCGACTTTGGTTTGCATATTTATTCTAAAGAGTCAAGGGGAAAATCGTCCGAAATCTTCTCATGATGCAAATTTGTATCATTTGATTCAGCATTGTTTCATTACGAAGGAAGTAGTTTTGGAAAAAGATTGAACTTCTGGGAAATAAGAGTGTTAGTCACAAATCCCAAGAGTATGGAAATTGAGTCAAAATATCTCAATATGTGCAAAATAAGCGGGAGAAGTGTCTTTTTTTAGTCTAAATAGTATTGATATGAATTATTATCCAAAAGAACCAAAATCTTGAGTTAGATACTTATCTTAGATCTCTTGGTGCTATATTTATCCAATATCAAGGCTAGTGTATCAAATAATCAAAGAGAAAGCAACGCGATTCATTTGCAGTGTAATAAAATTTTAGTGTAGAGATTCAAGCGTATTTAGTGAAAATTGTGTTTTATCAAGTAATATACAGAAATAAACATTTGAAGCTTGAGTTGTGAGCAAGAAGCCGTTCTCTTGTGAGCAGAAAAAACGATTTTCGCTTCAAATAGTTAAGACCAAGTTTTCACTCGGGTTACGGATTTCATCCAACCCTATTTGAGATAAAAAGTAGTAAAATTAGCACTTAGCATACGTCATCCTTCAATAGATGGATATTAGGGTCGTAATAAAATGTTTCCAAATTCGAAAAAATCGTAAGAGAGAATTTCAAGAATCGTCTAAAGATTCTATGAATATTTCATACAAATCCTGATGGAAGTAAATATCATAATAGATGTCACAATATTTTACTGATGAGCAAACGACACAAAATTCATCATTGTATTCACTTTCTCAACATGTTGTCAGACTTTGATAGAAAATTCGAGTAAAAATCTATTATTGAAGGATGCGTCCAGAATCGAAACCAGGAACGAATAATGTAAGCAGAATCGTCGCCCTGAATACAAAGCGAGAGCTGGGGATCAAGCGAATTCATGCATTTGTGGTCATCCCTCGGCTCTTGGCTTGTGCAAAAGTTACGAGCGAACTGACGACGATAGAGGGCTTGGTGGAGTTGGAGATAAGGAAAGCCACGATTTTTATTTTCTTGATTTTTTACTTCTTGAGCTTTCAAACGTGAACAGCTGTGGTTCTCAATGTGAATTAGTTATACTGAATACTGGGAAAGTTGAATCCTGCATCCAACAGGCAAATGTAAGACAATTACCCATTTTTTTTCACGCAATGTCAATCTTTTTCCGGTCATTTCGGAGAATCTACAATCCTAAGTAGGTTCCAGACCATGCACCGAATCCGAAATGAGAAAAACATTGCTTTAAATTTACATGTTAACTGTTTTTCAATTGTTAGAACTGACTTTCGTGCAACATTATTTTTCTGACTTTCAAGAGGTAATATTTTTGAGTGGTGATATTTTGAGAATAAAAAAGATTTGAAAAATGTTATCAAGATGATTTTAAATTTATCGGTCTGTAGTGAACCGTGACGTTATGATATAAAAACAGAAAAAATGAAAAATTGAAGACTGGATATCAAAAAGAGCGGCTTTTTCATCGATCAGGATCAGGAGGTAATTTGATGGGTTGGATTTATTTGGATGGTCTCTTGCCAAAGAGCAATAGTGAATCGCGGAGTCGATAGTAGAGTAACGGTGGACATTTGCTCCATGCAAAATCGTGGTTCCGAGCTCAGACATAATCACGTGGTCCCTGCTTTGACTGTATTTTCAATGTATTTGTCTTTGGTGTAGCTGGCTTCGGGAGGTGAATGTATTCAAGAAAGTAAGGCATGTAGAAAAGATGCAGGCCTCGATCGCAGAAAAAAAAAAACAATTTTTTTCCACATCAGTTCCTATTCAAGCCTACCCTCTTATTTAAATTCTGGTTCATACCTATGTATATAAAAAATTCGCGCGTTGAAAAAAAAAATTCAGAATATTTCTCTCATTGTGTCGAGTTATGAATTATATAGTGAATTTTATGAAGGTCTTTTATGTGCATCGAAAAAAAAATTAATGAATGAACGCGTCGAAAGAAGAAAAAAAAACAATTTTGATTTTATGACGAGAAAGAAGAAAGCGTTTGAAACATACACCGTCAAAAGCAGCACAAACATTTTATGCAATGTTATATTTTATCAGCTATAACAGCAAAACACAAACCGTTAACCGTTTGGGGGTTTCAAATCAGATGATAATATATATCTTAATCGTTCACGTAAGCGGCAGATCTTATTGTCTCTATATATATTCACGAAAATTGACTCTCTACCGAGGTTATCAGAATGGAGTCGGCATTTCACGTTATCTAATTCATGAGCCTGCGAATATGGCAACTGTTATACGTCTCGCTCGATTATTGTCAGTTAGACGCGATTTGAATGCTGTATTATACGAAGGATAAGTGGCGTGAAGTGATTAGGTTTTTGATCGATTCTCGAAACGATTGACTTCTATTGATTTATATCAACTGGCAAATGGCAAACATCAATAATATGCTCATGCCTCATAAACAAACATCATTTGCAAGACACGTTTATGCTAAAGATTGTGAATAAAATTGATCATTCAAGACATTTGAATACCATTAATTTTGAGATTAACTCTTTTAATTACCAGGAAATATGACAGAACTAGGCAGAATGACAAAATCTTGATTTCTTAAAAGATTCCTTATCAGCTCAAATTCAATTAGAATATCTTAAATAATCAAATTCACTCACAGATCCTACATTTCTGCTCGAATCTATGTCACAGCTATTACTAACGGTTGCAGAATTAGTGTTATGATAAAAGTAATGTCATCAATTAAATCCCGATGCCGACTCCTTCAAAGCGAGAAAGAAAAAAATTCCATGACAAAACCACGACACGAAATTTCAAGTTTCGACAATCTTTGACTTTTGACCTCCGGAGCTTTGACTTTCGAACCCCCAAAGTCGATACACATTGATGATCATGTATATATATATATAAATATATATGAACCCGCTCTTTGCCGAACTGCGGTAAGTACAGAACCGAAATAGACAGAGAATCGTATAGTACTGAGGATGAGCGAAGGGAAGAAAGATAGAGTGATAGGAGAAGATTGTGAAGATGATAGATAGATAGATAGATAGATAGGAAGGAAATAGATAGAGCCTTTGAAAGATTCAGTGCATATATATGCGTGTATAGTCGGAGACAGTGTGATGGATGAAAATGGAAGATAGAAGATAGATATATGTGTGTATGTGTGGTTTTTTGACGGGGAAGGGTTTAGTTAGTCCAGAGTATCCTGGGATCAGAGTATCTGGTTTGTGTACCTGGTTTCCGTCGTAAGTCCAGGATCCGAACTTCATTTCGCAGTGTTGGTCGTCAAAGGGGAACCAAGCGATGTCTATCTTGCATGTGCTCTTGAAGATGCCCGGAGGGACGTACAGGCAACTGCCGTTATGCGTGACCACCACGTTTGTTTGGTATGTCCCGTCGAAACCCTCCTCCGCACTATATACCGTTTCATAGATAGATATATATATATTTGATGATAGATAGAAATGTATATAAATATACAATATATTTATTCTTCTTTACGGGAATTTTTATTTCTCATCTATATATGAATATATATATATTGGTATATACATCTAAACGAATTCTTTCTTTTCTTTTTTTATTATTCTGCTTCTAACGCGACCTAATTCTCATCTGGGCTTCTCTCTCATTTTTCATTTTCATATGTGAACCCATTAGTGGTATACGAATGTATTGACTTCTCAGCTAGTAGTATCTTGATTATTACAGTTTTATTAGACCTAGATAAATTTGAATATGCAACCGATATGGTGTGAGAAAAAAAAACCGTTTTTCTAGTGACTTTGTGGCACTCTTGACTGTCTGAAATGAATAGTTTTGGCGTTCTAATTACCGTTATTTATCATCATGTCAATAAAACATACACTCTTTACTCACGCACGTGATGACCGACAACGGAACTCACTACAATCTTACATCGTAAGTATAGATACGTTTTATTTATGAGAAATTGTTACGCGAAGATGTACATCGAATTTTTACTGCGCCGATGAGTTACTTCTATTTATATTGTGCATGGTTGAAGTGTATGCTGTGATAATTTGAATTAATAGAATTCGTTATTGATTAACTTGATTGGTAGGTGACTTTCCACTGATAAATTATAGTTTTCACTGAAACTCTCAACATCTAGTTTCAAAGGAGATAATACTCTCAATACAAATTTGAATTCCACAGATGTACAAGTGGTTGTTGCTGATCAATTAATTTACTGATGAATGACTTCACGTCACTATAAAATTGATCAATGAAACCGATATGTTGACCAAAGTTACTGATGTATCATTGCATGTCACCGTCGTGACAACAAACATCATTAGTAGATTAGTGATAATCACTGGTGTTCAATTAGTATCACTGGGATGCTCAAAAGGGTCATTGGTAAATCGGAGAAGTCACCAAAGAATTATTGCCAGTTACTGCCAAATCAAAGGCGTCATAGATGAGTGAGTGTGACCAATCGAACAGTAACCACCTTCCGTGAATTGGTAATAGAGATCGTCACTTATTTACCAATGTCTGTCACCTAAGAATGAATGGGTGACAAGGATTGACTAATAAACGTGATTAGTGGATTATTGAACGTCACTAATGAATCATTGACTTTCACCGATAGAACAGTAACCGCCTTCGACAGATGAGTCATAGTAATCGTCATTTATTCACCAATAACTGTCACTTAAGAACCAATAGATGCCAAAGATTGACTAATGAGCGACACTGGTGGATCATTGAACGGCACCAATCGAATTGTCAGTGTCAAGGGTAAATGAGTGATCATTACCAATGACTGTCACTTAGGAACCAATGGATGCCAAAGATTGACCTATGAATGTCACTGGTGAATCATTGAAGGATACCGATCAATCATTTAGCGTCACCAATCAAGTAGTCAGTGTAGTCGATAAATTAGTAATCGGCATCTATTTACCAATGACTCAAGAATCAATGGATGCCAAGGTTTGATCAATGAGTGACACTGGTAGACTATTGAACGTTACAGATGATTAGTTGAGCGTCACCTATTTAAAAGTTACTGACGATGATGAATTAGTGACTGTCACCTATCTACCAATGACTGTCACTTAGGAACCAATGGATGCCAAAGATTGACCTATGAGTGTCATTGGTGAATCATTGAACGGTACCGATCAGTTATTTAGCGTCACCAATTAAATAGTTAGTGTCGACGATAAATTAGTGATCGGCATCTATTCACCAATCACTCAAGAATGAATGACTCAAGAACCAACGGATGCCAAAATTTCACAAATGAGTGTTACCGGTGAATTGTTAAACGTCACAGATAAAGAATTGAACTTCACCCATTAAATAGTTACTGCTGGAGGTGAATTAGTGATCGTCACTGATTTACCAATGACTGTCACTCGATAATCAATGAATGCCAAAGATTGATTTATGAGCGTCACTGATGGATCATCGAACGTCACCGATCAATCATTGAGTATCACCGATCAAATGATTACTGCCGATGGTAAACTAGTGATCGTCACCTCTTCACCTATGATCGTCACTGAAAGACTAATGGATGCCAAGAATTGACCAATGAAGGATCATTGAATGTCACAGGTAAATCATTGAGCATCACCGAACAATTAGCCACTGCCAGTGGTAGGTTTCGGATCGTCACTGAACATCAGTGTCTGTCATTGAATTACAAATGGAGGACAGAGATTAATGAGAGTCACTGTTTGACTATCGAGTTCAACTGTGAATCTCCTGATGAGCGTCACTCATTACTGGGAGTCTAGTGGAAGTGATTTGCAGTGCAATGAAAAATTTTAACTCGAAATCTGTCAGTAAACAATCTAATTGATCATCATTGTCTTCCTAAGTGACACTGAATCGTTATAAATATGATCATGACTGTGATTCCCACTGATCTATCGTTGATTCAAATATCTATCTCGATATCACCGACCAGAATCTCCCATTGAAGGAGTTGATATTTTAGTGAGAGCTGGCAACAAATAAAACTAATCAAAATGCATTGATTCGACCAGTGAAAAGCCATCTATCGATTGACAAATTCATTATTATAACTTGAAAATTCTCAGAATAACGAAAAAATGTATGAGTGAGAAATATGATAAACTCATTTTTCGAGGTCACCGAATCACTTTTCACGCCTCGTTCTCACCCTCAACACTCTCCAATACACACACATGAGCATTTTAAATGAGTACTTGTGCACACCCAAACGTTGCCACAAGCAGGATGCGCAACGCTCAAAAGTCTGGCGAATCTGGAACATTTCTATATATATTTGTACGCGCATACACGTTTCAGTTCTGAGGCTGAATTGCAGCAATGTGTACACCGTCAGTGTTTCAGTAGCCTTTTTTTCCCCAGAGCCAGACTAAAATCCTCGGCCTATCTACGCGTAGAGTGGCCTGACCACTATATACCAGACCAACAGCCAGGCTAGCAATGCTATACGCACAACACTGCACTTCACAGGGCTATTACGCGCGGGCCTCAGCCGCAGTGGTAGGAAATAAAGCTCTTTCAGGAGTTTTTTCCACCGAGTAGAGAAGCAGCCTCGGTCATCGAGAGATGAATTGGACTGGTCGCTTTTTTTCGGACTCTCTAAAGATATATATGTATCCCGTATGCCCATTCCGAGTGCGCTTTCTTTTTCCTCGTCTCGTTTCTCTTTATTCTATCCTCTTCCTAACCAATGCAGCAATGGAATATCCGTTTGCTAACGTGGCTTTTGGTATTGGCTTGGATCAGTGCTATGAATCTTTCCCGACCATTACGTAATTAACTTCCACGTTCGCGCTTTGACACTTTTCGACTGGATATATATTATTTGTAAAGCCTGGGCTTTGATGATAAGTTTTTAGAGAAATGTCGATAAATCGCTCGTAAATATTGATGAGTATTGCCCAGGTGGGATTTTTACGGAGACGGACCCGTGGGTGAACGTATATTTTGTAGAAAAATGGAGGTACAAGAGTTTTGATCGCTTTGCCATGATTGATGGCCGTAAATTGATAAAAAAAATCCTTCGTTGGATGAGAGGTTGACTGCGATGTGCTCGGTTTGAGCTACTCGTAAACCTTCGAGAATTCCGTTCAGAAAAATTACCAAGTGTACCTGAGCCGTCGATAATGAGATTCTGCATCCATGGGATAGAGAGGTGCTTTTTCCTGAGACCCTTGTCGTATGGTTCGACTCGAAATCAGATTTTAGAACAGAGTAATCGAATATCAGAACTCTGAGTTATTTCATCCGATAAAACTCTATTTAATTGAGATAGAATGAAAAGTGGTAGATCTATCCTATCCTTACCCTGAATCGAAAACCTCCGGTCAAAAAATCCGAACCAAAAGAGCACTAAATGCGACGCGTTGAAATCGACTGCCGCTTGCAAACGACACGCTTTTTTCGGCACAACCGACGATCCGCCTTTCCATTCTCGGTCTCATTTCACAAATCCCAACGCCTGCACATCCCGAAGCCAACCCAAGTAGAAACAATGGGATGTTCTACTCGGCAATCGTCGCTCTCTACCTCCCAAACAAAAAATACGATCCTCACGCGTCAATCCACGTTGCTAAAAGCGATTTCAGCGGAACGCGTTCGCGAATCCGTTTGCCATTGGTACACACGTCTTCGTTGCTCCCATAGTAATTTAACATACGACAACGGGGCTCTCCGTTTCATTTCGTCAATCCTTTCTCGTTTTTCTCGCTTAAACGGCCTGCTCGACGAGGCTCCAATGTATACTTTGGACCTGTTCCAAGTGAAGCAGTTGCATCGGTTGAAGCCCTTTAATACAGAAAAAAGAGACAGTAGGGGCCTGTGTTGCGTTGACCGAGTGAAAATCTGTACCGACGGGGGATTTTCTCGTCTCTTTCAAAATGCTGGCTGGTGAAGAGGTTAATGGCCGATTTGACCCCATTTTGTTCTTTAGTTTCAACGTGATTCTGATATTGGTGTACGGGGATAGTTTCTCCTGGCTAGTCTTGTATTTATACTTATAGCAGGGTAGGATAGTGGTGTATATATTCTGGTTTGTGTTCGGAACAGCCACTATTCTTTTAGTGAATGTCCTGTTTCTGATCCTTGCGAGCCTCGTGGGCTTTGATCATCGCGAGCTCTATATATATTTATTTCCCTGTCTCTCTCTAGGTTGACCCACAAAAAAAATTGTCAATGGGTTCCCAAGAGACCTCAATCTAGAATAGCATATGTGCTCGCACTATGAGCTTAAAGGATTTGAAGGTGACAAGTTATGCATTGCGGTAAGGATTCAATAATTTGTACAATTCAACTTTTCACGAATCTTACGCTTTCAGTAGTCTTCTGGTGTATTGAGGTGAAGAAATCTAAATATTCTAGATTTGACTCGACAACCGATGCCCTGATTTAAAAAAGGAATCGTGCGCCAAGGTAGGTCGTCCTTGGCAATATTTCTTAAATAATTAATGACTTATTTACGTTGAAGTATTTTGCTGGACCAAATTCCATATGGTGGAACTCATCTGAATACTACTTTTTGATGTTACAGTATGACTAGAATCGCTACGTAGAATTAAAACAAATCTGATTGCATTTAGTTCTCAAAAATCCAATCAATGGAAAGTATAGCAATCCACGGAGTTCTGTGAATATCCTGTTCTTGAAAATAATACTAAATGAATGATAGAATGTTCCAAGATGAATCCATGGACCACGTCTTTTTTTAGAATTCTCGGCGATTGCATTCATCCGAAAAACGAAACGGTTTGCACAAAATTTTTTGCAAATCCTCTCGAAGCACAGTCTGCAAAAAATCTCAAACAACTACCTAGTTCGGGATGCGCCCGAATTTTTATACTGAATTCCGTCGGTCCGTTCAGCAATTCAAGCATCGAAAGAGAGCGGAAAAGAAGAAAGAAAAACCAACGAGCCATTGAAACCGACAAAAAAACGATTGGCCCCTATCAGATTCTACCAGTTTTGAATGTGTATACAATGCATACGCCGATGTTCCAATTTTACCGCATGATCGAAAAGATTTCCGTTGAGCTCGTCATCCCGTATATTGACAGCCACAAGGTATGCCCGATCGATAGTACACAAAATTAATTACCGCACCGTCGTCGTCGTCGTCGTTGTCGTCGTTGGGTGTTGAGGCGCTTGCGCATCGGTGCCAGTAGTAAAGTTCAAGTTTGGTCAGACGAAGGTGGTGTTAGGAATTATGTCAACTCCTCTGGTGAATTCTATCGACTTGGTGACACGCTGATCTAGTTCAAGTTCTAATACGGATAAATGTTGATCCTACAGGGATCAGATCGGATTCTGAGATTTATGTTGTGAGAGGCTAAAATGGATGAATGGCTATGGAGAAAAATTTCGAGACTGCTGCAGAAGTGATTTGGTCGTATCTAGGCTGGCCTTCTAGAAAGTATGTGACTATTGACAGGTAGATAAATTTCATATCACTTGACTCTTTTGGCTGAGAAGTATGGACCATTCATATTGATACTTCTAGGAAGATCTGAAGATTTCAAGCTATTTTTTTATTTTAATTGGAAATGTCCTGAAATACAATTCAGGGCTGTAGAGAGGCCGTCAAAATATTTATGATTTTCTATACATCATCGGCACAGCATGAAGTCAAGTTGAATCACACGTATCATGTGAGTGAAATATATTCTTTACGATTCGAATGAAAAATGTGATCAAAGCTTGTTTGAGTTTCGATAGTCCCGAACAAAAATGTAGCGATCCAACGTTTTTATCTATCCTGAATCAAGTCACATCTTTAAGTTTTCATGTCTTCAAAAATATGTATTGACATTCGCCGCGAGCAGATCAACTTGTCTCGCGATTGATATTGAATCTCATCCTTCATTATTGAGTGAAATTTCAGCCACATATGTAATAACACAAGTTGGTCTATCACTAAGTTCAATAGATGAACTGTTCGAAGTTTTGCTAGATTTTTTATCCTGGAAATTCTCGGTATCGTTACATGTGTCAACCCGCTCTTACTCATTACTTATTTTTACGTTTTTCACGATTATATGATGAGCTTTGTTATGGCAAAAAACTGGGGTTGTTTAGTGAATGATTGAAGAATCCAAAAAATTAGTAGAGACCGAATAGATCATGATTTTACTACAGAACAGTTCGACGAACTCTTTCTTCACATTATGTAAATTAGATGAAGGAGATCTTGTTCACTTGAGTATTTAATGCAAACAACCAGATTTATTCCAAGAATATCCTCAGTTTGAACACTTTAAAGGTGAGATACCGGGTAGTAAGAGCTGTAGTCTCTTGATACTAATCCTCAGCACAAAACAGAATCTACTCTAGTTACTAGATATGGTTCAATTAAGAAGTTAAGCTGAGACTCAAGCAGGATTTCGAGTAGAATATTAGCCTCTTTGCTACTTTCATAGCCCTCCGCTCAGGTCTAAACAGTGAATAATGGCCTCCTCCATTGCAACAGAAATTGGCAAAGAGGCAGCTGCAGTTGTTGGAGAGAATGGATCGAAGCTATTTCTCTCTACTTTTGTATTTGGATGCTTATAGATTTTAATTTTTACCAAAGTTAGCAGACTGTTGAGAGAATGATTTGATTATTATCCACTACAATTTCCTTGTAGGAGTGATTCGGGATATCATCATCGTTATGTAAAATCTCTTGGAGTCAGATCATATTTTTCTAGTGAACATCTCATCACTGACAATCGACAAGAATTTCTGTGAAAAAAAAATTTGATGGAGATGAATTTGCTGAAAATTTTGATATAATTTGAGCATGACGGACTACTTACGTAATGTGGAATTCTGAGGCACATTAGAAAATTTTAACGATATTCAAACTACGAAATTGTTAGCCTTGTTCACAGATGTATAGTTGATCGTAGTTCAAAATTGTCAGCTTATGCGAGAAGTTGGTAAAAGCACGAACAATAGAGCAAAGCCATTGTTGTCGTTTATATTTTGAAAACAGTGCTAAAATGGAATCTGACCATGTCGATAAAATTTCTCATGTTCCACGCTATCGACAGTCTGTCCATTACAACTTTGCAAATAGTTGTTTGAAAGTATGTAAATGGTCATTGTTGTCTCGATGGCATTTATGTTTGGCCTTTGAAAAATTTGAAATACGAAAGTTCGAGAACAATTTCTGAAGGTATTCCATGCCATTGTTTCGAACAGCTCAAATATCTTATGCACCAATGAGTATGGAATATTCTTCTCAGAATGAATTTTGCACGAACCTCGACGTGGAATCACGATTTGACATTTTTTTGCATCGTGTGAGCCCTAGGTTGAAGGTTTTTACCAGCTCAAGAATTTTTCATGTTTAATTTTCAAACTCACTCACTATCTTGGAAATAGAAAAGAATGATTGGTCATTGGGGATCTATCATATTCAATTACGCCTCTCAATTTGGCAATCGTTCTAGTTTGAGTTATACTGCATGGGGAGAGGACGGAAAATTTCCCACATTCGATTAAAAAAAATAATTTATGTGTATATTCACTCGATTATTTGGATATATGGTAAAATCGACTCATCATAAGCGATTTTGTATCCACCATCGATATTCTTCGAGTCCCACGATTTCTACCAAAATGTTCATGAATCAAATCAAATTGACTAGAAAATATTCCTAAAACACGGCTAGCTTCGAAGTAAAAGCTATACAGCAATAGCCATTCTCAAGCCTTCAAAGTATTTCAGGAAATTCCTTCTCACATTCCCTCTCAAACCACACATCCGACATTTTACCCATTACTCCAGTATCGTAACCACCAAATGGACAGCAGTCTCTGAAGCATTAGTCTGCGCAGTCACGACTCAAAGAGAAGCTTCTGCTCTGTTGATATGCCCCTTTCTGAGCAACTTTCAACTTGCGTGCAACGTTTAACATCAAGAAACGTTCTAGTTAACGAAACCAATAAGCGAACTTGCTTTCTACCCCCTTTACCTTACGTTAGTTCGTCAAAGTCTCGTTTGTCATTGAAATTCAGCGCGATGGCGCTAATGGGTTTCATCTTGCTCGAGAGCTCTTCGGACGAGGAAACTTGCGTACTATATATATCTATTCACGTACTACTGGAGAATACCACAAATCGATAATTGCTCGAGTGCAGCGATGCGGGTGCACTTGGAAGTTCTCGAAACGATAATTTTTTTTTTTTTCAAACATTTTGAAATTCTCGGTTAGAACTTGATTTCTGCATTTAGGACTGTGAAACTTTTTGCTTCCAAATTTGGCTCACTGACTTCGTCTTGATTTTTTAACGACTGAAAAATTGATTCATATACATTCAAGTTAGTACAAAATTCGAAGTATAAGATTTAAGAACTGCGAAGCTCTGAAAAAGTCAGTGATTTTGAAGAAAACTCGAAGGCTGTACCAATTTTGCTTTTTTAATGATTGACGACAAGAGAATTTCCAATTCCCGAAGGTTTCCGCAATTTTTCCTTTGTAAAATCGTTATAGTCTGTCTACTTAGTTAGTCAAATTCATGACCATGTCAGAGATTTCACAATTTGAAATTTCGGACATCAATTGATTCCAACTACGATTAGATATTTTAGACTGAAAAATGAGTAACGCATCTGACATATCAAAAATAAATTATTAAATTGTTATGATCTATGAATCTACGTCACCTCGAAGACTCCTGAAGCAATTCTGAAACTGTCGTACTCTAAAATTTGGTATTTGAATTGTTGACATTTCGTACCACAACCGCGTGATGATTGTGATTGTATATGTATAATCCACGTCGTGATGCAAAAGTTGCTTGCGCGTCTCTCAAGCTCTGCTAACGACGACGTGATTAACGAACAGAAGCTTCAACGAGCGAACTATCTCTAACTGTACGCAGTTATCTCATGACACTCACAAACACATTCGAAACACCATCGCGGAACCTACCTATGGATGTACACTGTACACATTCTGAAGTCTTTTTTTATATCAAATATATGTGTATAAAGTTGGTATATATTGCACTGAAGATTATGGAGATCGATGACTTTGCTTGCGTGATCTTATGCATTATTGATGAGGATAAATTTTTGAGAAGTAACTTCCTCGGTAAGCGTCTTTCGATATTGAAACATCAAAGTATTGCAAAAGTTTCTTCCACGGTAACTTTGGCTGAAACTGTGAGAATATGAAATAGAATATTATGTATAGATTTCGTGGGACTGTGGATAGAAATGTGACAGAAGACTCTCTTTCGTTGACGGTCTCAATATTGAAAAATTATTTTCTGTATTTCCGTTTCTTGTGCGATATTAATTCTACAGTCGAATTTTTAGCATCATAAAATCGTGGAAAATCGTGGGTTGTAAATGTGAAGTGAGTATAGAACTAGCGTAAAAGTGATGGTGACCTCAACATATGAATGATGATAACGGTGGTAGTTGATGTTCATAAATTTTTAAGTGATGTGCAAGTGCGATTCAGTGCAATTTTTGAGTTAGACAATTTTATATTTTAGTTTATAATTTTTAATCAGTTAGATAAAGTTTATAGCGGAGTATGTCCAATTTTTTTATCATCGATAATTGGCGGTTAGGGTTTCAATGACCGTGCCACGAATACCCGCTCCCTTTACCTGAAACATAATGAAAATTCGTATGTCTGAAAATACATCAACGTCAACGTGTCCCGAGACATAGCCTGTTTCGATTGTTCAATTATCCTTGAAATGCGATATACGAAAATAGCTCGTAAACTCTCAGTATCCGTTCAAAAAAGGCTTTCCATCGGGCTCACGTAACGATGTTTCTGAAAAAAAAAGATAAATCACACACTACCGTTAGAGAAAAAAATACTAAAAAAAATTTCACGAGGGAGGATATCGAATTGATAAAATAATGCGTGGGAGCGGGCACCGAGCTCGGTCCTGCGGTGGCACGCAGTAACGGGGTGGCCTGACGTCATTCTTAGCTTTTTCTTATTTCATTGATACATTTGATTAATAAAATCTGTTAGATTACGCTCGCTTCAGAACCGGGTTGCCTCAAATCACACTTCTGAAATGTATTAGTCTAGGAACAGATTTTTCTACACCTTTGGTAACCTTCGAATTCATGCGCATGCCAACGGGTTTGACTGGAACATGGTCGGATCTTGTTTTAAGAGACGAGAAGGTAATTGAGTAGGCATATCTACTTGTTGAAACTTGCTAATGGCTTGAAGGATCTAGCGATTTTAATGAAACTTGGAAGGACGAATGACCGTAAAACGCTTCTGATGCCTTGCTAGTCCCAGGGTTTGGGAAAATTTCGACGGTGAGAAGTTACATAGAGAATTTTGCGGGAAAATACACGAGAAACAAGTTTATGGCTGATTCTTGCATTCTTAAAATCTTACTTGGATTGATAAGGGATCAAATTGATAGTCTAGGCGGATCACAACGGGATTAAATTGTCAGAAATTTTCGTAAGGATGAGTAGACAATCTTCTTTTGTAATCATGCTGTGTTGTGGAAATTCACTCATACTGCGCGTCCCAAAAGAGTTGATTCAGATTTCCGGTTTTATGAGATATTATCCATATCTCGGAAATTTAGTGACGTGACAAAATGAGGGAATGAATTTTTTCACAAAGAGAAGAGTTGAAAGTTTGAAAGTCATCTCCACGAATATTCTAATGTATCTCAATTATAATTCTTGCCGATGCATTAGATTGATCTCAAAAGAATTCAATTTTCAAACGAATGAGTTCAATGTTTATATCACAAATTCCAAATGAGAATCAATCTTCCATTCCTATTATCTTAGCCCAAGAATGCCTGCAACAAACGCTACGGCCAAACCGTGAACGCATGAAAAGGACTGAGAGACGCAACGAGGTTATCGATCATCCTTGGTCGACCACATCGCTCAATTTCTCTCTCACTCTGTTTGAGAGATATCCAATATCGATCGCTAACGCGGTCCACTCTCGCCTATATTCTCGTATATCTTTCTCTCCGACCAAAGCACATTTCTACCCATCATTTCGCTCCAACGCATCTGCCATTGTTCTTTCTCGCGTTCATGTTTGCCATCGAAACTAAACATTGCGTTGTCATCTCTTTTCAAAGTCATGATCCTTGTGAACGACTGAATGTTGACGCTGAAATTATTGTCACAGCTGTGAACCAACCTGGAAAATATCAACTGACCTGTTCTTCATTCAAAATGTTGTCACTGGCTGCATGGGGCGTGATACTCTATGATGAAGAAATTTCCTTCTAACACCGAGACATCTAATGTAAGCTTTCTGGTATCATAAAGTTTCAAAGATAGAAGATGAGAGACGTTTGAGACGCTGTTGCCGAATCCAACAGCCTTTGTTATGAAGATGATGCAAAAGAGGATGCAAGGTGTAGGTACCTAGGCAATTTCCATTTCATTAGTAAAACCTTGACTCTTTCTCTCTATCTCTTGTGGATACATCCATGGCACTGGCAGAATCCATAGTTGGGCAAGTCTAGTGTACAGGCTTGCTGAGTAGAAAGCGTGGCTCTTCATGAATTTTTCAGCTGGCGTTTCCATAATTCACTGCAGGGCAAGCGTGATGCGTTGCAGCAGCGATCCATCAACGTCTTTGGTGTGCAGCTGCGAGGTCTTGAGTTTTCTCACCGGGGATCAACGTGAACTTTTCACGGATCAATTTTAAGTGGAAGACGCATAACTCACATAACTCGACGTCCATTTTTTCATTGAAATCTCCAAATCACTCCTGCATGGTGCGATGAAATCGTCCGCGTTACATTGTAATGGGAATTCTATTGACGAAATTGAAACTAGGGCTCACTCGAACATAAGTCCGATGAAAGTTTGCGTCTCTCGTCAATTCACTGAGTTAATTGTTTATCGTTCGTGTTGGCCTAGATTTATGTCGGTAAAACAGATCTGCGCTTGATCTTTTGAGCTGGGGCATAGGCGAAACATAAGTGCGTTCACGGACTTGGCTCACAAAATACTTTGCAGCAAAATTGACACAGTCCGCATGATTTGTCTGTTAGAAGAATGTCTGCCCGGAGTGTATCAACTACGCTCGGATTATAGATATACTTTGGTCGGTAATGCAGGTTCACTTCTAGGCTCCATTGTTCGATGATTTTTTCTACAGGTAAAATGCCAATCTAGGTCACCGTGCTGTCCGTTCTATTTTCTGAGACTAACTATTTGTTTGATTTTCTAATTCCAACCGTTCGTTTGAAGAAATTTAGAGTGTAGGAAAATCATCAGAGCACTCGGGGTCAAAATCCAATGTGCTAATAACTGTTTCCAATCACAGAAAATGCCAAACGATACAAACAAGAAACACCGTCTCATTCACCTACGTCCATGCAAATTCTCTCATTCGATGCTACAATCCTAAAATCCATCATCCCGATTTGAAATATTTGAAGAAAATTTTCGGATCAATTCTATCCAATTCCAAGTTCAACACGTACATAGGTGTTGATTCTCGCACTTAACAACAAGCACCACTCTAAATCACCGTACACACACTCAACTTGGGCGATCATCCAAGCGCGAGATATACGCTTTGATCTCGAAGTGCGAACAACGCTAAACCAGCATTGAAGTACAGCAGGAAAGCTCTGTTTGCTTGGTGATATTGTGCGATGTCCAAAGCAGTGTCCAGTGATGCAAGTAGTGTGCTGCTCCCAGAGCGGAGATTCGTCACATCGCGTATACGAGTTGATATGTATATACTGTTGCTCGTTGTGCAGCAGTTGTGCTACAGTACATCACACGAGACACAGAATGAGAGAGGGATGTGCAGCGAGTCGTATAGGTTAATTGATTGGACCTAGAGTAGAGAGATGCTCCTCTCGCTAACGAAGATGAGGCTGTCCTGTGGGAGTTGTTGCGCGTTACGGTGGCTGTTTTATGTCGATTATCCGATCGAGATAGTCCGTTGCGAGATACGTTGCCTTGTTGATTCTGATGTGGTTCATTGTACACTCTAGTACAGCAACAGATCAGTGCGGTTGTTTCCAGAGCAGATAGAGTTATGCTTTCCAATACTATTGACAGTAAAATTGTTGTCGTTTAAATCTTATGTTTGCTCGGTTTCGATATGTGACGAGAATAAGAAATATCATCAGTCATTACAGGTCCACAATTTGCGTTGACATCTTCAATGATAGATCTGAGTCAGATTGCATCTAGTAAGTTATACAGCTCATTTGGGTACACACCAAATCAACAAAACACAATGTAGATTCATTAGGAATCCTGTTTGAGCTAGATTTGAACATGGAATATACACAGAGAGATATACAAAATAACCAAGCAAAGAAATTCTGAGCTGGAGTGCACAGGATTGAACACAGCGATACGAAGTTGGACATTTTCCAACGGCTTGTTTCAGCCTAACTGTTACGCAGAACAAACGTTCAACAACGAGTACAATTTCATTTTCAATTCCATCAGAGATTTTTTTGACCATAGGTGCATGAGAATTACTTTGCTGGATTTATACGGGGAACTTCTCATTAATTTTAGCGGTTGCAGTCACAGAATAAGCAGCTGAGACCAGCAATTCCGTGGAACATCTCAGATTCGTCGCATCCAAATGAAGAATTTGAATACTTGGTGTGCGTTTGTCGAGCCGAACGAGAAGTTCGCATACAGTAAATCGAAATTTGAAATGTTCGAGCTGACTGAAACATCCACATAACCTAAAATACTCCAACAACAAAGAAAAGCTCGGAATGCAAGAAACCCAAGGTTGTTCATCTACCCGATAGAGCAGTCAATCTCCAGAAACGGGAATTGAATGCAAATACGCCACGGATAGATTAAAATCTGTCGAAAGTGCTGAAAAAGTTTCTTTGAAAGTATAGTTCCACCTCGTCTATCAGCATTCAGAGAACGAACAAGTTTCTCATCCGAATGGCAATTTTGCAACCAAATTCGAACCAAGAGCAATAGGGGCCACAAACTCGTTTCGTGCACATCTTGAGTCGATCTCATCGGCATTCCATCTCGTGTTTGCATCGCGTATGCTTATAGTTGTTCTCGCCTTTTTGATTTCGTGGCTCTCATTCATGTCGCCTAGCTCACGTTAAACTTTAATGAGTGACGAGCAGCACGTCGTTAGACAAGAGCGATCGATGCGTAGCTTATTTGGTACAAAGTCAGAGGATGCGGTGAGCATAAATATAGGCATGGAAAGTTGTCCTTGGTGTTGTTACTTTAGAACTGTGTAATGAGATGACAACGACGAGGGGAAAGGAGAAAGGGGGGGGGGAGAACAGTGTGACCCGACTTTGGCTTTGAATACAAATCGGATGTCACTACGATACAAAGTATAAAATATCTACAGTAGGGTAGAGATAAAAGTATTCATGGAGATAGAGAGCTTTATGATAGGTTGCCCGGGAGAAACTAATTTGGCCTCTTAGATAGAATTGCCAAAACATGAGAGATGAATGGAATGATCTCGTGGCTCTTTAATCTTCATAGACTGAGACTTAGCAATGTGAATAACGCTTGTGTTTGTATTAATATATACTGAAAGACCAAGATGGGCTAATTCTCGTCAATTTTATGAGTCGGAGCAAAATTATTCATGACTGGAATCCAAATATTCGCATCTCTAGAGAAAAGCGAGGTTTCCAATGAAAAATAATTGATGGTGAGAGATTTGCTACAGCGAGCGAAAAATCATGGTGCGTTGAACGAAAATCTGAAATATGCTGGTCCCAATCGACAATACGTCTAGACGATCTAAACTTCAGAATGAGGTCTAGATTGTATAGCCAAGCTCTGAAGTGGTTCAACCACTGAGAGATATGGTCACGAGAAGACGAGAGAGTATAGAAGTGGTTATATAGTTTGTTTGCATACGTCTGACCACAGCTCGATCTATACTACTTGCACCTTATGCTCTCCGTACTTTAGTCCTCTCTCTCTTACTCCCTCTCTCTTACTCTATTCCAAAATTGTCTCTAAAGCATCTATATGGATAGATGTCCAACTCTGTAGGCGATATGGATGCGCATATTTTGAAGATGCAAACAGCGCTCATCCTCGGAGTATCGCTGAGCGAGTTTCAAAGTTGTCCTTTGACGAACTAGGATACGAAGTTGCAGATGCTACCCGGGGACAAACTGTCCTTCTATTGTTCAGTCGATTTGAGTGTACTGGTTTTGAGTGAGTTTCTAGTCTAGATGTGCAATGCGGGATGTATGGGATGGTTTTCCATTGTTGAGGGACTTTGAGTCGGAAGTTCAAGCGTTGGTAGGCTGATTATACACTTTTGAAGTAGGTATATATTGTGTTGTTCTAGTTAAGGCTTTGGGGGATTTGCAAGTGGTGACATGGGATTTCACTTGGTTTCAGAGTTCTCAGAAATGGAATGTTATTGTTTGAGATGATTTTTGATAATACAAGTCGACGGTTCAATTTTGAATTCTTGCTGTGGTGAATTATTGAAAATTCAGATGCAAGCGTGGGACTTTAATACATCTTCATATCAATGAAAAATTGTAGGTCAGGATATTTTCGATAAGTTCCTGTTTGATTGAGTTCTGATTTATGTGAGCCCATGTTCAGCGAGGAAAGGATTTGTTCAAATCAAATGATGTAGAGATCCGTTTCACTGAAAAATTTGGACTTGTCACTTTCAATCTATTACATGTGCGACCAAGATTAAATTCTTTCGCAGTGACAGAGCGTGCAAAGCTTTGAGAATCTCAATCTTTCAAGTTATAGTGGATCAGCATCAATCTAATCAAGAGCTCTATTGGGTCCATTCTACTGAAGTAAATGTTTCCAAAAGTAATAGACGAAGAAGCGATTTTGTCCACATCCTGAGGCCTCCAACCAAAATGCACCTTGAAAAATCGACGTTTGGCATAAAATTTGTATCATGTTCGCTAACTCCTGGTCCTATTCTGATACGACACCCAAAGTTTTATTCGTCAGGTGCATGACAGATGAAACTAAGCGTCGTGTAATCTACATGACAGTTCTACCATAGCTATAGCTTAGATCTCCGACACCAAATGGCGAGAACCAAAAACTATACGAAGGTAAGATGAGAGCGCTTCAACAAATGTTCACTCCATCTAGCAAAGTCTTGTCGGCAATGAACTGGAATACCTGATATAAACACGAGGTTAGGCTTCGTGCGCTGGGCAAATACTCGGCGCTGCTAACGAGACTCGCGGCAAACCGCACATTTGCCATGCTGACCTAGACACCACGAGGTGCTCGGCCATGTGGTTGCATACCCCTCGCATAACGTCTAATTTTTGTCTCTGCCTCAACGACTATTGGCTTGGGCAGTTGGTTCACCGGAAGATGGAGCATCAAAATTGTAGATCCCGTGAGATTCTGTGCTATTTGATAACTTTGGATTGAAAGGTTGAAATCGTCTCGTTTTGAATCAAACCATTGAATATTTCGAACATGAATCTTCAAAAATTGAAGAACTCTGGAAAAGTTTTCGAGGTTTTAATTGTCAGGAATCTCGAAATAACCGATTTTTGTCTAAAATTGTGGGGAAAACAAGATATTAAACTATCAAATTTCTACTTTGCGGGAATAATTTTGGTTCACGAGAGTCCTACGGGTTACAATCAAACATGATTGAGATAAGATATCCATTCGCAAGTTTCAACATGAATCTACCTATACTCATCATTATTAACGTAAGAGAGTAATATTATACCCATGAAAGATAAACGATTTCATGGAAGATATTCATGAAATCGTATATCCAGGATCATATATGTTCATTGAACATATATGATCCTGGATATACTATCTGTAAATTAGTATATCACGTCTTTCCGAAATAAAGATAACAAATTCCTAAATCGGTTTTATATATGATCCCTCATGACCTGGAATCTTATGTTTCACATGATTAGGCACTGAAATCATTGCACTCTTACAGAGTTGGGATTCCAAAGATGAGAGAATAGTTATATGAAACAAACTTATATTTGGAAGATGGTACCTATGAAAACACTTCACTATCGCTATCATCAGTATAAATCTATTCACAAGAAAAATTGATGTTAATGAACGTAATTTGGCATGAAATCGAAGGCTACACCTTTTTAGTCTAAGAGAACAAAAAAAAAAGGGGGTCACGAGTCTGGAGCGAGCGTGGTCGTATAATTATAAGGAGCGGCGTTTGCGAGGAGGAAGAGGAGACAATAGTCTCAAAAATATCATCCTGCAACGTCGCTCCCAATCATTATATTTTTCTAGTGATTACAACTTACAAACTATGACTATATCTTAGAAACTAAGATAAACATCGACACAAATGTATACAAATCGTTAAGATGAAACGACATTTTCACGACTTGTATACAAATACTGTGAAAGGGTGGAAATAAAGAAAGAATAAGTTGAAAGTTCATCGGGAAGTTTCCCAAAAAGTACTAAAATTTTTGCTTATCCAGACACTTCAGGCCTGTCGACACTCTTTCTCAACGATCAGCACTTCCTCCCAACAATTTTTCTACTCAGTAAAATACTGAGATATCGAGATAAAAGTGTGAGGAAATCTTGCTCGTTATCTCTCAAGGTGTTTTATGGTGTGAGTGAGTATACTTTGTCGATCATCTCTCATTAGCTAAAACGAGCTTTGCATGGATGAACGTAATGTTGCATGAGAATAAAAATGAATTTTAAAAAAATAAAGGCGCAAATCATATGTATTTTATCGAGCAATAAACTAATTTTTTTACTTTCAAATCTTACTGCATCCTGTACACTGTGCCACAAGTATTTTTCAAAGTATGCATGAATCGTTCGAAAATTTTGAATTTTTCAGAATTCTGAACGCCTATTCGGGTAACCGAGCAATTTCAAACGGGGAAGGGAATAAAAATCTACTGGAATGTATTATCATCACTAAGGATATGATGAAATATTTATTTATTTACAAATGAATGAAAGGTATTTCGTGAATCATATCATTCCGGGTGGCTTGATGTAAAATATTTCTGTATATGAAGATATTCATGTATGAGAGATACTTGGATACATAATCAAACGTAAGTATCTAGCATTAATTCAAATTAGGTCATGCATGATAGAACGTACGCAATTAAATATTCTCGAGATACTTTCAAATGTATTTATACTAATGCGAAGCAACATTAGTGTAATAATGTTACTACCCTTACTCATTCAATTATCAGCTTGGTTCGTAAATTACCTTTTAGGTTATCCAGATAGATTATGAATGTGGTCCTTATCAGCAAAATTCCATCGTATGAATACACTAGTCCAACCAATACTCTGATATTCATGATATTTGAGAATCTCATTCCTTTGGAATCAGTGAATTATGTTTTCTTTCTCATTCATCGTGTGAAATTCGTAATAGAAATTTCATTACAAGAATAATATTCTATAGAAATTTTCAAATTTCATGGATCAGATGACGGACTAGACCAAATTCCAAACTACTTTAACTAAAATTTTGATCATGCGCGCAATTTGATGGAATGCCTAATAGGTCAAATGCAAGCGAACCATACCAATAAATATAGTAGTAGCTGATAAATATCAAGAGAAAGAGAAAGTTTCAAAGAAAATAAGGCTCTTTGTATAATTATTATGAAAGCCATCGATACTAAGAATCAATGATTATTATAATACAGGATCAAGTTATATACCACGGGTCTAGGACAGTCAAGAAGTCTCAAAGAAGAATTACGAGACAACTACATTGGAGGGTTCAAAGAGTGAGATCAAATCTTTTTATAATATAGATAAAGGATCTACTGCAAATATAAATATATATAATATATATATATATATATATATATGAATGAAATGAATTGGTAAGTTGTTCTTGATATATCTCGGTAGCTGTTTAGCGCCTGGCGCATCGCTCGTAGAGATGTTCTGAAACATATTCTAAACCCTGTGAGAGAGCAACAAGTTTTCCTTATCGCATAAATTCCTTGCCCTTTTCTCATCTTGGATTTACTTCCACTTTCCTTATCTTTATTCACTCGTAAAGTGGAAGAGCAGTGCCTCCATCAGGATAAACGACAATTCGCAAAGTTATAAGTATATACACAAAAGTGAATCGCGTCCTTTATTTTTTAGAGATAATTCTCGGCATCTTACTTTTTTTTAATATCGCGAAAAAAGTTTTGTTTGTCCGTCCTCTCGATGAAACGATTCTCAACGATTTTTTGAATCAGAAAAAAAAAATATTTAGGAAGTGTATTGTAGAATAGTACTGGATTGTTGTATCCTTCGGTAATTGCGAACGGATGAATGAGAGAGACATTCGAGTACCTCTCAAGAGGACGAACTTTGTTTTAAGGTTTTGTTGGATTCTTCAGGATTCAAGGATGGGTAAGAGAGGTTAACTGGATGGGTTTACCTGTTGTACATGAGCACGTCCGGCTTCCAAAGTTTGCTTGGTGTGATTCTTAAATCTTTTACACCGCCAAATTCGGTCTCGTTCCATTGTAGATTGTAGTCCGTCCATTCCTGAAAATTTAATGATTCTGTCATTATAGTTTCAATTGACTTTTGGTGGGTGAATACTTTGGATTAACGATGGATGATGAATCAAGAGTCAGAGTGGAATGGGTCACCTCTAGGGAACCGAATTTTTTGGTCTTCAAAATTCATTCTTTCCTAGCGTAATAGCCTCTTTTGCTACCACTTGTTCAGCTCATATTTGTTTTTGACGAGTCAGAGGCCCCTGAAATACTTTCGTAGTTCAAAAATGATATTTGCACAATGATCAATTGACCACATCAAAAAGAGGTTTCTTGTAAAGTTCGTAAAGATGAAATTTTGTTTAACTCTGTTACTCCTTATAGTTATAACCATCCACCAACCCGTCTAGCCATCCAGTCATTAACCTGTCCTCCCACTTGCTTCACCATCAATCTACTCACTTATCGAATCACCCCCCCCCTCCCCCCAATAACCCACACGACCACGTGTTATACTTTAGCTAGCTTTGCCTAGCTTGGCCGAAACCTGACCATCCCAGACCGTTCCAGGCCATGCCACAACATTCAGATCGTACTAAACCATTCTAGACCGTTTCAGGTTATTTCAGACCCTACCACATCGCGCCAGACCGTCCCACGCCATCCTAACCCGTTTTAGACCACTCGAGACCGTGTCGGATCGTACCAGAATGTTCCTAACCATTTCAGACCATCTCAAAACGTGCTGAATCATTCAGATCGTTCCAGACCGTTCCATCCCCTCCTAGATTATACTAGACCGTCCTGGACAATTCCAGACCGTACCGAACCACCCATCCACCCGACCACCTACCCACCCACTCACCAACTTGTCCACCCAGCGACCCATCACATGAATAACCCGATACGCGGGATCTGGACGAACAAATGAACTGGCGTTCAATCATTATACTATTCCAACTATATACCAAGACTCTCTCCGCATCTGTATCGTATAGTCCTTTTGTGAGAAAAAAAAACAGTTTCCACGATTTGATCGGACATAATTCGGAAGATGGAGATGAGAATCTCGTTCGATTCAAAATATGAGCTCACTCCACTTTGATTTCGACCTATTCAAATAAAGGATTTGTCCTGGTCAAGGAGATTCTTATGTTATTGTGGTGACTATCTTGGGCCTCGGACAGGATCTGATTTCAGCTAAAGTATCATTCATGGAAAGAGAGGTCGAGACTCTTGGGATACGGCCTCGTGGAAATAGGAGCGTCATATCGTAGCCGTGCCCTCACTGTGAAAATTAGTTGAACTTTCAACCAGATTATTCAACGAGGGGCTTAAAAATTCAACCGGACGGTTGACACTTCTTTTTCTGCATGAGCGATTCAGCCAGTCAGCAAATTTTCTGATCAGCTAGTTGATTTTTCTCTTTAATCACTGGTTGCGGTTCAAGTTTTTCAGAATTATCGCCATAATTCGCTCGTGAAACTATGAAGGGGTGTTAAGAGTAATCTTATCGAATACATTGTTATTATCCTTTAGGAACTATTCCCAGGATCACTAAATTTGATAGACATTACGATACCCAACCACGGAAAAGTCGGAGAATCAAAATATTGTTTGAACCTATTGCCTAAATTTCATTCCAAGCAATAGAATTAACGGTTATCAAGCTGAACTAGCTCAATGCATTTTAAAAACTTGATCCTCCAATCTCATACTAATCGAATTAAGACAGCAGATGTGAGATCCTGAATTGGACGGTATTGAGAGCTCTGACTTCATATTTGTGAATGTATTGACAACCGGAAAAATATCTCAAAGATGAAACATGTTCAGTGGAATGGTTATAAGCTGGTCCAGAAAAAACATATTCATCGCGGCGGAAATGACTGAACGAAATGCTAAACCTCAAAGGTATGTACATATTTGATAGGAGCCTCACGAATTGCGAAGGGCAGATTTTGAATTCCATTTTTGGCCTGAGTAGCAGTTTTACGTAGCCAAAGTTAGAAATGTAGGTGAATTCCCAACGAACCAATGCACGAGAGTGTATTCATTGAAAGAGCGAGTTTCTACCCGCACAAAAATTTTTGGAGTGCAAAAAATTCAGCTTTAGAAAACGTTGACAGAACATAAGTCGACGTATCGAATAGCTGAGAGTATCGTGAAAATTTTCAAAACAATCAAGTTGTGAAGAGGCTTTTTTCATTCGAAATTAATACCCCAGATATTCAAGATTTTGGTTGATATATGAGGATATCTCTGAAACTTTTAAGATTGGCTGTCACAGCTCAGCCAAACTGGTTGTGGGACGTTTCTTCAGGTCTAATCTGTCAAATTATCTTCGTTCGAATGTCCCGAAAGTGGTCAACAAGTTAAAGGTTGATTGGTGGATGTGGGCAGATACTAGAGTCAATCATGTGCGAGAAAACACCCGAAAATCGAGGAATTCACGAGTCACAGAGTCAGACTCTTGCAATTTCGCAGGCTCTCGTGAGTGAAGCGTTTCTGATCAAGTTCTGTAACTTCTCAGACTGATTTCTAATGACCCAAAGTTATGGTTTTCCTAATGGAGAAAAGTGTGCCTCACTGTGCTCAGCCGTGATTCGTAGAGATGTGAGTGTCACAGATTTTTGGGAAAAAGTTCTTGAGTCGCTTTAGACGCTACAGTTCGTGGAGCGTAATCTAGAGACACTGCGAAGAATCTTTATCGTATTCTCCATGAAAAAACAAAAAAATTGAGCTACTGTAGACCCATGTGCTTTGACGGGAAAGCCAGAGAACCGGATAAAACTAAAAAAAGAACGTGCGTACAACATGCCTAATCGCACAGGCACACGCGCGGTAGTGGGGGCACAGACCTCTAAACACTGTGAACATGTTACAAATACCCTTAAAATATCATACCAATTTCCACCCACGGAGACTTTGGACGCTCCACGAGTATCATCCGCTTGAACGAAGGCTGTGCAGCCCCATTTTTGTGAAAAATGCATTTAGGAATGATGGAACCATTGGTGGAGCGTTCAGTATATTTCAGTTCTGACTTTCGTTACTACATTTTAACATAGTTGCATGCAATCTTTATACTCGAACCATTGTGCTTGCTCAATAACGAGCTCTAGCCGTATATCTCGATTTTCACCGCTGTGACACTTTTTGAGGCCGAAATCAAAAGTTTCAGAGATACCCTCATATTGATCTATGATCGATTCAACAATCAGTTTCCAATATGTATTCGGATTTAGCCAGATTACATTTGAATTCTCATTAAATAGTCACCATGAGTCCGATACCGAATTCTTACTTGAAATCAAATACAATAAATCAGAATATGGTTTCTGTCATTCTTTCCAATGACTGATTTGCAAATTTACAATAATAGATAGCATTGAGTAGTCTTAGCTTATGGATTATTACTACTTCAATCATTCTTTTGAAGAGCCTGAATACACAATCACGAATCATAATACCGACGAGTAATCTTCTTTGAATTATAATTAATTATCCATATCATTCATTATGACCGCACACCTCTCAACTATTCATCAGAGATTCAATTAATCACATTCACGCTTCATTAAATTAAAAATCAACCAACTCATCAAGGTTTGACACAACAACACGGCTCGTACATCTACTAGCAATAAAGTAATGAATAATTGAATCCGTGATCGAGTTTCAGTCAGCAAAAAAGACGAGTACATCGTAGAGCTTAAATTCAACCGATCCGTCCACAAACACTCTACATCGAAATTTCAAGTACACCCATAGGTTATATTTTACAGATAGACCGGATGAATTTAGGAAACACAACCAAGTCACGAGCTACACAACTATGCATACATACATACATACATACAACAAATAAACCCGTGCACACATCCGACCGTAAATCAAGCGATGCTAGAGCAAGATAGGCTACGCCATTGCTCTCTCAATGTGTATATATATATATATATATATATATATATATATATATATATATATATGTATAATGTTAAATCATTATACCGAAAACGATTTAAACCACTACCTAGCACAAACTATATCACTAGCCTCCCTTTTCCATTTAAATTCAACCAGCAAGTTCTGCCTGGCATTAAAATATTGGTCACTGTTTAAATCTGTAACAGTCGACAGCTTCATCAGAGTTTCTCACAAAGTAAATCTATATCATCGAATAAATTGCCCGACAAAGCTGCCAGATAGATACTAGAATGTGGAGAGTGCGTGTAATCCCTCGGGTGAAATTACCAAGGATGATATTCAAATTTTCCCGCGCGCCCTTATCTGATTGGCTGTCTACGAAAATTTCACAGGCGGAGCAATTTAACGTGTTGCATGCGACAATTTTAATTATTTCGTATAAATTAATCTTCTCTTGCTAACGGATAGAGTGATTTGAATTCCAGCCAGAGACGACGACCAACCCGGGGTTACATTTGCAATCTCCATTAGTGTAATCCGTAGAGTTGACGTTGAGCGGTCTGCCGCTTCTGCTACCGCATTAATTTCAATATGTACTGTGGAGTAGAGGACCGGGATATTAGTAAGGCTCGATTATTATTATCTCGCACTGTTATCTGCGTAGGTATGTGATCTTTGGAGTTCTTAATTCTCTTGATCTTCTAAAATTGAGAAATTTCCCGGTTTGGGAATGAATTATGAAGTTTGAGGGAAGTGAAAATGTCACAGAAGGATATGAGTATTGGAATGACGAGATGAATAAATGATGAGGAGTAGGTATCTGGATTTTAGTGATTCAGAGATTTTGTAATTTAAGTGTCAAGGCGACATTGCGGACGTCATAACGATCGTCCTTGAGAGACGTGCATTATCCTAATTGATATTCAATCCATATCTTTCCACCAATACTTCTGTCTGATCATTCCATCAATTGCATATTGTATCCCTTCAAGCTGTAACATTTCTATGGGGAAATTGGAGAGTTATGACGGAGGATGACAGAAAAATGTGTTGAACTTTCACAGGGACGCGAGATTTCGAACCATTCCGAAAGTATCGTCAACATATTCACTGCAACGGAGATCCCATTGACGGGACTCATCATTTCTCATCCATTGATCTTTACTGGCTTATATTTTATCTAGAGAGTTATATCTTCAACGACCAATCATGGTAGACTACACTGCTGAAGATGTGAATATTGAACTCAAAAAAACTTTACAGCCACACCGAAGTGCTTGTCAGAATCTGAAAATCTAATCCATGTTCGATATCGAATTCCGGAAGACTTGGCCTCTAAGGGAACGCCTTAGAAAGGCTCGATCGCGTGGTACAGTACCGAGCATGGGGCCCCGCGCCTTGGCAATTAGGCCCTTCCACATCCCAGCACACTCCTGACGCTATACAAACCGGTATGCGTTCAACGCAAGAGGCGTCGCATCGCAGCGCTGCTCCACGCTATTTCGGCTCAAAATTTTACATTTTTGACTCTCACTCAGATTTTCTCAAAATTCAGATAGTTGACCCATGGTTTTCTTGGTGTCAACACATGGAAAATAAAAAGAACCATTTCATTTGGCTGGTGCGATAATTAAATATTCAGTTGGCTCATGAACCGGTTTTGACCCGTCGGTCGGACCCATAAGCTACCGCATGTGTAATTGGAGATCATTGAGGACAACTTTTGAAGTCATTTCCCTCACGATTTTGATGGTTGACCCCATTCTTTCTCAACAATTTTAATTTATTTCTTGTAATTTTAACTGTCATTTAGGGTAGTACTGGCGGTACTCGGATTAACTATCAAAAATTACGAAATTCGCACAGTAAGGGATTAGTGTCTCGAACAGACTTAGCTGAAATTTCAGGCCTTTAGGAGTCGGGGGAAAAATCTCTGGGCGATTTTGTTAGAGCTGAAAAGATCGATATACTCATTGCTCACTATCAAATTTTCACGGGAGTGAGTACACAGGTATAAGAGTGCATGAATAATGCATAAGAATGAGCAGATCAATGATTAGGAGTCTACAAAGGAATATGCGAGCGAATATGTCACTACTTTGTGGTTGTATGCAATGCAAACATGCTGTCGATATCGCCTGATGAGTTGATTTTCAGACGCTTAGTAGATGAACTTCCTTTAAAACTTGTCAACCATGGCTTGACGCGCCACACATCTTCTTCCCACACATGGATTGATTTGATTCTGGTTGACGACAACGACATCATAATAAACTCACAGAATATCCACATTCCTAGCTTTGGTGGACATGCACTCTGTTCAAAATCATATTCTTTTTATATTCAAATCATTCAAGTGACTCGTGCGTTCGCGCGATCAGTGATCCTATTCTTCACTCAAGGTATGGTTAGGTTCCTGTTGCTCGTAACCAGCGAACTCTCTAACGTCAGTATAGCAATCGCACACTCGTGCGATACACCACATTGCTTTACACGTAGTCCTGTAATATACGTTTTACATCAAAGATTTTCTCGACTCATGTTATTTCTGAACCTGCACCACCGCATCATCCCACATCATCATCGTGTTTGAAACATCTGGACCTTCGAGCCAGATAAAATCAGCGGCAGTAACATCGGTACAGTATATTTCGAGGCACTTCGACCGACATTTTGTGCAGCTAGTTTTGTGCAGTGATGATTTATGTGTAACTGTGTAGTGGTTTAGTGGTGACACGAAGCAATGAAAGCTCCACATTTCGATGGTGTGATTGTCGAGTGCACACCCACACAATTATCGTCAATTCGTGAGTCGTAGTGGCTCGGTGCAGCTTCGTTTAACCAGCTTTTTGTGGAGGAAACCAAAGAGAGAAAGCTCTCACAACGTCCATATTCTACTTCGTTCAAATCATCAGTGTCCCACCTCGCGCAGTGGACGCGGCGTTTACGTCACAAGGGTGTGAGCGCTTCTCAACTCATCAGACGTTTTGGAGCGGCATCCAAAACAGCAGCAATTATCAACGAGGCATTCGAGTCTTTGCATCCACAACGTCGCACCATTCCATATCGTGATAGTGCACATCACACAAAATGAGAAAGAGAGAGTTTGATCAGCTGGCAGTTTGTGTACATCATCGATGCCGCTGTTCCTGCATCATCTTCTGCTAGGCAACCAGTGTTGCAGTCGTGTCAAGCTGTGTAGCCAATCATCTGCGACCGAACGTCCCTGCTGTGATAAGTTACCTGTGGATGTTGGGCTTGCCTGTGCTCATCAAGATCGGACGATTTTGACAGGCATCCAAATATCTCGCCACCTATACATCACGATGGGCCTTGGACTTCGTCAAGGCATCTCAATGCATGGCATCTTGTTATCGTGTTTCGAGTTTAATCGGAACATCTCACCTTGCAATACTTCTTCATGGGTCTTGAGCTTCATCGAGACATTTCTCACAAATATGGTTCTTCACTTCAAGCTTCGTTGGAACATGTCATCCTGTTCTCAGTGAATCATCATGGGTTTTGCTCTTCGGCAAGACATCTCGTTGCACGGAAAGAATTCTGTCGGTTTTGAACCTCGACGAAACATCTCACCGTGCTCAGCATATTAGACGTAGCTTGGCTCTCATCAGGATGTTTTGCCGAGCAGCGTCATCTTCTAGTCATCAGTTAGTTGCAAAAAATCGCCCCCAAAGGCGTCAATTGAAATCATCATTGGAATGATCATTGGTCAGACTGACCAAAGGAGGCGGAATGTTCAAAATTATATTCTTTTTATATTCAAATCATTCAAGTGACTCATACGTTCAGGCGATCAGTGATTCTATTCGTTACTCAAGGTATGGTTAGGTTCCTGTTGCTCGCAGCCAGCGAGCTCTCTAACGTCAGTAGCAATCGTACGCTCATGCGATACACCACATTGCTTTGTTCGTAGTCCTGTAATATATTTTTTACATCCAGGATTGTCCCGACTTATGTTAATTTTGAACCTGCACCACCGCATCATCCCACATTATCATCGTTTTTGAAACACACTCATTGGCGTCCTTTGTACTCGAGCTCGTTAAGAAGCCCCTTTCTTTCCAAAAGTATACTGACATCGATCCAGAAACACTCAACGACTTGTTACACCAGATGGACTGAACAGCAATAGATGAAGCCGAATCTGATCTGGAGTGAGCCATGAAGCGCTTATGTTGCAGCAATATCGTGGTTTTATTTTCATTATGTTCCTTGAGACTCAATATTATAGTGTCAAGAATTATATTACATATAAAAATATGTCTTCCAAATGTTGAATTGATTTTTAGTCTCTATAGCAAAATAAAGCTTATCTTATCTTATCTTATTGTATCTCACTTTCGGCATTTTCGGGGTTAGGTTGTCGCCTGCTGTGTGCATCAGTATTCCTGTATAAATGGGCGGAAACAAGCGAGGATCTATTTGGTATTTGGACTTATCAGTACCGCTGGTACTACCTCAGGAAACGTCCATAAATTACGTAAGGGTTCTGGGGGGGGGGGGATCTTCCGATTTCTTACGTTTCATATGTGAACCAGCAAGATTCCATTAGATCTTACTAGTGGGGAGGGTGGGAGGGGGCCCGAAACCATAAAATTTCCCCTTGCGTAATTCATGGACGTTCCATTATATCCACTTACATCCAGAACGAATCTTTTATTAAAAAGTGCTCGAGCCTCCTTAATCGATAGCCAGCGCGATTCCTGTTGAAATAATGGTCACCGGCATTAGTTCGATGCAGTAATACCAACATGAATAAATGAGATTATCGAGGATCATGACGGTGTTTTATCATCACAGCTGCGGTTTCTTGAGGATCTTTCATTCACTAGCTATATCTTCAGTTCTCTAGTATCGAATTGATTTACATCAACATGGTTTCCTTTGATCATGACCAGGGAATCTGAGCCCGACAATTGAGATATTCTTATAATTCCACTTCAGTCATGAACTGGACTCACATATATTGGTCAACATGGCTGAGTACGCTTGAGATTAACCTTTAGACTGCCGGCATTTTCCCCAAGAAAAGTAATATCACCAAAGTGAAAATTCATTCATAGAAACACCCGATATGTCACAAGAATTATACAAGGTCCCGAGTGGCTCATATATGGGCAAATCTCACGAAGTATGCGGTTTGGCCGAACAGACCTATTTTCACGTTGTCAGAAGAACAGTCGCGTTTTTTCCGACGCTCGCATTGAATCATTTCGAAGATTTGCTCATATTTAACAGTTCTGCATCATTCAGAAGTCCATTACTTGCTATAGAAAGGTACTGGGAGACGCTCTTTCGTGACAAAATCGCAATTTTTGACCGAACAGGGCCATAATTCTCGCACGTCTTAGCTTCCCACAGGCGGGGCGGTTCACCGATCGGTCTGAAAATTGGATATGTGATGGATTATGATATTTAGGAACATATAATTTTCGCCCGAGGCTGTGCCTATCAATGCGCCAGAGTGGCGATGATTCGTTGGAGCGAACTCCGATTTTACATTTTTTCCCGTATCGCTCTTCTAATGGATGCAGCACTCGAGGCGGTGGATATTTTGTATCTGTAGGGACGATATCTTATTCTACATCCAAGTACCTACAAATCTAGCCCAAGTACGACAGTGTGCTCGATTCCGGACGACGGTGCGGCTTGAAATGAGAAAAGTTATTTTTGCGTAAATGGGGTCAAAAAAATCGTTTCTCGTGTAGCACACGAGAATTTCGATTCCGTTGGGATTTATACCACGTGTAAACTGATATTTCTACCTCAAAAAATGACTATGAAAATTGCCCCTACTACAGCCTCATCCCGGTCGTGATGCGAGGCTTGTGAGGATTGACAAATGACGAAAATGAGCTATTGGCGCCTGTGGCACATCTTCATTTTGTACCACAGACCTTCAGAAGATACTGTAAACTATTAAACTTATCTCCTTTCCTCTATTCCAACACCAAGGATGCCATGGATTCACATACACATGAGCCAATTAGAATGACGGGAATATGAGGCTCCCATCCAAATACATGGGAAAATCTTCTACTCCCTCACAAATCCACGGCGGAGCTCCAAAATGATTTACGCAAGTATTTCGTCATTGTTTGAGCATTACTTGGACCAAACAAAAGTTCATGGGAGGTGTGCTGCCATTCTGGAAATTCTCGAAATTTCAAAGTCGAAATCGCATAGTTCCTGAGATTTGCCCATATATGCCAAGCCGGCAGCCTAAGGGTTAATTTTTTTTCGTTAGCCATGTCTCGTGCAAAGTATATTGGCATGGCCTTGTGTAACCAATCGATCATCCTGTCAATTGTCTACCATGAATACGCGAGCGCAGGCTAGTTCCATTAAGTCTGTTGATGAGAGGAGTTGATGCAACTGTCCACCAGCGGGACTTTGGCCTTGCCGTCTAAGGCGTTCAACTTGTATAGATCTGAACAAGCGTTGGTCTGAGTCTCCGTCACGGTACTGTATGAGTCGACCTTCTTTTGGAGTTAAAATACCGAAATGCATCAATGAATCCACGTAAAAGTGGCATTCCTTGTGGGAACCCGCCGATTCACATAGCCTCCGTAGCATGGATAGCCTTGACTATAATTCGGTAATTCAGTGGAAATTGAATCGTGAAAATCATCCAGAACAAGGTTGCCCTACACGGTTATCTTTGCCGTGTAACCAATTATCAATTCACAGCTCTATCGAACGTGACAAACGAAGGAGTGATCTGGATATTGTTCACCCGATAAACGAATAATCATTCGCACCATGATCGATAACCGCAAACACTTGGTCCTAAGCCCGCACGTGATATAAAGCATCAGCCAATCGGGTCTGGGGTTAGACCGCGGGGAGTCACACCAAGAAGAAGATATAAAACAATATTAGAAGCCCGAAAAAGAAGAATGGGTGGCGTGCACCACGTTACATGAACATAGGTAGAGTTAGATTGATAAAATAAATGAGATATATAAATTACACACGGGTCGGTAAGCTGTCGTAAATTGCAATAGAACCGATAGAATAATCATCAACCGAGTCACCTAGAGGTCATAATGAGATTTCTCACAATTTTGATTATGTATAAATATTCTGAGGATGCATTTTTGGACAGAAGGGTGGTATTTATACTACTGAAAATCCCGTAGACTATAGAACCCGATCAAAAACTCAGAAAACGTAGAATGTTGTTTGTACAGTGACGAGCCATTTTTACCATTTTGAAAATTTAGCCGAACGATGTTTCGAAAGTGGTCGGGAACGTCGGAGACTGCAGATAGACCTCAATAACCATACAAAACATCTAGGTATGGCATAAACAAGATAATGGAACCTTGAGATTTGATTCAGATGCACGAAATTCAGTATACTGACCCTGGGTCCTGCAGAACCCACTAGGCGCCTATGGATTAATGTTAGTCCGTTAATACTAGTTACAAAACTCCGGAATCATCTCCTTTTTCAGACTATCTAATAAGAGTCGAGGAAAATCATCAACGTCGAAGAAAACGAGCTCCGTGAAAAGTGCTCTTGTCACTAGTAGAATGATTGCGAAGATCCTCAGCTTCCGAGAATCCTTCAAACCCTACACACATGCATATTCGAAGTTGCCCAAAGCTAACCATTCGCGGTTCGTTCTACCTTTTCCTCTCTCGCATTATCCATGCACAGAAAAGCAGGAAGCGGGCGTCCGACATAAATGCGAAACGTGCGCAGCTGGCGGCCCTGTTTACGCGCACTTTGCGGTCGGGAAAATTTTTTTGCTTCCAAACCTACCCAACCCCCGTCTATCTCCTCCTTTTACCTCCTTACTCAGACTCTAGTGCATGTATTTGAGAGCCCGGGCAGATGTTTCCGCAAGGACCTAGCTGACTCTCAAGTACATCCTGCGAGCTCAGCGGCTACTCAGCTTTATCTACATGCACGCATACATGCATACATTCAAGTTACGTAACCCTTCAGAGTGGAGCTCACATATTTTTCAAGTGAGATATGTGTTGGTGTCTATAGATATGGCAGACTGAAATATGTATACATATATCCGAAAGCCTGATTTTCAGCAAGCGATGATGAGGTGGCAGAGTAGATATATAACGCTCGAGCTGGACGTGATTTTGGAATCAGTGTTGCGGTAAATTGCGAGCAAGCCAGATGATGGCAGGGATGGAGTGGTACAGCCTGGACGGGTGATGCGAAAAATCGTGCTTGATGAGGCCGCTGCTTTCTATCTGCACGGTTGAATTTACACGTGATATGGCTTGTGCTCAGTTGGCATTTTGCGAGATGGCTACCAGAGAAGAGCTCGAATTGGGGGGAGGTGATATCTAGGGTTGATTGGACGATGACATTTCATTGATTTATTCTGATTGGGAGGAATGATTACAAATGTTTCATAGGATTACGAGGTTTCCACAATTTTTTGCATTTCATAAATATCGTGTGAGTACCGACTTATGACCAAGATTTAGTTTAGGTTGAACGCTAATGTTGACTAGGTCTTCTATTAATTTAGGATCTCAGCTCCAAAATGGACTATGGCACGGAACTGATTCTGAAATCGTGGTATTGCTCAGTTACTGGCACCAGTCCTATTAAAGAAACATAGCCAAACCCTTGTTACTGAAGAAAACCGGCTGAAAGGCTGAGTTGGGCTTGACTTGCGTGAAACCTTTCCTCCTAGCGCCTTGAAGAGCCGCAGGGCTCATATTTAATGAGGAGCAAAACAAAGTCTTTTTAACAAGTTTTGGGAGATTTTTGGTTGAGTGATTGAAATAATAGAGGAATGATTATTTTAATAATAATAGAAAGACATGCAACTTGGATGTATTGTTTATCTTCAATGTCTTATTTGTGTTCCAATATAGTTGGAAATGCAGAATTTTTTTCTTTAATCCATGGCAAAACTTACAAGAAGTACTTTGAACCTTTGTTTTAGCCTTTTCAACTCAAGGAGTGCTCTGAGTTAGCGTCTTATTTTTCAAGAGGCTCAAGATCCGTTTTGATGCCTTGACTTGTTTTGATCTGATCTAAGCTCCAGATCTTGACGCGCCCAGGATTTGGGCTCATCGTGGATGCAATTGTAATTCAGTGTGAATCTCAAATAAACTCTTGAACCTCTACCCAAACTGACCAAATTTAGAGTTGAATTCGGACCTGAGAATTGGCTTTGATTCAAAATCAGATTTTCTCAGAGTTCAAATCCAGGACTTGACTCACACTCACAACTAGACTCAAGAGTTTTTTCACACTACAAGACCAAAATCCGAGGTTAGAATCGCACTGATTTTTGTTCACAGAAATCTCAAAATCTTCTCCAATTTGGGCTAAACGGCGAGCTATCCAGGCCTTGTAATCATCTTACTTGGCCTGGATAACTCTTCGTTCAGCCCAAATTGGAAAAGAAATCGAAGTTTTTGTTTTTTAATAAATAATTTTAGAAAACTTTCAAATTGGCACATTTTTCTTCACAAGAACCGCGGAAGTAGAAAGTAACCGCGGGCAAGTTATTCTCATTCATCACCGATAGTCTTGGGATTAGTGAAAAATGACGAGTTATCCACCACAATTCAGATGATAATACGTAATGGACAACTCGTCTCAAACTTCATATTATCAAAGTTTTGAATTACATCTAGATGCAATATATTTTATTTCTATACCCGGGTTGCACGGCGACCGCATCGCCTTAAGATCTCATCTGAGCCCTGCCTCAGATTCGGATCCTGATTGTCAATCCATTTCCAATTCAGGGTGAAGTCCGAGTCTGAATTCGGATTTCAATCCGGGATAATATCTGAATCGGGAGTGGAATTCGAATCTCAAGTTGGACACTGGGTTCAATTCTCATACAGATTTCAATCAAGGTTTACGTCTATTCATTTGACTCCAAGTGGGATCTGAAATTGGGATTCCATTCGCAATCTTACTCAAATTTGATGATTGTGTTACTAATCATAATTTGAGGTTCATGACTCGTTAGTTCGAGATAATTTCAAAAAATAATGGTGTGTTATTTTGGATATCTATGGCAGAGACAAAAAATTTGTATAATGATTCAGACCCCTAAAGAGTTTGAACATTTCAACTGTGTAGCGTTCACTATATTCCAAAGACTCACACTGAATCATTGTATTATCTGTGCTCCTTCATGGATCATAATATAACAGTGAGCGTCGCATTAGAAAGAAAATTTCTCGGGATGGTTTTCAAAACTGCAGCCAATACATGAACCAGTGATACCATAATTTTGCGTGACAAGTCTTTGACCCCGTGTGCCCGCAGAGAAAATTTATTGCTCTTTGAAGTTCAATATCCGTGCAATATTTCGAAAGGATTGGGCACATACAGAATTTTGGATCATTGGAGATAATAAGGGAAAATTCGATGGATTTTACGAAGGGACGTTCAACAGGATCAAAGCCGTTTTTATCGGCTCATTGATTGTGAATGGACTGATTCCATCAAAAATGTCGACCCCAATATGAACTCATCTGGACGATAGAGCTTGAACGATCTCATAATACCCTTTAGGTCTTAATTTTCAGACCTGCGGCAGCAAATATGCACGAGTGGTCACCTACACATCGATTCACCGAGAAATGCTCGAAAAATTGCCCACAGGAAAATCTCAGAGAGGCAAAATTGCAGCGAATGATGGGATTCATAAAGCCGTTGGGATCGCTCAAGCTCGAGCCAACTGTACGTTAATATTCGCGCACTCGAGATGAGCAGTATCTCTCGCGAGTTTTCCATTTTTTTCCCTCCGAGAGCTTCTCATCGAACATGGGTTGAGTGAGAGATGATGTAGAGAAGAGGATCAAGTGTGCAAGATCGGATCAAAATTCAGCGGGGAGTAAAAGGAGGACATAAGGAGAGCTCGAACTTGAGATATTGGGACACAATTGAATAACCGTGGGAATGGATGATCAAGGGCTCAAATTAATATTAAGATTTAGTTCATTCACTCAAAATTAATTTCAGATTGTTCATTTGTTATGGGTTATGGGCATGAAAATTCTTTATGTTGAAAATGTATATACTGCACGAATCCATGAAGTATCTTCAAAACCGATGCCAGGGGGAGCAAGTTGTGAGAGAAGAGCTTAGGAATTTGTATGATGTCCATCCTTCGTTGATGTCATGCAGAATTTTTATCAGTGAACTTAAATAATTCTCAATTTTTCAACAGTTTCCATCAGACTGACGGTCTCTTGGAAGTTGATGATTCGGGCTAAAAATGTGACATAACAATCTGCCAAACACATGGGCCTAGCAGTATGGGCCTAGAAACTTTGTTTTAACCGATAAAGGAATTATGTAATGTCAACAAAAAGTTTTAAGTCTCAAACATTCAACAAATGCGTTGAATGAAGATTGCAGATTGAAGTTCCCCATCAGCCATGGGGTATTTTTGGGATCAAGTGATTGTCTGCAGACAATCATTCAATTTTAAAAGTTTCACATCATTCCAGATTCCATCAAGATCCTGTTCACACCAATCAAGTATCAAATACCGACCACCATTGAAGATTTCCCAAAAATATCTCGTCCACCAGGGAAAATTCTAATTTATTCGTTCGTACCCAGAACACGTGAGCAGGAAACTAACCTTTAGCACTAGTATCTAACAAGCCTCGAGGAAGCTTTGAAATTCTATCAATCAAAATCGAAGCCCGAATGACCACGAGACTCGCTTTCAAATTGGCTTCCCGGAAATTCGGACGCTAGTCTCCATCGCATTCTCAACTGCTTGCGGTGGCGTGCCATCGTTCGATACGTATCACTCATTAGAGACAGGGCCTCCCAAATTCCAAGGTGCCAAAACCTTCCCTTTCCACATAAGCTACGCCCTATGGATGTAATTTACGAGCCTGTGGCTTTTCGAAATCCAGAGATGCTGTGCATACATCTTCGATCGTAGGACAAAACGTGACGCGCAAGGGACTCGTGTGAATTGTCATATTCAGGTGTGGAACTGAAGTGCGGTGATTACACGTAAGGTAAACGTATCAAATTTGTTACCTGTTTTTTATATTGTCCAGATCCAAGATCTTGGCTACGCGCATTTGCAGAACTTTCTACGCGATTTTTTTCGAGATTGTTATGTCCAAGCGGTTATAAGAGCGAATATGTATTTCTCATTAATTATAGCCACTGAGGTTCAATTGATATACTACAATCAAATTTTACTTTTTGTAACCTCTTATTGCTAGTAACTGAAAGCAATGTGAAACAAAATGAATCTTGGCTCATTCAATTTCCGGGTTTGACACGAAATTGATTTTTGAATTTCGGTACATTTCGGAACGGGGGGTCAAACTTATGTGATAATTCTGGAATTGATCCCCGTTCATCTAGAATGTACAGCAAAAAAATTATCGCCTACATCTCCAAGATTATCACAGAAGTTTGACCCCCGATCCGAAATGAACCGAAATTCAAAAATCAGTCTCGTGTCAAACCCTGTTTTATTTGACTCAAATCTTTCAAAAAACTATACTAAGTGGCCTTTTGGTGATTGATACTGGGCAAGAGTCACTTCTACTTAATTTTCATGATAATCTTATACTCCACGGAGACAGATCCTTACTTATCGTCCGTTCCCCATACACTTTTGTATGTCCGTGAAATCCAACTTTCAACTAATCTTACACAAAGAATATTGTTCGAAAAGTGCCCACCTCACTCTTGTTTCAATCAATACGTTCATAGATTCGAATATGACCTAGGTAGACACTTCTTTTCGTGTACAGCTTGAGATAGGCAGTGATGGTAACAGACATACCCAAAGACTGGAATATTACCTCATAAGTTACATCTTTTTACTAATTTTATATTCAATTGTGCAGTAGATGCACGGGACAAAATAGTTTGTTGGATCCACAAATGTCTGTTTGCGAAATTTGTATGTGTTGGTTTGATAAACTAGTATGTAAGATCCACAAACTAATGATTTGTGAATCTAACAAATGTGTGAGTGGTTAGATTTACAAACACGAGAAACGGACCATTAGCGCAAGTTTTCCCGACACTCAAGGGCAGGATTGTTCTGGTAACCGTGGGAAGTTACCGATAGTTCTAGCCCAGAATCTGACAATTTTCAGTAGTTTCCATGGCACAGTACATATACACAAATGTATATACATCGGCAAAAACTCCGTATATAATGGGGGATACGTTCCGAAAAAATTTACCGCGAATACGGGAATGAATTTTCGAGTGCAACATAATTTTTGAGTTTGTGAGATTCAATCTTTACAAACAGAAGCCTGTTCTGGTTACAAATTTTACAAGCTCTGTTTGTAAATGCAGAAAATTTAAATCTCCCGAACAGGTGGTTGTTTTGCCAGTTTGTATTTCTTGGTCTAACAAACTATTTTCTTCCGGTCGGATAATCATGGGATTCAACTAGTGGACTTATGCATGATCCATTCGATTATTCACAATGAGTTAACCCAAGTGTAAAAAGATTTTCATATACTTTTTATAACAAGTCAATGAGAGCCTGCCGATCTCGTTCAATTAAAATCCAATTTATTCTCATTTATGCGCTTTACCCATGCTTTGTTTACTTTTTCAACGGACCAGGATGATTTCACGCTTGGTCAAGCACGCCAGTAATTACATTATCCTATTCGAACTGACTCTAGCCCTCTGGGTAATCGATTTTTGTTGAAGGTAAATATTCCACTCACGTTAAATCGAGCAATTTTACATGCCTGAGGACTGGCGCTTGACCGAGTGTTGAAGTTTTAGTTGATTCGAATTTAATCTTGCTGTCCGTGCTTATACGATATCTTTCATTAAAAACTCATCGACGTAAATGTTTGTTAACTCGAAACTACTATCGAGAATGTCGACAGCTCTCAGAAGCAACTCATGCATTGATGATGGAATCCCTGATCAAAGATGGAACGGTATTTTGGCTTGTCCGGCTTTTTTGCATGAGATTCTTTTTGAATAGGTACAGATGGTTTATTTTGGGCATGAGCCTGGTCGGTAGCAGATTTTGTTTCATAATTCCTTGTCGAATTGAGAGGGGAGAATCAACGGCTGAGACGGGGTTCTCTTCTTTATTTCTTTTGGAAATGAAACGATACAGGACACTGATTCTTTGAAAAATCTCCTGTTTCCAAATTGCCCCATATACCGAACTCAGAGGTGGGCACTCACTACAAATATTTTTTTATGTTCGCCATGTTACAATATCAGAAAATGAGTGAATTTGATCAACCTCTAATAACCTGAAATTAAATGTGATTCTTACATATTTTGAACTTGCACAGCTAAGAAATCACCCAGGACTTTGCATACTGATACAAAGAATGTTTGATTCAACCAATTTTTTGGAAGACCTGCGGAGCTCATTCTTTGGGCATCTAATACTCTAATTTGAAGCGATTTCATGTGCACGGAGATGATTTGTATAACAAGAAGACTAACTTCTGACTGTACCCAACATGGTTTCATATGGTAATTTTGAATGGGTGCGTGGTCAGACTCTCTTCTCATCATCGAAAATGTATGAATTACGTCAAAATAGGACGGGATCAGTAATTTAGACCGAGAAAAATGATTCATATGTGGTTGCGCAGCGATACAAACGAATAGAACCAATTTTATTCATTTAATCACCTATGTATATTGTTCTTAGTAACGGAGATCGATTGCGTGCACCCTTTTGTAAACTCTCAAAAATTACTTTTTGAGGAAATTCAGATTACTTTGCTCCAGTTGGTCAGAATCAGACGTACTTGAACTCATTTCAAAGGGTTTGGTACAAACTCATGAGCTGAATCATATTGAAAAATATTGAGGTAATTCGCAGTTGTTACCTCGTCATTGTGATGACGGAAAAATTTAATCACGGGGAAAACAAATGATTTCGCACCATACATTTTAGGGAGAGATCAATACTTTTGAATTCCAATCTCAGTTTATTTCCGGGATATATTTTCTACAATTATTAATACAAAGCAGTACTATGGAAAGCTATTCGTAGAATATGCGCTCACTCTACAATTATTAGAAACCAGAACATATATCAGTAATAAAAAGTCCTTTAACTGGTGGAGGATTATATTGTAGTTGGATAACTTTAACAATCTAACCCTTGAATAATTTCCGAAACTGAGTTACGATGCCTCAACGTAGTGTGCACGTGATTTTTTACTGCTCATCCAAAAAGTGTCATGGTCATAGCACTGTGATTTACTTCCGAAATGAGTATCATTCCTCCACATTAAAGAAAAGCATGTCTCTTCATCACGATCAAAGGCATATCCCATCGCAGTGGAAATTTCAAAAAAAAATTCAGCGAATGTTATGTCTTTAGAATGTTCTCTCCCATTGCGACTAAATCTTTTCAATTTGAACACATTGTGAATTATTTCTCCTATACCATGAAGTTTCTTTTGACGCCAAGATTTGAATCTGCTCTCTCCACCACTTATTGTTAGAATGTCACCATTACGCATAGTATACAACATGAGAGTCTTAGACGGTGGTGGTATCTTTATCGGAAATTGCCTGAATCCAAAATCATTTTTAATGTCTTTTTGTTGGCAATTCCAAATTTCAGTTCTTGAGGGTACACAAGAGGTCGTTCTTCCATTTGCAGTTGAACAGCCACATGAAACTTTTCGATTGACAAAATTTTGAGGATCACAGTACATTTCTTTACACAAACCGGTCTGCCAATGCAATAGTTGCTCTTGAGATTGAATTTCCTTGGTATTTTTAGAATACATGAACATACTGTGAGTATGTTTCTCAGATCTAAAATCACCTGCACCTACAGGTCCAAAAGATCTGTGACCGTTTAATCTGAATATTTCTTGAGCCAAATCAAAATTGGATGTATAGGGATAAGTGATTTGGAATTTTTTCTCAAAAGTCATAATTTCGATTGAATCAATGAATTCTTGTAAAAAAAGTATTCTACCATCTACGGGACTAATTATTACGGGAGATCCCATCGTGTTTCCCTCACTTGTGCTATTGTTCTGGAAATTAATCACCGCAAACTTGATATACATGCCAACGATTATTTCGACACCATTTACGTGCTTAACTCGTCTTTTTGAACGCGTATCGTATTCTATCCAGACTACGACAAAAATATCTTCTCCAAAATGAAAGACTTTGAGATAGTCTATAACAATTTTTGAAGTCTTGGAACGAGTTTTCATTTGAAATTGATGTGTATTCCATGTTGTACTCTTGTCCTCGAACGAAGTCTTACCCAAACAAAAATTGCAATCCTTGACGGTTGTATTTTTTTGTTGAGGCTGACAGTCGACATACCATTGTTTAAGCTTCTGAATGCCGAGACTAGACTTGAATAGCTGATCGGCGTTTTCTGGTAATTTTGTCACCGTTGATACCTTCGTTGTTCTTGATGAAGAACCAAATGTCAATAGTGTAAATATGAGCCCAAACGAAGTAAGTTTGGTATTCATCCGTAGTGCTGTTTTGTTCAATCAGTTGATGTAACCTTCTTCACTTTATTGGAACACGAAAGGACTTAATGATGATTTCTCCAGAAAGTACTGATATAGTCCCGATTAAGTATTGGAATATGTTATTGAATATCCAAAATCCAGGTTGGAGAGCAACTCGTTCACCAATGACTAAGTTAAAACTCGCACTAAACGCGACTAACCGAATTTGATAGTAGTTATAGTAGTTTAAATTTGTATTTGACACATTTATTTTGTAATGGAATCATTGACACTCACAGTACAAATATTTGTCAAGCCTCATTGCGGAAACCCAACCAATAAAAGTGTGTAATATTCGTGCGAAGTGGAATAATTCATGCAGAACAATGAAACGGGAACGAGTTTCATGATACCTTAGAATGACGAAATTTAGAACAAAGTTTGTACTAAGACTCTTCCTGTTTTTTCATCTAATTTGTCACTATGTTCGGTTTAAATTACTTAAACTAAGATCGGCTGACTAACGGATAACTGAATGTCTCATCTGAATTGTGTTTTGGTGGATTTCAATTCCGAAATATTAATAACTGAGAAAGTATTGTCGAAGAAACATTCTCAGTCTCAGTAGAGGTATAAGGTAAGTGTACCCAACTTGCCCCCATTGAGCCATTATCTCAATAACTTTGTTCTACTTCAACAACTTTCAACGTGCGTTAGCTCATTTTGAAGCTTGTCTCATAACCCTCAAAATGAGTTAGAGTACGTTCAATTTGAACCAGCTGGAGCCAAATTGTGTTGATTCTCCCAAGTGGTGATTCTTGAGAGTTTACAAAAGTGTGTACCCAACTTGCCCCCATTAGGCCTTTTTCTTAATAACTCTGGTTTACCTCAATATTATCCAACGCATCTCATTTTGAAGCTTGTTTTAGGACCTTCAAAATGCACTAAGCTACGTCTAATTTTGATGAATTGGACCCGAACTGTCTCAATTCTTCCAAAATAAATTGTAGAAATCGGCGATAGAGTGTTTTTATCGCCGTGCACGCACATTTGGGGCTTCTCACCGGTCCAAAACACTGTTTCCTTCCTATTTTGGTGTGATAAACACGTTCTGAGTGGTAAAAAAAGTCGTACTGCACGCCCTTTCGAGATAAACACATGGAGGCATGATGGGTACACTCCGATGTTGGCATCCTTGTTCACAAATTGTCTCCTTATTTTGCACATAAATTAGCTCCAGATCCGAATTTTGCAACTTCAAAGAATGGGTTGGACTGACTTAAACTGATTTTGGAGGACTAAAGGGTGCTCGTGCAAAGAATATCAAAGCACGATCATTTTAGCGAATTTGTATATTTGCAACGTTTCGTCAACGATTTCTGTTGACCTCATCAGGCTGGAAGAAACACATCACAAATAAACGTCGGTTGAAAAACGATCACAATATTTCACAGATTTTCACAAATTTATAATTACCACTATTGGAAGATGTTATGAGTGCATTTTTACATGTACAAATTAAAATATAAGTGTAGACTCAATAGAGTCTAACTTGTCATCGTTCGACTAATATCACACACTGATCGCTGGTGTCACACATACAATTTGATATACTCATTACAATTAAAGCACTTGGACGGGAAGAGAAGGAAGGGGGGAGGCATGGAACTCTGATCTCGCAAGCTAAACAAAGATGGAAATTGATCAGCTATGCGGTTGTTGCTTGAATAGATCACAATATATTCGATTCAAATTTCTGACGTCCTCTTTCAAGTTGATGTTATGACTGTCGGAATTGATAAATATCATTTCAGAAAGAGTTCTCTTATAGAAATTCGACTCTTCATCTAGGATTTTAGCTTTGGACCAGTTGAATTCATGATTGAGATTCTTTATATGCAGAGAAACGACCGAGTTGGGATTGTTCAGTTTTCTGTGCTCTCCAATCCTCACCACAAGACTTCTTTTTGTTTCACCAACATAACTCGCATCGCAATCTTTACAATGTATCTTATAAATTACACCTGTTTTCTCAAATTTATTCAATATTAACCAACGGGGACGATTCAAGTATAGTTACAAGTTGTTCAAAGAATGGGGCTTGAAGTATTTGGAACAAGGAATCGAATGCGCCGAGGTACGTTGAAATTGGTTGAACTCAAAAAATTTGGCACTAATTTTACTGATTGTGAGCGCGATACCTTCGGTGTTTTCTCAGCTAAGCAATCACAAAAATAGGAAAATCACCTTAAATTTTCTGGAGAACGCAGGAATGATTCGGGGTCGACGCAAACTACTCAATTTTTCATACTTTGGCGTAACAAACGTGAAAAAAATTGTGAGGGGCCAAGGAGTGCCCATTCCTGAAATCGGCATATGGGAGCAAGTTAGGTACAGAGGCAAGTTGGGTACACTTACCTTAGTAACACTGAATATCAGATTCATCTATTAGTTCTAATCTCATGCCTTCACAGATCTAGATTATCAACGAGGATCCATATCTTTGAAGAGAATTGAAAATTTCATCCGAATGCAAGAGATTCGTTCGTGGTACTATTTTTAAAATAATTGCGCACTATCGTTCGGAATGAGGTAATCACAAAAATGTCATAGAATGCAAGATCTTCTTCCCGATATTCACTAAAAATGTTCCAATCTCAGTTGTTGACAGAAATCTATCAAACATGGTTAGCATCATATCACTAGCACTTTCAAGGGACTTTCACCCCCTTTTGGTGACAATTAACTCGGAAGAATGGAAAGTGTTCGCAGCGTAAGTGAAAGTGTGAGCTTATTGTCGATTTGTAAATCAGTGTTCATTCTATTATATGTTCATTAAGTTCAAAAGACAATATTCTACACCAGTTTGGATGAATTAATCTCTAAATCATACAAAAGTAGAATTGAATGCCAGGAAATTGAAGAATCATGATATGTGGAATGGGGGAGAATTTTATTCATAACTGACTACTTGATGGATTACCCTTGAATGATCACGTGAGGATCTTGTGATGTTAATACAACACTATCAGTATAATTTATACACTTTACATCATATTCTACTATTGACTAGCAAATATTCTGGCTCCTATAGGCTACTGGTAAAATGACGATTGTAGACGTTTTCCATAGAAAATGCGTAGGTTATTTGATTGCGTTTGGAAAAACCTTGAGATAGACGTCAACGATCGAAACCACGATGTAACTGTTTCTACGATGCGTGTAAATTTATTTCAACATCTTTAATGGATATTCTAATATCCTCCATCAAATTCCTACAATATTTGTTCAATATTTTGGTAATTTCATGTTCAGCTGCCCAAACATCATTTATCAGTTGGCGCTCAATGCTGATCTCTTTTCTACCTCAGGAGAGTGGTGCCCATTGCAAGATTCAAATAATAGAATCACGAATTGGTGAAAATATGCTTTTGATGAAGAAATACGAGGAGGAACTCCTTACAAGGCCAAGTTCATGCGTTAGAATAGACGAGCGTGTTCTATCTATGTTATTATTATTCAGACATGGTAATAGATTCTAAGTCAAGTGATAACTAATAGTATCGCATAATGCATGGCGCTCGCGAATCAGTATTCAGCAAAGATCCTTTTGCAAATTCATCATGAAATTCTGTGGGAAATGTTTACAAAAATCATTTGCTTTGCAGTTCTAGAACCCGAACAGTCTTCTCAACTACGGTGTTCAGATTTCCTTCTCGACTAAAAGAAGAATCATGGGACCGTGAGTCGTGAGATCTCCTAAAAAATCAATCTCGAGGAAGGATGGGTTTTTCCGCAAGGGAAAAAGTTTCCGCTGATATCAATGAAGGAATGCGTTTGTACGAGAGCTGTTGGATTAACAAGGAGCGCACCATGTCTTCGTAACACTAATCTTGATGAAATTCTGGGAAATGTTTCGTTTTAGTGAGGAATGGAGGTATCTTCAAAGAAGGCCTATCGGAACTTACCCTTAGAGATACCTCTATTTATCATCAAAACGAGACATTTTCCAGAATTTCATCAAGATTGGTGTCCCGAAGATCTGGTGCTCTCCTTGTAAGTGCGCTTCTCAAAAATCGACCAGGAAAATTTTTTCCTGATTAAAAATGTCCCCCTCGAGCTATGAAGGTGGGAAAGGAAATGATAGGAAACACTATAAATTTGGCGCAAAAACTCTCAGGATATAACGAAGAACATGGGCTCTAGGAGCGCCTTTTGTTGGTTGACAAGGTTGTTTGAGAAGTTATAGACAAATTTTGCGAAGAGATGAGTCTCTCTCGACTTCATAAGAAGAATACGAAAAAGATGGAAGAGCCGAGTTTTGAGTTCGCTCAAAGATTTTAGTTTTCATAAAAAGTCAAGATTGAATCTCAGGAATCCGGCTCTGATAGTTTCAACCTTTCCAATACCAATTTCGTGAAGGTTTTCAAAATAACCACTGGACATCACGAATTCAATCGTTACTTCATAGTAAATTCTCAAGTAAATTGAAGTCTCAGAAAACTGAACCATACAACTGATTACTCTGGTTACCACCTTCCCGACATAATTCAACCTCCTAGCAGACCTAACCTCACTCAAATCCTACCCAAATCTTAAGTTCTATAACGACCAACTTGATTAAAATTCTACTCTCAGAATCACTCTACCTTGCCACTTACCCAAAAACCCTTCCAACGCTCTACAAGCCTCTTCAAAACCAGAATTTTCACTCTGTCAGAACGTAGAAGAACAAGCAAAGGGTGACAAGGCTTGCAGTAAATTAGATCGAACAGAAGAGTGAAGGGGTTACCATTTCGGAGTGAGTTGAATTTCGTAAAAGCTTACGTGAAGTACGAGAAAAGCTCAACCTACTGTAAGGGCATATAATAAGAGAAAGACAGAGTAAGAGAGAAAAGGATTCGTGTAAGCCAGACACGTATGATGCATCATCTTACACACTTGGTTCTAGCAGCAGTAGTAGTAGTAGTAGTAGTAGGCAGCAGAGTCTGACGTTTCGCACGAATAAGCTTTGTCATAATAATCAAGCGAAACGCGTATGGCACGCGCTCTTCTCAAACGGAATTCTGCAAGTTTCGTATGTATATATTAGATATATATATATATATATATATATATAGTATCCATGTATGATATATTATGAGAAAATGTACGAGTGTTGGATTATGAATTCTCGAGTAACATTCGTAGAAAGTCGAGAGGAGTAGGCAACTTTTGGAAACCCGGTCTATGTTTCCTGAGACTGCAATTGCTGAAGTACAGAGTGGTGCAAAAGAAGCAAGGATAAAAAGCAAATATGAGACTGGTGAGGTTCTGATCTCACTTTGGTATATAAAAAGAAGCGAGATCTTTTTACCTTGTTGAGCACAAAAGTGTGTGGGCAATTTTATTGAGATTCGGAGATGCAGTATTGCTTGACTCTATAGTGTCCTTCAATAAGAGGATATAGAAAAAGAAAGAGGTAAAAGGTGACTGAACTCTATGTGTATGGTGAGATACGCAACTCTTTTACTTGAGAAAATTGAATTCTCTGGAAGTCTGGGAGCTACATATGTATTTGCTTTGGGCTTTCAGCAAGATTGAAGTTGCAGTTGTTTTCTTGGTCATTGAAGATTCAAATTTGAAGATTGTTTTTGTTATACAGGCTGTCGAGTGGACTTGCCTGTAGTAATAAGATTTAGGAAATGGTGTAACGTTCAGAATTTGACTCTAAATTTTTGAAGCTTACATCATGCATTTAGTAGTTTTTTTTTTTTCAGATAATTGGAGACACACCAAGTAGGTCGAATATTAAATCATCATCATGGTGATTGACTATCAACTCGTCGTACTAACAAAAGAAGCATCGACCTTGATCACCCCGAATCCGGATCAAACTTCGAAAATTGTCTTGTTTTGACAGGGAATTAAGGTTATCTCTAAAGATGAAGTACTCTAGGCCCTTTATCTCAAGATACAGCTATGGATATTGGCATTGCTCATATGGGGTCGTATTGATATGACTCATATATGATGAATTCCACGCCAAAGCGACCTACGGAAAGGGGTCATCTCTCAGATTCTTTTTTAACCTTTTTCATTCGATTCTATGGCCCAAAATAGGAACTTCGGACCACCTATGAGGCCCAGAAAAAATTTCTCCCCTCCATTGCACGCACATCCGTCAACAGACCGAAAATTTATCGTGTAAAAATCGATGCTCTTTTATTCACGAAAATGGGAATATTTCGAGTTTTTGAATAGCTATTGATTTGCGGGTTGCGGTATCTGAAAGGGCATCAAAAAACCTATCAAAAACGTGGTGGAAAATTCCTTCTCTGTGATTTGGGGGCCTCCTGGAGGCAAAAGAGTGTTTTTCACTAAAATGTTGATTTCTCAAAAAGCCATTTTTTGTATTTTCTTAAAATCATATATTTGACGTAAAATTTTGCGTTCTTCCGAAAAAAATGGGTTTCAGAGAAGTTTGGGATGATCCAAGTGACTTAAGAGCCATTTTTTGAAAATTCGATCTTTTCGGTTTCAGAAAAAGGCGATTTTCTGCGCATGCGCACGAACGTTAACTTTCGGCGCCACTTCCAATGGAAAGCTGACAAAATTTCCTATAAAATCACTACCTGCAAAAATGAAATTCATGCTCTGAAACGCGATCTGCGAGGATTAATTATGTCGAATCAAAATCACATGGAATTTCAGCCCATTAACGCCTTCGTGGCGCCTGCTGAGATGACACATCCACGAGATCTTCTCGGGACTCAATTTTGAGTACGAAATTGAACTGAAAAAAATTCGGACCACATGGTTTCAACGTAAGATTGTATGAACTTTCAAAATATGCGATGAAAAACCCCGTTTGAGGCGAGCCCGAGGTGCTACATTCAATTTTTCGCAATTTTGAATGTGAAATATCGTATTTTCTGGCAAAAAATTGAATGTAGCACCTCGGGTTCGCCTCAAACGGGGTATTTCATCGCATATTTTGAAAGTTCATACAATTTTACGTTGAAACCATTTGGTCCGAATGTTTTTCAGGTCAATTTTGTACTCAAAATTGAGTCCCGAGAAGACCTCGTAGATGTGTCATCTCAGCAGGCGCTCATGGGCTGAATTTTCTTGTGATTTTGATTCGATATAATTAATCGTTGCATATCCCGTTTCAGTGCATGAATTTCAACTTTGCGGGTAGTGATTTCATAGGAAAATTTGTCAGCTTTCCATTGAAAGTGGCGCCGAAAGTCTACGTTTGTGCGCATGCGCAGAAAATCGCCTTTTTCTGAAACCGAAAAAATCGAATTTTCAAAAAATGGCTCATAAGTCACTTGGATCATCCCAAACTCCTCTGAAATCCATTTTTTTCGAAAGAACGCAAAATTTTACGTCAAATATATGATTTTCAGAAAATCAAAAAAATGGCTTTTTGAGAAATCAACATTTTAGTGGAAAACACTCTTTTGCCTCCAGGAGGCCCCCAAATCACAGAGAAGGAATTTCCGACAACGTTTTCGATAGGTTTTTTGATGCCCTTTCAGATGCCGCAATCCGCAAACCGACAACTATTCAAAAACTTGAAATATTCCCATTTTCGTGAATAAAAGAGCATCGATTTTTACACGATAAATTTTCGGTCTGTTGACGGATGTGCGTGCAATGGAGAGGAGAAATTTTTTTGGGCCTCATAGGTGGTTCGAAGTTCCTATTTTGGGCCATGGAATCGAATGAAAAAGGTTAAAAAAGAATCTGAGAGATGACCCCTTTTCGTAGGTCGCTTTGGCGTGGAATTCATCATATGGGTGATCTAGCCAAAAGTGTGATTCTTTGGGTAAGAATCGTCACAAGGAGTGATTTGGGTCAAAAAATTATTTCAGCCCCAGACGAGTTTTGGTGGGTCGTTACAGTTGGTTTTCACTTGTTTGGACACAAGCAAGAAGTACCTAGAGCTATGTATCTCAAAAGCGGAGGCAGACAGAGATATGTCTAGTTTTAGGTGTCGTAGAGGGGGACGGAATGGTCAGGAACGGAAAGGAAATTTCGCCTCTGAAATTATTTCCATGGCTCAAAAACTAATCGTAAACTCTTCTCCGCATAGAATCACTCTAATGGAACCGAATACAAAAAGAAATTGTCTTTCACAAAACGATGTAGCGCGTTGGGGAGGAGCACAACATGGGGACGGAAAGGATAAATAATTTTGAAAGAGCCTTGTACAACTAGGTTGAACCTTTCCTTGTGAGCTTCCTTGAGAAAGCTGATACTGAGGTCAGCAAAACGTCGCACGAAGGGAGAATCTTCAGAATTTTTGGTCGAAGAATTATAATTCTAGCTACTAAGTCAACTTTTGTCTAAAAATTCCAAAGATATTCCAACAGTGCATTGAATGTGTTGCTAAGAATCAAAGAGTATCCAATGAACCCACCCATCAATTCATGGGAACCCAATATCTTTGAGCCGCCTGGAAACATGTTCATAGTTTCATCAATAAATCACCCAAATTCTCACATCTCCTGAGACGAATTCAAAGAATTACTCCAAGTTGCTTACTCCATGATCAAAATTTATCCAGGGTCACGAGAACCGTATTTGAGCCCTTAAAACACACTATGTCTGAAAAAATGGTTTTTTTCTTTGGAGTGAATCTAGTTCTGTTGAGGCTCCGATTGGATTCAATAGCCATAGGTTTAGAACAGCCGGGCTCATCACTTTTCGCGAGGAATGTTGCAACACTCACTGAGTTGATTGCCTTTATTCGCCCGGAGACAAAAGTTGGACATACAATTACATATGGAACATATGTCAACGGCATTGTGAATGTAAGAAGAATAATTAATACAATGTGACATTTTGGTCAAGGTTATTGCCATGACCACAGGAAGTGATTAGTCATTTAAATCATCAAGAGATGCATAATAGTCAACAAAATTAAATTTTACAATTAGTTATGACTAGGAAGATCAGAAGTAAACATTATTATATACAAAGAGGAATATGGGCACACAAAAATATCACAATATGTCTCAGTCTAGTGACAGAAAAGCAACGCAGAAGTCATCTAAAAATGAGAACACTAATTGGAAAGGGCCCAAGCCTATCAGAGGTGAAAGTAATGACTCTTCTCCACATCAATCCTCTGGGAAGCATGTGTCAGTAAAAAATCTCTCAAGGCCTCCTTGAACAACGATATCTTCCCCAGCTGCCAAAATCCCGGAGGGAGAAAGTTCTACAAATGAGCACATTGGACCTGGGAAGATCTTCTTCCATATTCAAGTCTCATGTTGGGAACTTTGAGCACCCGCTCTTCTAGATCACCCCGTGCGGGGCGTTCGGATTGGTACCTGGTAAACATCGCAACAAGGTAGCCAGGTTCTCCTAAATGCATGATCTTGTGCATTAACAGAGCTGCGAAGTACATTCTCCGTGAATCAGTACCTCACCAACCCAAACGCTACCTAAACGGGGTGATGTGCTCGTCTCCCCTAAGATCAAAAATATATCTCACACATGAATTGTTTAGTCTCTGTTTGTTCGTCCGTAGCGTCAAGATACACGACCGTGCAATAATCTAGGTGCGGCTGAACCAATGACTCGACTAGGCGGCTTCGGAGAGGTCTGGTGATACACCCCCTAAAAAACCGCAATCCGTATAGGGCTCTGTTGACTTTCTTAGTTACTTGGTCAATGTGCGGTTTCCACGTCAATTCACTGTCGAGTGTAACACCAAGACTCACGACCGTATCACTGAATGGCATGAACTTTCCCCCCTGTATCTCAACCCCTGGCAAGTCCATTCTCTTCAGATCTTTGATATTCCTCTCCGAACTGAAGTATATTGCCTTGGTCTTGCCAGCGTTGAGACACAGGCCGGAACTTCTGGCCCACTCGGCAACTAGTCGTCCTATTTCTCCCAGCCGAGCGATGCCTTCCCTGATCTTATTTTTCTCGATTTGGAGATGAATTTGAAGATCATCCGCATAGAATAGATAATGTACCGAGACCGTTGATGGAGTGGCAGTCTTCTTCAATGCGATCAGCTGCGCTTGCTTCCAAGCCTCAGGAAAAATGCCATGAGCGAAAGAGGAGTTGAAAATATGTACAATAAGATCACCAATGGCCGGAAGAGCTTTTGCGATCACGCTTTGGGGTATCCCATCCGCTCCACGGGCCTGTGAGGAGGAATGTTTGATAGCGAGAACTACATCATTGAAGTTTGTGGGCTTAAATTTGAACCCCTCTTCCGGTGCCGAGTCAATATCGCCCGTTGCTTCATTACATAATATTTTCGTGGGGCGAAACGGAAACTCCCGCAAAGTGTGCGTTCAACTGATCCAGTGTGAAGCCATGCAGTTCCTCCTCCTTGCTCTTAGGCAAGGGGCCGAGATTGCGCATCTCCTTCCAAATGTTCTTCTTTAGTTCTCAAGGTAAGTACCGAATGAAAATAAATCGTAAAATACTCTGCTCTCTTAACTTTTCCGAGTGAAATCTCACTCGGAAAGAGTGAGTTCTGACTCGGAGTTCGGAGTGAAATCGTGGCAACTCGGTACCGAGTGAGTTTCACTCAGAAAAAATAGTAAGATTTTTCACTCGGGGAATCCGAGTGAATCCAAATGTTATTTAGCTGAAACTGAATATTTTCGTCTAATCAATTCGTTGCGAGCTATAAAATTAATAAATTATTATTAATCATCCGAAGATTGGAAAAAAGAAAAAAATTAATTCCGCCTGTAGCGGCTTGGTCACTTCGATATTTTTGTAATTTGGGAAGTGCGGGGAATCGAACTCGGTTGTCTTGATTGTAAGTCGGACTGCTTCACCACTGGGCTACTGCTGCTGTTGACATCTGAGGTCCATAGCAACCTGTTATGTGAATGATGCACCGTGTGACTTTATACGTGTCGTAAATGGAAATGAAAATATGAAAACTTGCTATTGTTTCGTTTTGGGTGAGGAAATAACAAAAGTGAAACCTACATTTCCCCGGTAACAGGGCATTGCTTCTATATGAATAGGGTTGATTAATTTATTCGTAATATGATATAATATTGGGCTGTACATGCATTTATAAAACTTATGGAAGAGGATATTGACATTACTTAGCTCAGTTTTTCAAGGAATATTGTAGGAAATCCACTATTTTCCTCTTTGTGAGCTACGCATTGATCCATCAATAACAAACGTGCGGTAAAACATAACCAAAAATTTGATTTGAGCGTCTCACTCTTGCATCCGAGTGAAATTTGACTCGAACTTCGGAGTGAAATTTTTGATTTTTCTGATATCTGACTCTTTACCGAGTGAAATTGACTTTCACTCGGAATCCGAGTGGAAAATCTCACTCGGAGAAGTTAAGAGAGTGTGAAATTTGAGTATCTTCACATATTTTCCAACTCAGTAAATGCTTGTAACGCTGTCGATACAACAAGCGACAAGTAATAGACCATAAGAATCAGTTCTAACGGCCGTACGCCACCACCGGGTAGTTTTCCCACCCTTCTAAACTTAATTCCATAACTCATATCTCAAATGGTTCATTCTCCGAAACTCCATGTCTTCTTCAACTTTGGCATCAAATTTCTCAACCCTCAAGAACTGATGTATCCTACGTAAAACCCTCACTTTTAGCACACCAGCCCCGTTGGTGTTGGGAACTGACGCCAATTGTATAGGTGGATTACTTTTAAGGGAGGCCAAAATTTGATGTTTGGATAGAATTTAGAGATCAAAGTTACTCAGGCACATCTAAAAGAAGTTGAAAGAGATTCATGCTCTTTCAGAATAATGAGAAAGTCGTGGATCATATTGTTCATAGGAAGTTGAATGGCTTTCATCGATTCCTCCAATCACATAAAGTGATGATTTTGAGCCTGAAACAAGGTGACAAATTGCCCACAGCATTGGATTCTTGCTACTGGTATTTGCAATGTGACTTCGAAACAATAAGTTCAACGGGACTTCTTGCTGAGTACAGTGATATCCAAAGGTGGGATATGAATTCTAAAAGCCTCCAAAATGCGATGAAGAAGGAATGATTACAATGTACTTGACTGAGTTTTCAAAGCAATGTGAGTTCACGTGAGCTTGTTTCTGCAAATTTCTCAATCCACGATCATTTGAGTGTGACAACATGAAAAGAAATTCCATATGAAAACGTGGCTGTCGATTTTGTGAGATGACACATTCTAGTTCGTGCAAAATGCGATGGAACAGGTCAACTATTGATCATCCATACAGAATAATGCATGTTCTTGTAACTATTATCCAGTTTTCGTGACTGACAATTCATCGATACAAAATCAAATCTCTTACCAGCATCCCTGGAGAAGCCTGGTTTCAATGATCGACAGTCCCATCTTCGTGTAAGGAATTTTCTTGATGGCTGTCTAACGGATAGTGGATCAAACCATAGAAAAATTTACAACCATGCCGAGAAATAAAATTCTCCAAATTGAACTCATACATCTTTTGATTTCGTTAAAGAATCACAAATTTTGTGTTCACGCAGATGACACGATAAAAAAAGCAATCTATATCATCGATATCAACACTTTATCCGATCATAGACAAGATATTCAATTTATGATTCATAATCAAACTCACAGAACTACCTTGTCATGAATATACTTAGTTGAGATTACTATCGGTCGGTAATTAAGTACTCAATAGGTTTGGAAATACATGACAGATAATGAGTCATTCACCGTGTCTTAATTCATCTATCACAGTGAACTGTCTTTGACGACAGTCATAAATTGTCATATGATCCTTTTTTTTTTTTTTTTTTTTTTTTTATTACATATGATCAACTTTGTCCATATCACTCAATTATAAATCATAACCTACAATAATAAATATCTCGACGATAGAACGATTCAACCTTGAACGAGACATCACCAAACACCAAGAAAGCACCGAGCTCGTCACTCCAGAAAATGAGCAATACCACAGGATATAACGCAATTAGGCGACATCCCATGAAAAGATAATAACCCCAACATCACCTAAAGTACCAAACGAGTTTGATGCCCAAACCTTCTCATCTCATCCTCAGAAATACTATTCTCAACGATAGCTTTTTTTATTATACAGATATACTTTGGGTACCACAGGCTATACTTATACTATGTACAACTCAACATCAGAGAGCCGTTGAGCACTGTCAGAGACGTGCGGCTAATATTCGCCCGAGTTTTTTTTTCTTCTACTCAAGCACTCTGACAAGGATGGTAGGAGATGAGGGGAGGGAAAAAGAGGGTAGAAGGTTGAACAGCGCGTCGTTATTGCGTTTTCTCGCTACGCTCCAGGTTTGGCTCCTATATACTCTTCTCGTTGGCGATTAGCAAAGAGTGGAGGCCAACGCTTATGCGTCTACTCCCGCGAGGGCGAGATGGTCAAATTGGCTTCTCGCGGTTTTCTTCACTCAAGTATTTACTTTTTGATATATCTATATATTGCTGTGTGGCGTGGCTTCGTTTGTATACTTATATTTGCTTCGTAAGCGCTGATGGCTCGAGAGCATCTTGTGCAGAAGATGCGACCACTCTTGAGGGAATTTGTTTTTCTTGGAGAATTGGGATGCTCGGTGTTATTGCTTTTGAAATTGTCTCTTGGGTCTGGTTTGGTACTTTGGAATTTTAGGATGTTTTCTTGCGTTTGGTTGATTGGAGGTTACTTGGAATTTTATTTTGATTTCAATGAATCGTCAATAATGATGACGGTTGATGAATTTTCTGGAAGTGGCTCGCATCATCTTGTTCTGGGACATCAATCCTCAAAATCTCAATTATGGTATGAAGAATTTACTAATTTTGAAGGGAATTGTACTAACGACACACATCACACTGAAGATATTTTTCTTCGCCAGATCTGCTATGATGAATATCCACACTGTGGGATTTCAAGCGCTTTGAGATTGAACTGAAAATTTTGAGATAGAACTGTTTGGGCTCTTGAACTTGATTTATTGCAAGCAAATATAAGAAGCCTTGATTTATGGAGATGGTCAAGTGAACCTATTTCATCAGATGCAGATGATAATTTCCTCGTCTAGAATTTGTCCAAGCGTTCAAAGCAGTCAGTAGTCAAGTAGATGACATAAATCTGATTTAAATAGAAATCCTATTCCAAGGTTGAATTCAAGGAGGTATTTGAAATTCTATCAAAATGATCCCAGATGAATTGCCAGCCAGAGTCATTGAAGATAATAATAAACACTCTCGTTCCTAACTGTACGCCCTTCCGACGTACAGCTATAATGACTATCAGCCCCGGTTGTATTGACTTACTGAATACAGTCATGGGGATAGAAAATTGAATTTCATATCCCGAATGCCTGTATTTCACCTTCACTCGACCAGGGAGCATGGGGCAGAGATACGTCCTACTAACGTGTTGACTCAGAAAGAAGTAATTCCTAAACGACGAGTGGTTCGAAAATGGCCCACCACTATTCCCTGACTACCGAAATTTGGGACAGCCACCAGAACAATTCCGTGATCGCCACTTGGTGGAGGACTGGGACTTATCTAAGCTTCCTTAGAGCCCAGAGAGTCCCTCGGATCCCTGAATTAGTCATCCAGGATTTGTGTCAGATGACCTTGTAGGGCAATCCTGCCAGCAGTCCTTAGACTCGCTCAGTCCCGGGGATCATGGCTGCCGTGACCATCGGACAGAGATATTCTGCACTCCTTGCAGATTTTTGGTATGAGTCAGATCAACGCCGATCCGGGCACCAATCTCCGGCCCTGGCTCCGACTTTACCGAATTCGGGCCAAAGACCCGGATAGGGTGGTGTCCTTTACTAGAGCCGGAGGCTCCACACACCCCGAGACGTGGAAGGTTTTCCTTGCAACTTTGTCTGAGTGAGAAAAACTTGAATGCCCAAACACTGCTGTCTTCCCCAGTCTTCACTCGCTCCATTTGTTATTTTCCGGATCTTCGTCTTCTCTCATATGGTCCCTTAGTAAATTCTCAAACTTCCTCATACTTCATCCATTACACCGGTCATATCCCAAAGCCCAACAGTCATATATAGGGATACAATATCCGTACCTTAACCCAGATCCGGTGGGGAGAACTTGGTTTTAAGACACCACTGAAAGACGAGGCTAGTTGATTCAAAAGTGCGGCGCCGATGTCACGAAGATCCTATGCTTAATCATATTTATCGAGCTCACGTGATTATTCTTGGAAGCTTTGTGACACGACCCCATAATTTTGGAACAACTCACCCGTTTTTTCTGTGCGGAGTTCAGGTTCTTTCGGTTTTCAGATGCCGCAAAGGGAGAGGTCACTTTGTGTCCTAAGTGCGGAGTGTGATGACCTCATGCAACGCCCGCCAGAGCCAAAGTCCGCATAACTTCATCCGTTGGTAACGGTAGTCATAACGCCCGGGACTGAGCGATTCAAGAAAAACTCATGGTGAAGCTGCCTTAGAGTGGCTCACCGCAAGGACTGTAAGACTAGTCCACAGAATCAAGGACTTTATTGGGCCCGGCAAAGCTTAAAAGAGTCTGATGCCTTCCACTGAAGGGCGATGTGCTGGCAGCTGTCCCGAAATTCGGTAGTTGGCGAGTGAGGAGGGGTGGGTCATCTCCGGAACTTTCAGGATTTGGGAATGGTTGGCCCTGAGTTAACGCTTTGGTGGGTGTATCTTTGCTTCGCACCTTCGGGAGCAGCCGGAATAGAGTCAAAAAGGCGGGTAATTGGGACATAAAATCTTATTTTCGTCGCCTATGCTCTTTGCACAGTGAAGAAATATATTGGTAATCATGGTTTCCAGTAAATTGTTAGGTTATGAAATTTGACAGTGGTAAACTAGGCAACAATGGGTTTTTTCTAGAATATATCATTCACAAGTTTCCAAGATACAACTATCATAACCTACAGTTCAAACGTTGTCATCTCGGAAGCTCGTGCATGAAATATTTTGAAAAGAATTTGCTTTTGGCTAGAGTAAAATACTGTCTCAATTCATTTTATTAGTTTGCAGTCAGACTTCAGATAAAATTGTTTCGGTGAATCTTCAATGACATCTTCTTACAGATGATTCCATATTATCCAATGGAAATTCGCAAAGGATCATGATGGAAAACTTGTATTGGATATCGAATTTAATGAAATTGAACTTTGATCATACCGCTTTTCCGGATTGCAAAAATTTCATTTTCAAAATAGGAAAAATTTATTTTGATTCTATATTATCAGAATCGATTCGTGAATTCCTTTGTGTGATCCATCAAAAAGTGATCTCGTCAGCATGCAATATACTCCTACGTGCGTTCATCTGGTATTTCCATCAAAGAAACAATACCTCGCATCAATCGTCAAAATTGATGACTCAAACTATGAAAAATCACCAGAATTTTTCATAGAATCAAATGCTTCGCATAGCACCATCAAAATTGATATTCTGATATTTTTGTTGACCCCACCAAGTATTCGATCTTCAGCAAAATTTCAAACGCAAGATAGAGGAGAAGGAGGCAGGCAAGTTTCGACCACGCGCATCTTATTTCACCCCCTATAAAATTCAAGACGTAGAATCTAGGCACTGGGCGTGCTCTGAATTCATAACGTTCGGGGGCGCATCTCGTGTATTTAAATTGAAATAGATGTGCTACATCGATATTCCACGACAGTAGGCGAAGCAACCAATACAACTACAACCTTCTACATTCAATCTCTTTGGCGTACATATCATATCCTCAAGAGAGAGGGAGACAGACAGATAAACAGACAGAACTCGTCCATCACATTAGCGTTTAGAAAATATATAGGCAGTGGAAACAGATGAGACAAAATGTCGACTACGACGACCTCAGGGACAGGAATGCCCGAAAAAGACGTCACCAGAGGATCGTCCTTGTGAAAGATAGGTCTAAAGAAATGTGTGGTTTTGACGTTTACGTGTATGTCTGTAGGTATGTGTGTGTGTAATTGAAACGTGAATGATTCTATAGATTCGCTTGGGTTTCCGATGTTGGTATGCGTGTAGGTACTTGAATGTCAAATTCAATTTGGGGAATGCACCACTGCTCGAAGTGAGCATTGGAACTGTTGAATGTGGAAGGCGGTGGTTGAATTTGGGTGCTGAGGTGTTTGATTCGAGATCGTGATGTTGGAAGAAGATGCATTGAGGAAGTTTGGGGAAGCGATTACGGGTTTGAATAGATTGCGTGCAAAAATTTTCTGCCCCATTTCACGGTGCTGGAAGTATTGAGGGGTTGGAACCAACTCTTTTCTGATTTGAGCAAGGATGCTTCGACCTTGATTTGATTTCAATTGATTTCTACGTAAAAAAGGTTGTTAAGGTGATGCGGTCGCAGTGCAACCCGGAAATTATATTTCATTTATACGTCATTTAGAATTTTGACGATACGAACTTTGAGACGAGTTGTTCACTTCTTATTATCATCTGAATTGTGGTGGACAACTCGTCATTTGTCATCAATCACAAGAGCATTAGAGATGAATGAGAATGACTTGCCCACGGGTACTTCCTAACCTATAAAATATACACATTTTCGTTCACAAAAATCTCAGAATCTCCCCAATTTGGGCTGAATAACGAGTCATCCAGGTCAAGTTAGATGATTGTTGAGCCTGTATAAGTCGTTGTTTGGCCCAAAATAAAAAAGATTTTGGAATTTTTGTGAACAAAATCAAGCGTGCACGGCGAGGTGCACGGCGACAGCATTTTTAAAGTGAATTTATGTTATATCCTACAGTTACAGATTTCTTCACAAATTGGTGATAATATTTTGAATAAAAATCATTGATCACAATTTTACCATCTAAGGAATCATTTGTACCATCAGTCGAAATATATATACTCCATGGAAGTTATATATCAATCTACAACTAGAATTTTCATTCACTACATTTCAAACATTACAAAACATGAATAGATTAAAGAATCCATCACGCTCAGGAAAGCTTCCGTCGCGTGATTCGTATTGAATGTCGAATCAAAGTCAGAATCGAAGGCTAATCAAAAACTTGAACGTGACTGCAATGGTACGAAGGCAGCTTGCACGGCCATCGTCCCCATAGTATACGTCGACGGTTTTCAAACGACACGACTCTCGAGTATAATCCATCGGTATAAGTTGCTACAGGGTGTAGTACACTCTTCCGTTTCTTTGACTATATAGGACCGATCGCCTCGAGCTATGATTTTGAGCCATCCGGAAAGGAATAGAACTCGACAGTCTCGTTTCACATTTTTCAACCTGAGTACGGAAAAATTGGTGAAATGAAAGATGAAAAGCAGTTCTTATCCCTCTGTATCTTGATTTTCCTTTGTAAAAGCATCTGCGTTCGAGATGTGAGTTCTTGTCTTTTCTATTACGTATTGTGATTGGAGGTCGGTGAGCACGGATTTCAATGTCTTGTTTAATTTTTGATGAGAAAGCAACGGTTATATCGCAACTCTGTTGTCGAAACATAGGTAAAATTTCATTCAAAGTGAGGTATATTCAATCTTAGTAGATTGGGAATTTTAGAAACTTTTATATCTGTAATCATTTTGATTTTTCATTGCTATGAGTGTCACACATCATACAAGAGGTTTCAAACTGATTTTATACCCGAAATGAAAGGAAAAACGAAGATAAAATTCGATATATTCTTCAAGGTTCTTTTATTTTACAGCGAGACATTGAAAAAAGTTCCTTGACTCTTTGCGTAAGTTAAAGATTTCATCAATGCATTTCAACGAAGTAGTGTAAAAACGGGCTGTTCACGATATGTACGCCTAGAGTTTGAGTGATGTATCGGATTCATATCCTTCAGCCAGTAATTGAAAATTGTTCAACCGTGAAGCAATGAGGACTCAATTATAATTTCCAGGGTAGAAAATGACATTTTTACTCACGATAATTCATTCGCTCTGAAAAGTAACTGTAAAACATAATGCATGTGAGAGGACTTCTTTTGAAAAAATTCTTCCGACTAAAAATGATGGAATTGAGTTTGAAAGTGATTTCGCGATTCATTTGCAGTCCCCAAAAGCTCATTTGCGCGCGTACCTTATTCACGAGATTTAATTTTCAAAAGTGACTTACAGAATAATCAAAATTTTATGGGTTTATATTTCAATGTGTATTATAGTCGGCATAACATAGAAAAAATCATAACTCATGACCAGACAAAGTATCTCAATGATAGAAATTCAATCAAAAAGATTGATGAATATTTTATTATGACTGTGAACTCGTAACCTTTGATCAAATATGGATTTTACATCATGGTGAGAAAGCTATGAATATCATGGTTGAATTCTCTCAGTCTTCTCACCTCCATACTCAAAATATGTTTCAGACGTATTTTGTGTGAATCGTTGTTGGATCGAGATAATATGCTCAAAATAAAATTCGTTGCGTGCAGAATTTTTGTCTTGCAACTAGTCTATTTTCCAGATTTGAGGCGTAGACATAATTATTTCACAGCTTGAGCACTACTCCAAGAAAATCTAATCGTTTATGACAGAATCACAGAATTTTCACTGATTAAAACCTGGATATTTTTCCAAACCAATCCGACCCTTAAGAAATATTAAATCTTGAATATACGTCAAGATAAAGGTCATCTAATAGTCACAGCATAAATCACAAAATTATCAGGCTTGTTGGTCTGCTATTAGAATTATCGAGATATAGGGCAGGAGAGCACGATATAACATACACAGGATATGCGAAACTCAGAATCGATGATGAGGCAGGATATTGCGGTTCATGCTGTGGACTCGCTCGAACGGTTTTAGCCGATGGGATTAGAAGCTCTTAGCTTGTCTTGAACAGCCAATATATACATGCATACATGATGTTAACGGCTCCTCGATACTTGCCACATGAATGTATGTGTCTTGTTGTCTCAGGCATCTACCGAGCTTTCAATTATGACGTTAGATATTTTGTGAGAGGTTTACTGAGGATTTTGTGCTTCGTGATTATGATGCATTTGACATAAAAAAAAGGTGGATATAGCCGAGGCTGAATTCTGAACAGATTTTTGGAGTCTATCGGACTTAACATGAGGAATAATGTTTCACGGTTAATAAAAATAAAGACAACGATTTGAGGCCAAATTTATGTTTCATGCCAGATGATCTGCGAATCAAAGTCCTGTTTGGGAATCTCGATGAGCCGGTGAGTTTGAATTTTTTTTCTCCTACATGAAGTAAGTGTACCCAACTTACCCCCATATGCCGATCTCAGAAATGGTCACTCGCTGACTTTCCCGCATATTTTTTTTACGTTTGTTATGTTAGAATATGAGAAAGTACGTAGTTTTCATCAACCCCAGATCATTTCTGCGTTCTCCTAAAAATCAAAAGTGATTTTTCCATTTTTCGTGTTTGCACGGCTAAGAAATCACCGAGGAAATCACGTTCATTGAAACCGGTGTCAATCTATTTTTATTCGACCAATCTCAACGTACCTTAGCGCATTCGATTTCTTGTCTCAAGACCTTCAAAATCCGCTCTTCAGAGTTGCAAAATTCGGATCTGGAGCGATTTCATGTACAAAACACAAAGATGATTTGAGAATCTAGAAGGCCGACATCGGAGTGTACCCAACATGCCCCTTCATGGTTATCTCGAGGAGGCGAGCAGTATGACTCTTTTTACCACTCAGAACGTGTTCACCTCATCAAGATAGGTCGGAAACAGTGTTTTGGGCCAGCTAAAAGCTACAAATGCCGCTGCACATTATATGAAACGGATTAATGCAGTTTTATGCTCTTCATCGCGGATTCACATGGTTTTAAATCATGGGGGCAAGTTGGGTACACACTTTTGTAAACTCTCAAAAATCACCTTTTGGGAGAATTCAAACAGTTTGGTTCCAGTTGACTCGAATCAAACGTACTCTGACTCATTTTAAAGGTCTTGAGACACGCTTTAGAATGAGTTGGGGTACGTTGGAAAATATTAAAATGGGCCAGAGTTATTAAGAAAATGGCTCAATGGGGACAAGTTGGGTACACTGACCTTATTTTTTGACTCGTGATAAATATCTCCAGGGGAGCAGTGTCTCTAAAAAAGTATCTCAAAATTTTGATGAACTGAGATACTCAACCCGAGAACTCAGAGTATAATTTGAACATTCGTGAGAAAGTGAGGACCTTGTAAGATACGTAATTCCATGAATTGTTCCCCCCATTCAGTACGGATGGAAAATCATGAATTTCAACAGACCCTGAATTCGAATATTCCCTGCCTATTCTCCATTCAAATGACATTCTGATACTGAAAAGAAGAACTCTTCTTTGCAACGTTGACATACAATGAACAGATTTTAATGTTACCATTATGTGCAATTTTACAGCTCATATTGCACGAGAAATGCTGGAAATAAAGGATGCCAACGGCATATCACGAAATTAAATTCTACTCATTTGTCCTAGACTATTCTCCACACGCCGGAAAGTGACGGCTGTTTCTTGCGCGAGCTCATGACTCCAAAAGAGATTTGCCTCTTTAGTGACACACAAAGGGCGCGCCATACGCTAATACATCTCTCTCCACGGGTGTTCCTTTTGCTGCAAGATTTGCAAGGATGTAAGAAAATTCATCGGTAAGACTCCCTGTGAAGTCATGCGTGATAGGTGTCGGGTAATTTAGTGTCACTTGCAGAGTTGTTTCTTATACTTCCTCTTGCTCGAGCTCACAGGGTCTTTGCATCAGGTGCAATATTCTAATTTTGAGAATTGATAGCTCTGGTAATTAAAGTAGTATTTTTGGAATTAATCTCCAGTTGGCTCTGAAATTGTGAAATCTGAGAAAATTTGACGATAATTCGGAGGGAATTTAGTCTAAGATACAATTTATTCCAGAGGAATCACTTTTCAAGATAACCGAATACTTCCGAATGACAAGAGAACGAATAAACCCTGGGATAGACATAATCTGAAAGTTTTATAAGCCAAGAAATGTAGCGGTACATGAGATACTTTGTAATCCAAAACTCAAGCATCTCATTCATTTAATATCGGTCAGTACAACTTTGCCACTTTCGTTAATCGGAAGAACAGACATGAATACAAACGAATCTACCAACTTCTATTCAACGCAAGATCCAAATGTCTCTTTCTCCAACTTTGCTGAAAGTTTGGTTAACAGTCATTCATTTTACCGATCGTGGATTTAGGGAATATTCAAAAGCACGATCTAAGAGAAAGTCGTCAAACCTTGCTCGCTGTAACACCGGATATTCATGAATTCACTCGAGCTCGAACGTTAGCCAAACTCGACCCTCTACTATACATATACATATACATATCTTTCTAACGGATTTTCCCAGATCAGAAGTTGTACTTGACACGCCTTTGGCTTGAAACAAGAGACGAGAGCTTAATCGTTCGTGTGCCTGGGATTTATCGTACCAAGTTGAATAACTCACGATGACCCTATTTCATTAGAGAAGTTCTTCTTCGTCTTTGACATCTTTTCAGGATGACGGATTCATTTTATAAATATGAATCCTTGATATGACCTGAAACTATTCCCTTTGTACGACACGACAGCTCGTTTTGTACATGCAGCGATGTGAGTAATTCCTCAAATTGAATTTTCAGGGTGGGGTATATGGAATGAGAATTTATACACTTACCAATTTGAGCCAAGCATTCGTTGTAAGAATTTGATTTTTCTCGTCCTGAAAGGTTGAAAATAGTCAGTATTAGATATTTGAATTATGAACTTGTAATCAATCATTCTGATCCCAAGATGATTCCTCCAAAATGATGCAATTTGAACGTACACTGTAAGAGGAAATTTTTAGAGTCGGATCAACACGTAATTCAATTACAACAAATCCCCTAACCTTGTGATGATAAGTTTCAGACAATTAATTTGATCGTGAAAGTTCCTTCTTGCTGTGTAGACTGGAGCAAATGAGCACAGATAAGGTAATTTTGGAATTCTAGTCAAGCTCTATTCTTTGAATTACTGTCGTCGGCGTCATATAGAGAAAAGTAGGTATAACGACCAGAACAAACTTTCTCTCCAAACCAGTCATGTATAAACGGCCACGATAATCATGAATGAATTTTTCACAATCAGTTAGACGCTGAAAAGTAGATATTTGATACGTCATATTAGAGAGGTCAACATTTTTAGAGCCGATATTCGTGGAATAGTAAGACTGCAATTGCCAACCTTCTTTCTTCCAACTACTGCTTGAAAGGTTGTTACACTGGTCTAGTGACGACTATTAGAACTGAATTAAGTTCTTGAATATTTAAGTTGTGAATTTGAAGAATCATGGTGTGAAGGAGATAGCCTCAATGCTTGCTCGTCGGTGCCATACATCAAGGTGGCTTACGCAGATTTAGACTCAATTGGGAAGGGGTACGAAAGTAATTGGAAATCGTACATAGTATAATAGGGAATCATGGTTCAAAGAGGAAGGAGGGTGGTTGCGGGCTAAAATAGAGTAAAAACCCATTTGGAGGAAAAAACTCCTTATACGCGTATTCTCATGAGCCAGACGAGATAATTTGGAAATACGCGCCAATGGAATTGTCACCGTCGACAATGAAGCAAAAAATCGACGCTTCTTTTGAATGGCGCGTCAAATGATACAAGAAGAATGATAAGATTGTGAGTGACCAATAGGCTCTGGATCTCGGGAGAGAGCCAGTGGTCAAAATTTATCTTAAGGGATGGGTACCTCGATAGAGGTGTACGTCATATTCTTGGATCGATATTAGGATCAGAATATGCGGATCAATTAGGGTCACTTTATTCGGCCATATTTTACGTATACGAGAGGACTTCAGCTCTCGTAACGCAAAAGTACGGATCGAATTTTATATAAGATCAAATGTTATCCCTGCATACCAAGTGGACTTCAGCACTTTAGCATGTCGAAATAAAATTCGATAGGGAGTATAAAATCGTTTGAATCGTTTCCATGCGTGGCTCAGATATAGATGGGGACTTCAGCCCATCCACCCCAGGCACACGAGTGGATTTTTAGGGGGTTGAGTTTTACCCAGAGATGAGGTGTGGACTTCAGCACAGTCCCATCTCCAGATAAGAATCAACAATTTCGCCTTCACCTAAGTGCCTGTGCACGAGAAGGGACTTCAGCCTCCACGAACACAGGTTACCCAGGTCGCAGAGTCAAATCAGACTTTCATCATAAGTTCGAAGGGACTTCAGCCTTCGATTCTCAAGATGATCGTCTTAGAGCTTCATCGAGCTGTTCTCAGTAAAACACATATAGATATATATTCAACAAAAAGCATTTATTCCAGCATTCAATACATACACGTATATATATATATATATATATATATATATTGAATAGCCAGAGGACTTCGTCTCGATAGTGCTCTTGGAATTTCGACTGAGCGCAAGGTCCCCGCAATGGGCTAATGAGCCTCTATTTATACTCAGTCCTCTGGCTTTACAGTATATCTATATTGTATGAAGATATTATAATAGATGATGGAACGTTCGAAGAACCCATATTCCGTAAAAAATCAGGTTTTGATCAATGATATCCACATTATTTGTTTATACCATTGGATTCTGTGTCCCAAAATCAATTAAATTCAGTGCACAAATATAACAGAATCGTTTTTATTTTATTGTGATGAACCAAAAGATAATTCTCTGGAATGTTCTAGAAAAACGTGGCAATTCATCTATGCTCAAAAATCAAAGAAAGTTGATCAAGATTTTCAGTACTTTTGCTTATTTCTCGTATTTAATCATATGACTTTTCACATAAAATAGCCAAAACTTGTAAAACTCAATTTTACAAGGATATTATTTACAATATTTACACGGTGCTTGATTTTGCAATTATTTTCGAATATCAAAAGAAATCCTACGTATATTCGAATTCTTAGAAATCTAACGAGTGCAACCTACTGAAACCGTTGGGAGGAAACGTTATGGTACGTTTTTTATAGAAAAAATTAGATTGTAAAATAAAAAACGAATAGCAAATCAATTGTTTTCAGAAAAAGCTTACATGTACTTGAAAGCTCAGAAAATAAGCTTTATGATGGTATAAAAAAGTTTTTAATTTCATACAGTTTCCTATGAAAAATTCCTCATAGAAACTCGTGGAATTTTCCAAGTTTCTATGTGTTAGTGCATATATATGAGCACGCCCATATGCGAGTATTTACATTTCGCATCAGTCAGAAGGCGGAAAGATCGCTACTATACCGACTCAGAGGCGCGCGGAGATTTGAATATTAGATGAAAATTAATAGACAGTTCTATCCTGGATTATCAGAAATAAAAACCAAAATTTTGGGGTTATGGCACTTACAAGATATAGGTGTGAACTGCAACGTCTTGGAGCAGCCGCACGCGTCGGTGTTGTGACTATACCTATATTGCGTCAGGAGCGTACTAAGAACGAAAAGAGCCTAACTGCGTGTACAAGGGCATTACACATCTATGCTACGGCACCGCACGCGCGAGTCACCTTGAAGTCGCAGATACTGTTCCATCTTCAGGAACGGTCCTAAGGCGGCGATCGCTTGTTACCGGTGTCGGAGCGATTAGCAGCACAGAGAGAGTCGACCACACAGTATATAGGTGTAGGAAGAACGAAGATAGGACAATTACCACTTCGTTCCCCTCAAATTTCGCCTACTCATAAGTACCATGTGCGAGGCGTGCGTGAGCGAGGAGAGACTTGTTCCGTTCGTCTAACGTGAAACTTCTCTGACAAGTATCCGTAATGAATCTTCAAGCACCGTGCGAGTCCAGGATGATCGCGATCAATACGACTGACTAGCAGTGCTCGAGGCATCTTGCAATCCGACAACAGCAAATGCGCCTCCAGATTCCCGTTGAGGAAAGGCGTGCGCAATCGTAGGCGATCCTTAGGCACGCGTCATTTGCGGTACAGCTACCCGGCATTGCAAGCTTGCGAATGAATGATGATCAGCCTGAGTTGTACCTCCTTCTCGCTATATATGCGGCTTTCTCTCTCTCTCTCTCTCTCTCTCTTGCGTTTGAGATCACGCGATGCGCTTGTTTTGTACCATCTCTCGGAATGAGCTAACGAGTACCTTTTTGATGAGGAATGCTACTGAATAACAATCCGTTTTACTACTGGGCAGTACTTGCTTAGCAGTGTCAGTTCACGATGAACTAGCTGATCAACTACACTCTTCCGAAACTAGAACGTTTCTAGTACAGCACTAGCGCGGCAGCATCAAGTTGAGACGGATATGATATGTCTGCGATACTTCGACAGGATTTGAGCGGTAACGCAATGTTACTGGCGCATTGTCAGTGGCGGGTCGAATCAAAATTGATACGGTAGGTCCGTGATACTTCTCCAGGTCTTGAGCAAAACCGTAACAGTATTATCGCAGTAGCGCCAGTTCACGGCAAACACAGCTGTTCAGCGATACTTCCCCGGAACTTGAGTGGATCCAGGATAGCACTAGTGCAGCGGTATCAATTCGAAACTGATAAAGTGGGTCCGAGATACTTCTCCGAGACTTGAGCGGCACCAAAACAATACTTGCTTAGTAGTGGCAGTTCAAGTTGAACACAGTTGATCAGTGATTTTTTTTCGGGACTCAAACATTTCCACTACTGCACTAGTGCGACGGTATCGGATCGAGACTGATATGGTATGTCCGCGAAACTTCACCAGGACTTGAGTGGGACCGAATCAGTACTAGCGTATTGAAGCCACTTTACGACGGACACAGCTTTTCAGTGAGACTTTACCGGAACTCGAACGTTCCCAGTACAGCATAACCCGGTAGTATCAGATCGAAACTGATATGGTATTGCTGCAATACTTCAACAGAACTTGAGCGGTACCGCGACAATAGTAACACAACAAGTGTCAGTGCACGACGATTATAGCTGGTTAGTGACCCCTCTCGGGGACTTTCATGGTTTTGGAACAACACTAGCGGGGCTGGGTTACATGAATCTGATACAGTAAGTCCACGATATTTCTCCAGAACTTGAGGGATACCCCAACAGCACTAGTGCAGTAGCGCCCCTTCACGACAAACACAATTGACCATCGACACTTGTCGGTTACTTGAATGGTCCCAGAACAACACAAGCGCGGCAGTATCAGTTCTCATGTGAGACAGTGTGTTAGCGGTACTTCTCCGAGACTTGAGCGGTACCACAACAGTACTTGCTCAGTAGTGCCAAATCACGATGACCACAGCTGATGAACAACTCTTTTATGGGACTCAAATGGTTTCAGAACAACACCAGTGCTGCAGTATCAGTTCAAAACTCACACAGTAGGTCCGCAATACTGCTCCAGTACTTGAGCGGTACCACATTCGTACTAGCTCAGTAATGCCACTCCTCGACGATCATAGCTGATCAGTGATCCTTCTCTCGGATTTGAACGGTGTCAGAACAGCTATAGCGTAACAGTATCACTTCAAAACTGATACGTCAGGTCCGCGATACTTCACCAGAACTTGAGCAGTACCGCAATATTACCAGTGCAGAGGTGCTAGTTCACGACTACCATAGCTCATGAACGACCCTTCCCTGGGACTTGGATGGGCCCAGAATAGCAGTATCGTAACAGTATCAGTTCAAGACTGAGACGTTAAGCCCGCGATACTCCTCCAGAACTTGAGCGGTACCGCAACAATACCAGCTCAGGAATGCTAGTTCACGACTAATAACACCACTTTGCGATACATCTTGGGAATTTGAAGGATACTACAACAGTGCTAGCGCAGCAGTACTAGTCCAGACTGATACGGTAAGTCCACCACAATTCTTCGGAAGTCGCATGATACCGCAACTGTACTAGCATAACTGCATCAGTCTCACTACCAATTCCAGTCTCTAACCGGTACTGCTGCGCTAGTACTTGTGTGGAACCATTTGAGTTCAGGGGAGGTATCGTGGATCTGTCGTATCAGTCTTGAATTAGTCCTTCTGCGCTAGTACTGTTGCGGTAACACTTAAGTGCCAAAAAAATGTCGCTATTCAGCCGTTCCAATCTCGAATTTATACTGTTGATACTAGGTTCGTGATTGTCCATCGGATATTGTAGGAGTAATCATATGAAGAATTCTGGTCCGGAAAATCAGGACCATTGATGAACAGAGAGAGGAAAGAGAGAAAAGTTTACAAAATAAAAAATTATACGTCTGCAACTCAAAGTATTTGCACCTCATGCAGGGCAGTGCATTACTCTTGAGACCCTGTGGAGGTCCACAGAATTCCGCCAGGGAATTGCCCAATATATCACATTCTCGCAGTATTCATGAACATTGTACCAAAGAAATTTCGATGGAATACTCTAACAGACTTCAAATCGCGAATAATGATAGCTCTGGCCCACAGAGGCCAGAGTGCTACTCCAAAATCCGACTCTGTAATTTTTTCAAGACAAAAAATTTATTTCTAGTAGAATGGCAAAACGAAGAGGCTATAACGCCATATGGTCTCGTATCAGTCCTCTAAAGTTCAAGGGAATTTCGTACCACCAACATGCTGAAAGGTGTCTATATTTCAGATTCCTAGTCCAGAAAAAGAAAGACCAAACGAAAAAAATTCTGAGCCATAGAAATGTCTGGGCTAAGCCCCACAGGTGCTCAAACCATCGCATCTTTCATATTCCAGAATAATCATTGTCTTCAACAATGTCAAACACAAGTCAGCGCAATTGTACATTTGTTACTTCTACGATATCTCATGAATGAAACTACCAAACATCAATCCCAAGTACGCCAGTCATCAAACAAGATATCTCTCATAGAACAAAAATATTTATATTGAACTATGCAACTCTACAAACAAAATTTTCCTTCATCAACATAGAGCAAGCAGAGAAGTGTAGATGCTCTCACGGAAAAAAATCCTTTCATTTGCAATATAAATTCGCAAAAGAGACATCGCAAGTGATCTGCCACTGTATAGTAGAAAGAGCCCTGTATCTAACATTACCACGTCAGCAATGTTTATTCAAGAGAACTTTCTCTCGTCGCGCGCTTCAGTGTAACGACGACGACGACGATGCTTTCTCTATCTTTCTCTCTCGCTTTCTGTGCCCGAGTCAACGCGCGCAAAAGTATAACCCTATGACATCCCTCAGCCACTCTTTGCTTTCTGTTGAAGTTGAGTGTTTGTATGTATACATATACATGAACAGGGAGAAACAAAAATGCTGAGCGAAAATAAGGGGACTTGGAAAAGATGGATATAAGTAGTTCCGGAGAAAGGAAAAACTGTAAGAGTCGTTGGGAGGAGCTCTGAGAGATTAAATACTGTAGCTTAAAGTATACAGCTCGTAGAGTAACCTGAGAGATAGCACATCTTCTTGAGCTATAATGTGTGTATATGTATACGTGAGCATGTGTACGTGCTAACTTAAACTGTAGGCGTGGAAAAGTTTTTCCGCGCTCGGGAAATTTTGGAGGCGATTTAGAGATAGGAAGGTTAGGTGATATTTTTATGGGACTAGGTCCACAGATTGGAGGTCGAGGAAAGCTATGGAACTCGTCCTTAGGAAGAAGAAACAATCTGTTGGATTTGTGGAGGTTTGGAAAGTAAGATTTTAGATAGAGAGGTTTGGTACTCTGAGGGACTAGTAGATCCACATGAGAAGGATTCAGAGTAGATGATGGTAAACATTTTTTTTAAAACGTAATCTGGAAAGGAGGACTGATGGCACGAAAGAAAATTTTTTTATTCCTGGAGTGGTTCTACCTCTGAGCTCTTGCCAAATGATGCATAATTTCTTGCAATCACTCAAAGCAGATGCTTCGAGGAATGAAATTGAGAGTGCTCAGAAAGTCTCATCTTGCAAGCTGCATTACCTCAAAATTCCATCTCCAAGATGAATGTTTTCATATTTCTCTCAAAAAAAATTCTTCGTCACATACTTGACTAAATTTTTTCCAAATTTCATTCCTTTGTTTTGGATCCAGAGTGTGTACTATATGAGCCTCGTAAGAATATCGATAGCCCAAGTTCCATTCAACTTATCATGTAGAATGAATTTGACTGTATACATAACGATTAACTTTCGTGATCGGAAAGATCAGTTCCATAGTTATAATAGTTGTTCAACACATTCCTATAAGGACATTACAGTATGGAACTACATATCTACAGATTTACACATTGTCGAAATGGCGATATCCCAAATCTTCGAATGCATACTTCGCTGGTTCCTCTTATTGAAAATGTTAGATTTTGTACTATGAATTATTCTACTAGAGTATGCGTCTGACAGTAATTGGAGATTCGTTGTGAGTAGAAACCATCGATATTCAAGGATACCTAGTTGAGCAAAAAAAATATGTGCGTCCGAAGAACGCTCGGTTGATGACGAAGTCATAGAAGTTGACTGGGCAAAAGTATCATTCAACTAAATTTTTTTACCTTCTTCGCTACCGTAAACCGGGGTGAATGTGGTACACTTTTGACCTTCCACTGTGATTTTCTTGGTCTTATTCATACCAAAACATGATGTATGGGTAGTAAAAATTTGAGTCTTGAGCCCAGCTACAAGATCCCGTTGTCAGATTTTGACTTTGACCCCACGGTTTTTCAAAAACTGCTAAAAACAGGGTGGACACATTCACCCCGTCGACAGGGGTGAATGTGTCCACCTATGCCTCGCCTGCGTCTGAAGCGCATACCTCGTGAATTCAAGATTTTGAATGCATATCAATATACGTTATCCTACGTATTTTGACCCGCTAAATATGATCCCAGTGGTTTTAGAATGATACAACGCAACCTTGTGGTCATACGAGCTAATTAGTCCACCTGGTATTTGGGAAAAAATCCAATTTTGCAATAAATTTTGAAAAAATCACAATACGGGCAAGAGTAGAACAATTTGAACGTTCACGGTCGCATTTTCTTTGTTTTGTCACATAATTTTGAGAAAAAATTTTCTGTTGGCCGTCGAGGCACTGAAATAATGTCAGAACTGTTTTTTCATAAAAACCTGTTTTTGCAATAATACTCGCTGTGTTGAGATCACGAGGAAAAAAAATTTTCCCTCGCGCGGGGTACCTCACCACAAGTTTCCAATGCAAAATTATCGTCTAAACACGATCACGTGGTTTATTTCGAGCTAACGCGTCAAAATTCTCTGCTAGCCACAAAAAACCTGTTTTTTGGGGACATTGGTTTTCAAACTTCATTAAACAGCAAAGAAAGTACTTTAGAGTCCATTTTCATGGAATTTGGGTTATTTATTTGGAAAGTAGAGATTTCAAGCTCCAAAATGACCCCCGGCAGGTTTCTGTATAGGTGCTTTAGAAGCGAAGATATGATGCTGACAATCTTTTTTGCGAAAGCGGACACATTCACCCCGGTTTACGGTACGTAATATATTTCTAGTAAGATAACGATAATCTGTTTGAGTTAGGTGATTGAGTCGTTCAGAGTCATGGTGGGATAGAACAGAGGAAATTTTTTCCTGGATATCAAATAACACGTACACTGCCATTATTTCGACGAGTGTACCCACTAGTAGGGCCTGCGATTTACCAAATCTTAATATTCAACGAATTGTAATTGTTCGGAAAGTATTCCCAGCGTAATTCCCAGTGATCATTCTTCATGGCGATTCACCTTGCCAAGAACACAGATGGTGTGTAAAAAGAGAATTGGCTCCTTCAAACGTGTTTTCCGAAGTACGGTAGTCCGGTTCATGACCCAAATGATATCACGTGAAGTTGACTCGCATTGTACGGGTTGATCCAATCAGATTTCATCTCCATTACTATCAGAAGCACCTCTACAATCGAAATCACGATCGGAGATCTCGTGACGAATTGCACGAAGATTCCAGTGTTTAGATGAATGGATGAATTCCAATGCCGTCAAATTGGGTAACTTTGGTACAGTGGGTGCAACTTCGGTCACCCCTGCAAAATGACTTTTAAAGCTGCATTCGGCAAGGTAAACGATCCTATCGCTCTGAAACCTATTCTCCCCTCTTGGCACACGCATAAACAATGTGTTGAGCCACCGTAGATCCCGCGTCGATGATTGTACCCGTTTATCGAAGCTTCTCCCGAAAATGCTGATTCAGCGCCGATACGCGAGTGGTCCAGTTAGTGTACCTGACAAGAAGTGTTCTAAAACGATCTACGGATGAATAATGCTACATTTCATATATCACAATATTGAAGAAACCATCGTTAGATTGGGGTACCTGAGGCATTTGGAATTTTAATGAATGAAAAACAGAGAAAAAACCATGAAGAAGTGTACCAAAGTTACCCCACTCCAGGTAAGAAGCATGAGGATAGGGTAACTCCAGTACAACTTCCTATGACAGCTTCTTTTCAACTCATCTCGAGTCGAGTGATGGTCTGTGAGGTTTTAACATGTTTCAAACAGCTCAGAAGAAGACTTCTGAACGATTAAAATTGATTCTTTTGCATGGTAGAGGGTAGAGTTGGAATATTATGTAAGTGTACCAAAAATGTTCCATCGGGGTCTAACTTTGGTACACTTCTTCAACAACTAATAGCTCCAGTTCAGACACATCAAATTGAACTTTGTAGCCCATCAATCGAAAGCTGAAACTGTAAGCTTGAGATTGACCACTAATAGAAGTGGGTTTTGTCAATGTATGTTCAGATGCCGAGTCAAAAAAAATAAAAAGTAACGAAATCGTACCAAATTTACCCAATTTGACGGTAGTTCAATAAGTCGGTAAGATGGAGCTTGATTGAAGAGATCTGTGAAATTTGGATTTAAAATCGAGTGAGAACTTCTCGTGATTCGCATTGCACCTGAAATGAAGTCGCTCCAATTACCAAAGAATCACCACTCGCAAATTCTGCTCTTCTTCGTTGGCTATTATTGTATTTCGAAATACCACCTATGCCGGAGCACGGAAACTTGCATTTCATGGACGTCGCTCCATCCAAATTTTGGAGCTCGTTTCGGAAAACTTAAATACTCCTAATTTATGCATCTATACTGTGATCTCTTAATATGGCATTGTATAGTTCCGCAAAGATGTGTTTACATCACAGATATGGGAGATGCATGTGTGCCCGTATTTGTTCACGAGTATAATAGTAGCTCAGTTTGCGGCGCGATAAAATGACTTCGTCATCAAAAATTATAAGAGACCCACAATGGATTATGAATTCCTTATAGATTGTAGATCCAGAAACATATATGATGGAACGCAACCATTTGTAACAGTCCCGATGTAGATAGAGTATCCGATGCACCGGGAATGAGTGAGGGATGGGAATATTCTTGACACAATTTAATTCCAACCACGAGCACCCAAAATTTCACTTTGGAATGGAACTATGTAGGACCATAAAGTAACAAAGGAAGTGTATACTGTTGAACTATCACTCGACATGGTCTACTCAAAACAAAATAATCCAAAAGAGGGAAATAATGGTAAGAAAATTTGTAAACTTTAGTCTGAATTCACAAAATAGTTCCATGCTATGTAGGAAGTTTTCTTAAGTATTGCTATCGGTTTAAGGTACTCTGTTTTCAGTAGCTCTTCCTTAGGAGCTTCTTGAATGGACGATTGTAGTTTCTTTTTCATTGAAACTTTTTTTGGATGATTATCCAAGAAAAGTTTCAATGAATTATAATTCATCATAGTGACAGTGATTCTTTGATTAGTTCTCGATACTTCTTGATCTTTTTTGAAATTTCTTCTTTTTTTGGAAAACATTCCAAATACTATCATCGTACTGGGGTTGTTTCCATGATTCCCTCTAGATTCGAAATTTTAAAGCAAATTGGATTCAGATATCTTCTTTTTGTCGAACTCTATCAAACTTTCAAAACCACTCCTCAATCTCTCCGTAATTATTTCACCGTTTCATTCACATAAAATTTTCAATGACCTTGTCTGATTTAGATCATTTACCCAAATTGAACAATATTGATCAGTTCCATCTGACCCGAGCAATTTTGGATAGCCATTTCTCATCAATATTGAATCAAATCATGTGCAGAGTTAACAGCAATTCTTCCTTATCACCTCGAACATCCAATCTCACTTCTCACAAATGAAATTATCTCCACATCATCGATCCCAACACTTCCCAAGTACATCTTGACAAACTCCAACAGATCTAATTGACTAATTTTGCCATCTTAGAATCCTCCTAACCGCACTTTTCCAAGTTTCAGCTCGTCCACAAGAACCTAAAACATTCCATCCCTAGCAAAGCTGTAATTGACATATTCAGAAATAAATACCATTTATTCACCCAAAATCATTGATTCAGACTCTCACATGATATAGATAGGTAGATAAATGAAATACAGTTATCAGTAGAGTCACACGTACAACTGCATCAAAATGGTCAGTCTCGGTCCTTTAACGAGCGACGCTCGTACGCGGCCCTTTCATCGTGAATTACTTTCCAAGTGTTTCATTTCTGCTCTCTCTCACACACACACATACATGTAACAAACTCTCAACTGGCATCAGCATACACTCCATCATATACTCCAAACCCTTGAGTTTAAATGTGAGTATTTTTGCAAATGTGCATGTGTGTATTTACGTATGCATGTGTGCCATAGCAATTAGCAGCTCAACAATGGCAGAGAGTTCATAAATTCGAGAAGTCAACCCTATCTTCGTCTCTCTCTCTCTCTCTCACACACGATCCCTTTTTACTATATTTTGCTAATTACTCAGCGTGCGTGGTTGTATAATTTCTACTCGAATTTGGTCATTTCATATGATACGCGTCACGATGTGTAATGTATTTTTAAATGGGAATTCGTAAATGTATACTAAAAGATGTGACTGAGGTTTTGAGACATCATTACCGACCATGAAAGAAGCGTTGGACGATAAAAATCTACATAAAATGAGAGTGCAAAAGAAAAAATATGTAACGAGTGAGAACCTCTTTATTCTCAATTCTGTGCAATACTGATGTCTGCGAGTGAGTATCATTGAAAATAAATTGGATGTTGTCACGTTGGAGAGGGTGATTGAAATTGTTTACTTGACTCGCTCATCAGTTAGACGGAAAATCGGGTTCGTTTGCATATTTTAATTGAAATGATTCGACTCGATCGCTGTTTATGTCAATGATAAGATATTTTCGATGAGAGGAATAAAAAATTGTTTTTGAATCTCATATTCAAGAATGTGTTTCACAGCCAGGTTTGAAATGAAAACCCGAATCATTATGATGAAACGGAGGATCAATCTAACAGCGGTATATTGAATTTACTGTATATTTGACTTACTCTGAATACTATTAGTAAATCGAAAAAATCTGTCAAAGAAGATTGTAACTACTTAACAAGTTCGCTGCGATGGGACCCACCGGTGGGTCCCGCCGCACACAAACAAGGAACTGCGATTTTCGCCGCCGCAGCGAACGTATTAAGATAGTACTTGACCAATTCATCTCCATGATTCTGGACCATTTGAAGCTATCAGAAATCATTGAGGATGAAGAATTCCATAAATGCATTTATGCAATTCTCCGATGTTTGGGTGCTCGTAAAATTGCATGAAATAGTATTTACACCTCGTTCTTGAGGTTCCCCGCTTCCGAGTGATTATTTCGACCCTCGCCTGCGGCTCGGGCCGAAAACCAATCGCTCAGAAGCGAGCTACAACCTCATGAATTTGGTGCAAAACATACTAATACGTCTATACCTACCGAAATACGTCATGTCACTTTGGCCGAATCAAGTTGTCATTACATTCCAAAAGTTATGCTCATCCGAGTGATCTTATCGCTTCGTCATATGTTATTCTAACCCTTGGTCAAGTTTGAATCATCCAAAGCGATATGAAGTAATTCAAAGCATTGATAATATAGGGCTCTCATAGAGAATAGTGATCAGAATAGCGATATCATGATTTCACCGTAACAAAAAAGAAAATAAGCTGAAACTATCTACGCCATTCTTCTATGAGATCGAGTATGGTATTTACGTTGCCAAGCAACGATTCTTTCCAAGAGGATTATAAATGGAGTTGTAGATATTCAGGAAATTTATGTTACAGTATGGTATACGTACAACGTGTATCCATTGAACATACTTCGATCGATTGGAGCATAACGGTATCGGAAGTCTAGTAAAGAGCAATGTATGCCTTTGACTCATTATCTAGGTCACTAGTTTTGCATTCATGTCAACATTTCGTAGAGCATGTCACAAGAAAATTATTTGCTACTACTCCATTACATCGGAAATATGTACGCATATCCATCGGACAGCATCATGTTATAATCATTACACATATGGTGCTGAATTTCCTACTTCTGCATTATAGCTGTAATTCTATCGATAGTAAGGATTGCACAGGAATCTTTCTTCAATCTATAAAGAACAAAACTTCTGAAGGGTGGGTTATCCCCAAAAGATTATCTTGGTGCGACGTAACTATCGAAAAGTTCCTATCAGAATTCCCTAAATAATGTAAGACTTCCTCCTCCCAGCACGAAAGTACGTCCTTCCGCGCCTCGTTTTGGTCACGAAAGCTCGACTTTTGCTGCTGGCACGAGTCAACTCGCGCTCTGATTAGCTGTCGATTTTTGCTGCATCTTTCGCTGCCTGCGCTGCTTTGCTGTGCAGAGAGCGCATGAGACATGCATGCGACAACATAACCTATCGAGGTTATGTTCATCAATGTGTTTATTTATGATGTATGCTCATACCTGACAGGCGGCATCTTTTCACGAATATCGATGCTTAAATACATAGAAAACTCTCAGCAGCTGATTTTAGAGCATGCAGGATTTCCAATGCCTCATGAGATAGATCGATAAGTTACACAAAAAGCTCATTGTCAGTGACAAGAGATTGGGGCGATGAGTGGGCACAACTTCGTATTGAGACCCAAATTGAATCATACGATAATAGCATTTAGCGCTCACTTACGAAACAATTCACTTCATTATTTTTATTTTTTCGCTTACGTCCGCCCCGACCAGCAAAAGTCGGGCGGACGAGTACATCAGATCACAAGAAGTATGATGCAGCAAAAGCAGTAAGTAAAAGCTTCGAGGTCGTATGCTTCAACACCCTATCGGGGTCTGCCTAGTCAAAATTGTAAACAAATGCAAGAGTGAGGTTAAACGAGTATTTTTGTACTGATTGAAGAAAATTCGACGTACTTTCGGGCCGAGAGGGGAAAAAATAGTAAACAGCACTTGGCAGAGAAGTGGGATGCCCTTGAAAGTGTGATATTGATGCCTCGGCTTACAGTCCCGGAAATCCAACTTCCCTGCCTAGTACAGTAATACCGTGTTTTGCCTATTATAAGCCACTCTCCAAATATAAACCACCCTAGTCTCTCTCTGGTGAGTATCGTGACTAGACGTGCTTTACTTCGGCTCCCACTTGAAACTCGATTTGACCTGGTTTTTTCACTCCTGGGAGGGAGAAATCTGTTCTCAGGCATTCCTCCACCAGCTGGCTCTCATCTCTTCGAGCATACAAGGCATGGCTCGACTTACTGGGCCAGGGTGTGAGGTTTTTGCCTGACAATAAATCGTCATCTTGAAGGCTGCTTGTCGCCATATTTATTTGTACTTCACCTGTCGGCGATTATCTACATGGCTGGTAACCGATCCACACAGATTTAATGAACTCGTCAGTTCTATAACTTTGTTCTACTGTTTGGTACATAAAATGTGGCAGCCCGCTGCAGCCTGAAGGACCAAGTGTCAGTTTGTTACCGGCCTATACACGAAAAAGTTCAGTGCAATTTTTCAAAGTTACATAGTGGTTGTGATTTCGTGTGAGTGTCTCGCCCTGTGCCGTAGAGGCATCCTATGTAAGTGTGCTCATCAGATCACCTATCAGTGTATGCACAATTTTCCGAATGACAAATCATCCATCTAATGCATAAGCTCGTTCTTTCCGAAGAAGTTTTAGCAGACCATTCGGTATATTGCACTTTTGTGTGTAAATGTGTGTGAATCAAGTGTAAGCAAGTAGTACAGCAGTTATGCCAGCTCATAATTCGGTTTGTTTACTACTGCGATATCACGTATAACAATTGACACTTGCCGTGCGTCGAGTATATCTATGTTTCTATGTACGAGAGTTTTGGACAACGCGTGATTCTTCCAATCACTGCGTGTATATATACACATATATATCAAACTGACAGCTGTCAAGCTTATGTTTAAACTGTATTTATCTGTCCATACTTCTTTGCTTACTGAATCAGACACGGTATGAATGATCGCACATGCCCAGCTGGTAACTTTTCGATTGAGCAAGGTAGTAGATCGGTACGCATTTAGCAAGTTCTGCAGTAAACGTTTTCACTACGCGTGTTTGAAAGGTGTCTGGAAGTGGAACATAGATTTACACATCTGCGCGAATTGTGATAACAATCAGTCTCAACTTCTCAACACGTCTAAAACAGTAGAATCTCTCGCACCTCCCGCCAGTTCAAAACCTGATTGCGTGATACCTGTCTCACCTACTCTCGAAGATACATCACCGTTTCCAAGCACTCAAAATTCAGAAGTAACTCCCGCGCAAAACCGCAAACGATTGCCTGATCAACTAACTCCTCCTTCACCATCAACCTCACGTGCACTGAAAATAACCTGCCCGGAGTCTTCAACCATGGGTGACGACATGCCTGCGTGGTTTGCCAATTGGCATAAACAACACTTTGTACCATTTGAGCAGTCCATAGACTCACGCTTCGACTCATTATCTGAACGTTTGAACAACCTTGAATCCTCGGCTGCTAACTCAGACCGTGTAACTCAAACTCAGATGACCGAGGTTCGTGAAGCCCTAAGTCACATGAGCTCAAAAGAGCTCCTTACTGATTCTTGTGAACTGCGTATCTCAGGCATACCACTCAATTACTCAAATAATATCTCGTTAGCAATTCAGAATGTCTTCACAGCAATGACTGCTCAAGATCACTTGAAATTCATCACCTCAACCAGAGTATGGCCTACCTCCACACGCAACGTAACGCAACAAACCTAACAATCTATTTCGCAAACGCAAGAAAAGCAGTCAAATGATTTCTTTTCGGTAGTAGTTAAACTTATCTCGCCATCGGTGCGAAATGAAGTAATGTCTAGAGCAAATAATTTGGGAGATCACACGTCTCAATCAATTTTCAATCGAGGTGGCTCACGCAAAATCTTTGTTACACCTCTCTGGCCTCGCCCCGCCCATGAGCTGTTCCAAGCTGCAAATACTAAAGCGAAGGAACTAAACTATTTGCGCCCCACGGTAAGAAACCTCGTTGTGTGCATGAGGCCTGATCGTCATTCTGAGCTTATTCCCGTCCACTCAATCGCAGAGTTGGTTAATCTTGAACCTCGAGTTGTTCATCAGCCTCAAAATCCAAACCAGGGCGCAAGTGCTGACTTTCGAGGCCACCTGAATCCCCAAAACAATCCGATACCTTCAAGTATCGCTAGTCAACCAGTTCCGAATCTCAGTTCTACTTACACCCTTCCTCAACAACAAAATCATGCCGACGTTCCTCTACTTTTTACATCCAATCAATCAAATTTTACATTGCCAACTCAATCCCAGTTGACTCCTCTATCACAAGCACCCTACGCACAGTCCAGCCTGGTACATTCTCAACCGTTCCAAAATCAGCATCCTCAAAACCAACAACAGCAGCAGCATCAACAAAAAATCTGAAAATCACTTGCTCAGACATACGCCCGAAACTCAAAGCGTCATTTTACACTGTGTCACAGTAACATAAACCGCCTAGCAACACATATCAATGATCTTGAATTCTTCTTAACGTCACACAACTCAGTCGATGCCATCGCGTTGAGTGAAACTTTCATTGAGCCAGGTAGATCCACCTCTATCTTCGCACTCGAGGGCTTTGACTTTCTTCATCACGATCGTGCTGGCAAGGAGGGAGGAGGGGTAGGCCTCTATGTTAAAAACTGTCACCAATCCAGGATTATAGCTTGCTCCGACCCCCAGTTCGACAACACACCCGAATTCATGTTTGTAGAAATCAAATGGGAATGTATCAAAGTCCTAGTAGTTCTCGTATATCGTCGTCCGCATGCGGCATACCCTACCGAACTATTTGACAACATTAACAAATATGTATCTAGCTATCCGAATCTTATTATAACTGGTGACTTCAATTTTCCAATGCACCGAGAACATCAGGATTCGAACTACTTCCGCGACCTTCTTCTAACATATGGCCTGGAACTTGTCCCATCTGAACCTACTCATCATTCTATCCATGCAGATGGCTTCAGTAGTGACACTTGGCTTGACCTTTTTATTGTTCCTTCTTTGAGATTTGTCCGCTCTCACAATAAGACTGAAGTGCCCTTTGCAGCACGCCACGACTTAATCTCACTTGAATTCAATCTTCCGTCACTCGCGGTTCAGCCTAAGTTCATCTCAACGAGAAACTTGAAAAACTTAGATAAAGCTGCCCTTCACGCTGACTTAAAACTGAGACTGAGCCAATCAAAAGAAGCATGCCTTGATCCAACTTGTTCCGCACAACCTCATGTCTCGTCAACTGCTCTTTCCCTATCACGAAGTCTGCTTGAATGTTTTGATCACTGCGCCCCAATAAAAAATATAAAGATACGCGCTCAGCAGAAGCCGTGGGTCTCAGCTGATATACGTTCCCTCATGTCCGCAAGAGACGCTGCTTACAGGCGTGCGAAGTTGTATAAAAAAACTTCTGATATCCTACAGTATAGGAATCTTCGCTCAACTGTGAGTAACAGAATTGACACATCCAAAAATGAGTACCTGTCTTCTTTACTTGATGAAGCAGCTGATCTTAAGTCTCTCTGGCGAAATCTAGGGAGCATGGGCGCCACTCCACCAAAACCTCCCTCCCCACTACGATATTTCTCTTCAGATGCTCTGAATGCTCACTTTGCTGCCATCTCCTGTCAAACACCATCGCTTCATCCTTCTGATATTTCTGAGGTTCTAACTACACCTTTAAAAACTGAGATCCCAGATTCTTTCAAATTCCAACCTATCACTGGTGAGGATGTAGATCAAGCCCTTGCGAAAGCCACTAAAAACTGTTCTGGATCTGACTCGATTAGCACTACTATGCTCAAAGCAGCTTACCCAACTCTTCGGACGCATTTGATCGACCTATTCAACGCCAGTAGAAACTGGGGAATTTCCTGACTGTTGGAAAATAGCAACCGTCATTCCACTCGCGAAATGTCATCCTCCCTCCTCGCCATCAGACACCCGCCCTATTGCCCTATTATCTGAAATTTCGAAACTCCTTGAGCGTATCATACACAAACAATTAGTATCATATTTAACAAAGTATAACCTGCTTGACGAACATCAATCGGGGTTTCGATCACACCACTCGACTCAAACTGCCCTCTTGGGCTTCACTGAAGAAGTTCGCCGTGGCGTCAAGCAGCGTTTAGTTACTGCACTTATTTTATTTGACTTTTCAAAGGCTTTTGATACTGTATTACACAAGCTAGTCCTCAAAAAACTCCGTTCACTCAACTGCTGCGACACCGTCATTAGGTGGTTTGCGACTTATCTATCAGGGAGACGACAGTCTGTTCGTGATGAAAATGGTAATCCATCCGAGGCCATCAGAACCTTCGCAGGTGTCCCGCAAGGGAGTGTTCTAGGTCCCTTTTTATTCACCATATTTATAAATGGTCTACCCAGAATTCTTTGTCATACCCGACATGGAATTTATGCAGATGACACCCGAATTTATCTTCAGTGCCGACCAGTTGACCTACATGATCATATTCGCCTACTGTGTGAAGACGCTGATAGAGTATTCATGTGGGCTCGCGCGAGTTCAATCAAACTCAACCCTGATAAAACTAAATTCATTGTGCTTGGGAGCTCAGCTTCCACACGCTCCATTGGGTCATCAAACTTGCCACCTCTGATTATCAATGGAGTCAATATCCCTGTATCCAACCAAGTTACTGATCTTGGGGTCTAGCTTCAATCTAATCTGAGTTGGGGAAAACACGTAAATTCACTATGCAGTCGCGTGCATGGCTCCCTCTACACATTGAGGTTTCACAAGAAATCTCTGAATCAGAACAGCAAACATCGTCTTGTTGAAACACTCATATTTCCCTATTTTGATTACGCTTGTGCTGTCCATAATGATGTATCAGATGAACAAAACTTGGAACTCCATCGCCTTATGAATGCGTGCGTTCGTTTCGTTCACGGTAATATACCCTGGACAGCGCCTGTGACGCCCTACCGCCTTGCGCTTGGCTGGCTCTCCGTTGAGAACCGTCGGAAGTACCTACCATCGTCACTTGCGTTTAACATCATCTCGTCAAAACAACCCGCTTACCTAGCTAAGTTTTTCAAACTCAGGTCTCAAGTAGCCGACCTACGTAGCTCAACCAGAAATACGCCCGGGCCTCTTCTGTATGCAACTCCGCGAACTAAGACCATGGAAAACTCTTTCCATATCACAGCATCAGCTTTTATAAATGTCAAAGCTCCGGATATAGTATTTGACTTAAAACACTCTCAGGGTTTCAAGAATAAGATTCGTGATATTCTACTCCGTGAAGAGGTTTTGAACTGGCGATCGAGGGCTACCAGAAATGGGCTACTACTGAACCCAGTCGTTAAAGAATCAGTACTGTCTAAGCTTCTATCCGAAATCTGATGCATTTCCAAATAAACTAACATAAGTCTGAGCATTTACGATTGCTTATACTGCTCTGTATATTATCTCCTCTATGTGAACCTCTGTTAGCAATTATTACTATCCGATATTGATCTATATATCTACAATTATACGTATTTATATATTGAACATTATTAATTATTATTATTGTGTAAATATTGTTACTATTTCAAATCACTCAACAGGGCTAAATAGGGTCTAACCCCAAAGCCTCAATAAACCTTCAATCAATCAATCAATCAATCAAACCCTCCAAATATAAGCCTTAGTGAAGCCAAAGATGGAAATATAAGCCACCCTCCAAATATAAGCCACCCCCAAATATAAGTCAGTCACCAAATATAAGCCGACCCCAAATATAAGCGGCCCGAATGAAAGCCAGATCTTGAGAGGAATATGTAAGTTCAACGGTAGATAATGCTTGCTCCTCCCTTCAACAGTAGGTGTGACAAATTTTCTGTAACAGATAGATTGTTAATTCGGCGAGTCATCGCTGATCATACAGTCAGAAAGTCAACAGTGACTATAATCCACACGATCGATGGATATCAGAAATAAATTATCTTTTGAATGTGGACAACGTGTCCAGAATTCTTCTAGTAATATGTAAAACTCCATGTATGCAATAATGTGTGAAAGCCATTCTTGAATAACATTCCATCATACTTGATTGACATTCCATTTGTAAATTTGAATGACACTTGGTTTTTGTACTTGATTCAAATGAATCTAGATACTTGACGATGAAATATTCGTCTGAGAATATAAGCCACCCTCCAAATATAAGCCACCTTCCAAATATAAGCCATGCTTCAGAGCCGAAAAAAATTATAAGCCATGGCTTGTAATAGGCAAAACACGGTATACTATTCTTGTGATTCGTGCGGAGATTTGCTGATCAAGTTACTGGTGTGACCACGACTGAGAAAAAATTCCAAAATTCTTCCAGAAGTAGCTTATAATAGCCATATTATGTTTTTTCAAATGTCATCTCTCGTGTTTCCGCTGATCGTCGTAATTCGAGCTGTTTCGCACATTTTTTAACATTGCGCTTATGGGAGCGGGTCCCGAAAAGAGCAAAAAATGGATCCAGCGCAAAACCTGAACAGCAGATAACGGAGGGGCTGTGGTAGATCCGAGTTTATGTACCGATAAAAAGAATTTTGAAAGTCTCGAAACAAGGAATTACATGCGTGGAGGTATGTAATTGGCCAAACTAAATAAATTTGGTACCGATTTTACTGAACGCAATTTTGTCGGTGATTTCTTAGGTGTAGAAATACGAAAAATTCAAAAATCACCTTAACATGTGGGAAACGTAGAGATGATTCGGGATCGATCTAAAACTCATCGTTGGTTCTATCTCAGCGTAACAAATGTGAAAAAACGCATATGGAGGCAAGACGGATGCAAAGGCGAGTTGTGTACACTTGCCTTATCTATAAAAACTGAAAAAAGTATTGTTCTGATCACGTTCATCACTTTTCCTGTCCAAATTTGAGCAGTTTAGATTTGTTCCATTCGCATACGATTCGAATAAGAAGTACCGTATCCCTGCACCACCGCAACTACGTGACACAGGTGCGCTCCGTGTTGACCGTACGGCAGAAGGGTGACACCGCAAAAGTGCGAATCAACTCTTCCTCTCCCTCCTGCGCCAATTCCGTTTGTCTTTCATTATTCCCGCTTGTCTTCTCCGATCTTCGCTTTTCTCTGACTGGTCAGTGTAACATTCTCCTCCTTTTCTGCGACTATTCGACCAGCCGAGAGCAGAGATCAGCGGTGAGACATACGAGAAATGATCCCAAAATTATAGAGATCTATAAGACCCGAGAGATCTACGAGAGATTTTTGGAAACTGTACTTAACGAATTTTGGGAAAAACAATAGTTACTTGCCCCCCGGTGACTTGTCAATGATCAAACCTCGCTCGCTTCTACATACTCAAAAATCTCGACAAACTCTTGTAGAATCGGCTTTGCAATCACCTCGCCCCATCACCTTGAATGATGAGATATCTAAGCTGCCGAAACTCGATCCAAGAAGTTACTTTTATAATGGACAATCTCATATCTGATGTCAGATTAAATTTCAACACGTATGTTGAACAATGCCGAAAATTCTCAGATGATTAAATGCAAGATGTACCTGTATGAGTGAACCGTACACTCACTCAAGTTTCATTTCCTCTTGAGGCACCGTTTCCGGATGAGCAGATCAATATCAAAATAACCTTACGAGACAAAATAACAACACTTCACCTACATCACACACTGAAGATAACGCGCAAAAGTTGTCACCAAAATTGGCCTAACAACCGGTGATAATACCTCAGAACCGTTACACTATACTCGATTGAGCTAGGCTATAGACCTCAGTTTTGTTTTCAACGAGCTATCACGGCATCACGTCTACGACGCATGACCTAACCATGGCTTTTGGTGGTTCCGTCAACACGACGGAACCTTGTCGCCACCAGGCACAACAATGACGTTATACCTAGCGACGATTTTGTAATCCACTGGTTCCATACCAAGACCAATCGAAACTGTGTCATTTTCTCGTCTCGCATTTTAGTTCCAGTGGAAACATATTTGAGTCAACATACGGAATATAACTCAACTGAGAAATTCAACCTTATCAAGTTTCTCAATGCCCGAGTTGAGCTAATGCTAACCAGTGGCTCAGTCCCAAGCAATGCTATCTCGCTTTTGAAAATTCCATTTTCGTCAATTTGGCGACCAACGTGGGGCCATAACAATTTTCCAAATTCTGATCAATTATCACTATCATAGATGTAACAAGGGAGTGAGATAACATCAAGAACATACAAACATCGCCAATCTTACCAACTCCTACCAACTTTAAAATAAATGCATGAGAGGATGGGCCAACTGCGAGATCGAATAGATGGAGAACACATGTTTAGAAACATTTGAAACATGCTTTCTTCGAAAAAATATTTATAAATAATCACATATCTCCCCAAAATCAGAACTAAAAACTATCGACCAACTTACACTACAACCAGCCCATAAGTATCAATTGAGGGGGTGGGTGGAAGAAGGGCCTAAGTGCACTTAGGCCCTTTTTCCGGCCTACCGCTTTTTTGAACCCTTGAACCATGATCTATCACCCCATGAAAGTTGTTTTTCCATAAACTTTGAAAACCCCATAGATCAGAAAAAAGGCCTAAGTGCACTTAGGCCCTTTTGTCGATTATATGATGGGAGTTACGCCCTTTTATCGATTGTATGATGAGAGTTAGATCCTCTGTCTATTATCTGAAGGCACTTAGACCCGGCTAGACTCCTTGGACAGCTAGTTGTACAGCTTTGATGGGTAAGAGCGAATCGCCTAACTACAATGCTGCACCATTGGACACGAATGGTTCGCCAATCATTTTGAAGAGAAAAGCATGACCTCACTATTTCATAAGCTTTGAGTGGGGAAAGAGCTTTCTAACGTCCCAAGGTCATCTCTGTGTCGTACGGTGTTTTAAGTAACCCTCCAAAAAAGTTGAAAATCGGCGTTCCATTAGTAAAATCGTGTTCCGATGGATTTCAATGAAACAACCTGATTTTTTTCAACATATCTTCGGAACTCGGACAAATAGGAGAGCAGTATTCTTATATCGACAACCTGTGATTGGGGCCTCTAAGAAAATTGATAAAACATAAGAATTGATTTCTAACCATGTTACCTGTAATCAAGACGTTAGTTAACCACTTCATCGTGTTTGCCGGGTCATGTTACAGCGAAAACGGTTTCGAAAACTATCAGTCTTGGCGGTGGATAGTGGTCAAAAATGCAAAAATTATCTTTGAAACAAATTTCAATCCAGTATTTGCATCTCTTGTGCATGCGCGTCCTCTGATGTCTCTAAAAGTAATTTCAATTGATAGCCGCCTGCTGTAATTCACTTCAGAATGGTCACTCGAGGAAGTCGGTTTGACGCGTTAGATCACGAGATCTAGCTGGTCCAAAAAATGAAAAACTCCAAGGTATCGAGTCCGTGAACCCGCGGCTCCTCCAATGGACCACAAGAAGGCGAATTTTGAGTCGGATCGTTCCCAAGACGTGAACATGTGTTTTCCGTGTATTTTTTGATGTAGAAACCGAATCCGTGGTCAGTTTCGTCCCCAACCTCCAGGATTATCTGGTAGGCTCAAATGGAGTAAGATAGGCTGAAGTAGGTTCAAGAAACGAGATCAAGTAAGAAATTGATTGGGCCCTATTCACCGTGGCGCCCGAAAATCGGACTCGCAACGGGAGTTCGGTGGGTCCGGGTCATCATACCTCACTAAACTTTTTTCACAGTCTCGTACCACCTAGAAAATGGAGAATCCAGAGTGACTCCCTCAAATGGGCTTTCTGTCTAGAGCTACAAGCAAAAACGTGAGAATTGCCCATATAGGCCCATGTCAAAAAGTGATATATATGGGTATATTGGCAATGCTAGCGTTTTTGCTTGTAGCTCTGAAATGAAAGCCCATTTGATGGAGTTACTCTGAATCCTCCATGTTCTAGGTGGTACGAGCCTGTGGAAAAAGTTTGGTGAGATTTGGTGACCCGGACCCTCCGGACTCCCCTTGTCAGCGTAAGTGTATTTCACGGGCACGATTTCTTCATACATAGCTATTTTTTGGAAAATCATAACTCCGACAGATTGGATTTCTCATCTTATCGTTGTTTGACTGGGGAAACTAGGCACCTCCGAATTCCCCTCAAAAGATTATAACAATGAGACTCCGGAAGAGAGTTTTGCTTAGGAATCGAATCTCAGCACGAATGTGACTACGTAAAAGGGTCTTATCACTGCAGAGAGAGGTACCCACAAAGTCACCAAGACCTCGAAGATTTTCTAAAAGAGCCCAAACAACAGGAAAATTTTGTTCGAAAAAAGGGTCCAAGTGCAAAGGTATTGTTAAAAAGAGCCTCAACGTAGAAGTACTGGTCAAAAGGGCCTAAGTGCAACAGTATTGGTAAAAAGGGCCTAAGTGCAACATTATTGGTAAAAAGGGCCTAAGTGCAACAATATTGGTATAAAGGGCCTAAGTCACCGGAAAAACTCGTTCAAAAGGGCCTAACTCCACTATCGATATCGGGATAAAGGGCCTAAGTGGTGGGGTATTGGTAAAAAGGGCCTAATTTTTTACGAAAAAATTTTAAAAAAATTCTTATGACCTCCATATCTCTTTTCTACCAATTCTGGCTATCAAATCATGTTCTTTGGCCTTCAAAAAATGTATCTTCATGCTTGCTAAGTGAATATTGAGTGACCTCAGTTTTACACACTCAATGGAACCATCTTTGACGTGCAGAATCGATGAAAATGCATTAAGATGTTGAGTCGCAATTGGATATCTTGTGTGACATGCCCATAGATATGCTGATGAAATTTGGAGGCCATCGAACTCGATTTCGCAACGTTATCCAACTTTTAGTGGACCAACTATCCCAAAAATTGACCCAGTATTGAGAAAAAGGGCCTAATTACATTTTTTTGAATGGCTGTATACCTCTCAAAATCGACAGCTACCTTCCAATTCCTGTGCGGTTGTTTTGGGGATGCCAAAACCTTTGAAATAAGCCAGGTATGCGCATCGAATCATGCCACGGGCATGATATAGTTAGTTTTTATCGTTTTTCTCGAAATGGCCGTTTTGTAATTAGGCCCTTTTTCCACCCACCCCCTCAATTTGGCATGGCATACGATTTCAACTCATCCATCTCCAGAACAATTCCAATCTGAACCACCACTCACGTCGGATTTCTACACGCCAAAATTTTCCAGTCAAACCAAGGCATCAAAATCATTCACCATGCCAAGCTTGAGCCTGCATATTCCTTTAGCGCAGTTTCAATTAAGAGTCCATTTTACGGCTAGCAACTTAACGCGTTTACCCCATCTTCCTCTTCAACCTTCTTCATCTCCTTCTTCTCCATTTCGTACAGGCTTATTCGGTCTCTCACTGGGTCGATCGATGCATCTCGTCGGTCGTTGCTCGCCCCAACGGATTTTGAGGCTCTTTCTCCAGTTACTCAACCTTGCACTCCATTAAAACGCGAATGATTAATCGCAACGTTGCAGATATCCCTTTTACCACTCTTGAACTGCTGAAGATATATATATGGAATAGGATAGGAGAATGAGAGAACATTTCTACGGCTGAGTGAGCGTGCTGTGACGCGTAGATTGTTTGCGTCTCCTTGCGCTGTTAGAGATGGAGCTTGTCTTACTTTTTCTTGGTTGAGAGAGAAGCCCCACGTTGTTGATGTTTGGATCGTGAACTGGTTGGACTTTCAATATGATAATACGAGTTCTCTAAGGTTTTTTTGAAAAACAGCTTCTTACGGATTCACTTGTTGTTTGTTGTTGGGATTTGTAGATTGTTTGTTTGCTGGTTGTGCAGGTAGATTTTGAAGAAAATATTCTAAGAGCCATTAGTTGTTTGAGACAAAATTCAACTGGAATTATCCATGCCATTACGGAAGCGCATTATAACGCTTCCAATCTTTTAAATAATTGTGGATCCAATGTCTGACATGAAGATATGTACTCATGTCTGACCATAGTCGGATTTTACTACTGTACTCTCATCATCTACAGATAGCAACTACGAGAAACGATTTTTCCAACCCATAAAATTTCAGGCCCAATGGCAATGTCAGTTCGTCAGGAATGAGCCCAATTTTCATAAATTATGTAAAATTTCACTTGTTTGAGGATTCCTGATGCCTGGTCATTATCGTGCTATGTACGACTGAAACATAGTGATTTGCACATTTTTTCTCCAGCTCCACATATTTCATGGATTATCGTTCGGCATGATCTCGGTCATATCACAGTATTAATTTTCATCAAAGGTGCTGCAATGGCTGTCCATTCTCGTACCAAAGGACTGATTTCAGCAACTATCTCGGGACGTGTTATCGTTTACATGTATTGCTATGAGTGGGCACCGATGCATGGATTATTTCAAGCCCACCGAATATTTGTATAAAACATACTTTATGCGCGCTAAAAAAAGGTCGAGCTCCGACAGCAAAACAGAACTTGCTGTAAGTATCCTCGCTTATCCAACAATATTTTTATCTGGTCTTGCTATTTCTGCTGCCAAATCAGGTACAGTTTGTCTCGATAAATCAGCAAACAGATTCCGCTAGAAGACGTTCTGCAAATCTAGAAACATTTTTGAGTTCAGCCAGCAAAGTATTTTGCAAAAACAGCTGCCATCTGCACTGCAAAGATTTTGGTGTCGCAGCGACTCGAAATGGGTAAAACAGCACAAGTTGCATGCTGAGTGAGCTTCATGTTTAGTCGATGCGGCTAATTTGCAATCAAAATAAATATATCCTCTTGTGATTGTTGACACCCACATTACCCACTCTCCGCAATTAATTGAGGATTTAGAAGGTGAGTTTACTCATTTTTCTCCAATGGTAGTATGTCACCATTAAAATACAATTGCATGTGGCCATCGGTAACCGATCTTTCACCTCATGTTCTTCGAAGCAAATTCAATAACAATGACATGTTTTGCTGGGTCCCAGTGGGTTGAGGTCTAGTTACGACAGCAAATTATTTTCGCTGTCTAGAAACAGCAGCAGAAAATCGCTGGTCGAGCAGAAAAATTTGCTAGTTCAAGCAAAATGTTTTTAGCGTGTGAGGATTGAAGGGGATGCAAGGTTCAGGAAATTCCTCTGCCACTAGATAGACTTGCGGCCTGAAGTGCCTAGCTCCTGTGTCTGACCAAACTCATTCTTTTCCACTGAAATATTTCTTGTGGCGGAGTCTGCTATATCTTCATCGTTTGACCATTTAATATAATACCTACTATGAATGATTGAATTTTAATCGTGAAAATGAATCAATTGACTGTAGTTTGATTATTCTCAATGCTAGTTTTTTGAAGAAAAGAAATTTCTCTCAATTGAAAAATTCCTATTGTTATTGATTGGAGGAAATGATCTGAACCAAGTATTCGGAGACGGGCTTTTGAAAAATTCTCAGAAGACCTGTTTCAAGTGTTTTTTAGATGCTTCATTGCGATAGTATTACTCTTTGATGTTTACGATTGCGTAAAACAAACCACTGATCAGTAACCAAATTACTACATTTTAATTGATGACCATAAGTATCATCACAAGTAATAACTATCAGTGGTGTTGGGTCGTGCCAGTAATGAAATGAGTACAACGAGCAGGAAATATCAATGATCTTCTTGATTTTCTTATCAACGGTCAATAAGTATTATATCTTCGAAGAGCGAAAAGAATTATCCTCTCTTAGAATCTACTGTGTATTCCGGGTCGTCTCAATTAAAAGCCGTCACAATAGAGTTTGCTCTGCATTATTTGTGAAGTCTCACTCTGTAAGACTCTGATTCTTCGGATCTTTAAACTCCGAGAGCAATGAATTCCCTTCACTTGGTACCAATCGAAAACTCATTGTGCTCCTATGTCCACGTCAATAACGGAGAAAAGAAATCTTACAAAAACACCTGAACAAATTCCAATGTATTCAAGGAGGGTAAGAAAGTTCCTTTTCGTAGTTTGCTGACTATGCAAGAGGGGATCGTTTCTAGACACATTCATTTTCTACATTGAATTGCTACTCTCGCAGTAGGGTACTCTAGCTGAATTACAGAATTTCTGCAAGATCATGGAAACTGAAACAAATTTATTCCATGAATCCGCTCGTAACATTTGAGAGCTCGACATGTATATTGTACCGTATTATATACTTTGTATATGTTAGCTCAACAAAGCTGATTCAAGTGGATTGATCATGAAAATTTATGACTGTTCGGAAGAAACAATGAAGATAGAAAATTTGCAAGAGAGACGAACAAGTAGACTTTGGGTATGAGTCAACCAAGAACAGAGTCGTACAAAAATTTAAGAGAGTGCTCGAGTGTCTCTTGCATATAGATAGTCCATACGGTAGTCTATTATGTTAAAGTGACCGATTTTTGAGTTATTCTACCGAAACAGTTTCACTTTTATGTAGGAATAAGAATTTCTGGAAAAAATTTTACAACCAGAAACTTTGTTTTTCATAAAAACTCATAATTACTGGATTGACGGCAACGTGAATTCATTCAAGTACAAAAGACACGTGTAGGCGCATCTCAATTGTCGTTCGTAAACAACTCAAAGCTCTGGAGCTTTCGAAAACTACATTTTCCACAGTTTCATCGTTCATTGTTAACAGACTAGTGCACCCTCCATTCAAACTTCGGTCTCATTTCCGGGAATATCCGAATTGCTGAGTTTCCAGGAATTTGAGAACCATCCCAACGAAGTCTATCAACAAATGAAAGGCAAAACCCTCTAACCTCATAGAAAACTCATTCTAGTTCAATCCTGGCACAAGGTACAATGGTCTATTGTATCATACAAAATAACATCCATCAACACTGAATACTGGTATTGAATTTCAGTACTCATCAATTTATTATCGGTATCTCAAACTATGCTTGTTATCTCGATGAATTCAACCCCAATGTAATCTTTGAACAATGTTTATAAGCCCGTATAAAATTTCGAAGGGTCTATCGGGTTTCTTGTAATTTTGTTCTAGAATTGTCAAAGCAAAGTTTTGACTGTTTGATTTAATCTTTGAGTTGAGAATATTCCCAAAAAAATTGGATTCTATAATGGAGTCACAATCATAGATAATCATAAATCTTTCCCGAATCTCGATTGAGATCATTCTGCTCAAGAATCAAGTACAACATCTTTGATGCGTTATCGCAAATATAGTTTTCAACGTCATATAAGAGTGTTTTTACTCTAGATATTTATCCTCCAAGATCAAAAAAAAATGATCTCAATTCGTCAAATTCGAGTACATTACTGGTGCGAGTAAAATAAAAAAATTTTCAATATTGAATACTTCCGAGTATGCAAGTTTCATAAAAATTCTATGGCCAATCCACCTTATACATCTAGGAAAGAAAAAGATGAAGAACAGCGCAAATGATGTGTCATTACTTCAGGAACACCCATCCTCACAAAATAGTCCTTAAAAAAAAGAAGACCAGCTACATCAGCGATCACCATCAGAAACATTATGGGTATCATCATCCAGTCACCCAATGTACATAAACCTATATCTCCGAATAGATATTTTTTTTACGCTCGTCTCATCTCATCACGCAAATTTCAAGAATTTACCTTAAAGCATAAATCGTTCGAGGCTCTGATGGTGCATTTCCTTCCCTCTTCTGTCATATAATCTCGGTATCCTTTTTTTCTTCTTTCTTACTATACGAGCGTTCGATATCGGAGCGAAAAAAAAAACGGAAAGCCTATCGTACTGGGCGATGCCTATGGAGAGAGTACCTGTCGTTTGCATAAATGGATATCGCGCAAATATGGCCTGTGTGCGCGCGCGTTCACTCTTGCTTTGCATGAAGGTACTATACGCAGCCGGAATTGCCAACTCCATACATCGAGTTTGATTCATGGCGAATGAGTATAAGGTGAGAGGGGGGGGGAGGGGTAACGAGAGAGTGTAGATTGATGCATGGTGGCCAAGATGATTGGAAAGTTCTGGGATCTGGGCTCTGATGTTGAATTCTTATGTACAGAACGGTGGAATTTTTTAATTGAAGCTGAAAAATAGGTCATGGTAGAATTTTTCCAGAATTCGAAGGAGGGTGTGATCAAGGGACAAGTGCGGACAGGAATAATGGCTCACGAAATCTCTTTATAGGAAATTCTGAAAATTGAGCTGCTGTATTCCTTCGAGACATGTGATACTTAATCACGTGATAGGTAATCACAGGTAACAAAGTTGCAAATTATGACTTGGAACAAGTATGGGATACCAATCAAGATTTAAGCAATGTTTATGTTTCTAGTTAACCTTAACTGTAGATGAGAATCTTTGCAAGTACGGAGACCAGTTTTCCCGCTCATTGGTAAGATGGAAGACACTCTGTCAATTTTACTGAAGAATCTGGATGAAAATGAAATAAGGATAACTACGGGTGCACTTGATGGTACATATCACTACAAAGTGATGAGGAATGTCAAAGTCATTGTTATTTCTTTCAGTAAGTATTCCAAGTAACACCTATGCTGCAAAAAGTTGGGAAATAATCTCGGAAGATTCTTCAATATTTTGATCTTATCGCGTATTATCAATAACCGTTGTAAGACCGAGAACAATTTTCAATCGTTTGGCACCAATTTTCATTGATTTAGTCAAGAAAATTGAGGGACTTGTTCCTCCGATCTCAACTTTCACAAAGTCCCTATCAAAAAGTGTAGATCCATCTAAAAATTCGTGTCCAACTTTACGAAATTTGTTAAGTATACGCCATGTACTAAAGAATTTGAAATACCGGTGAAAATGATCCCCCCCCCCGGATTTTTTTGAGTGTATGATCTATCGAGAAAAACCTCGTTAATATTCTGGATACTATTTTGTTTTTATTCAAAACTGCTTTCCTAGTCTGTTTTTTCAATCATGATCGAAACTGTATACTGTACTGTCAGCTACAGATCGAATCATAAATCCGAATGATAATTTCCCTTGTCGATACTCATGACTATTTTAATCGCTCACTTCAGACCTCACATCCCGGACTCAAAAAAATTTTCTTGCACGGAAAACATCATTGACTTGTCCGAAAATGACGGAAACCATCAAAATAACAAAATTAAAATCTTGCGAATTTTGTCATTTTTTTCAAAAAATAAAGCCGTGTAAAGCCTTTATCCCTATATGAATGTATTCCTAGAACTGCCACAGATCCTTCAAAATTTTGTCAGATTTCTACCGTGTGTCAAGTATAAAAGTTATCACGAATGTCGATTTTTGTCCATGTCCACTGCTGTGGACAAAATGAGTAAAGGGATTGATCAGTCAAAATTTTGGATCGAGTATTTTCACGAAATGAATGTTCAAAAGTTATTCGAACCCAACTTTTCTTAATTTTATTGAAGCTTATTAGTCGTTCATTCCCGTCATTTGCGAATCGATCAACCGCTGGTTGTAATCAGGATCAAAAATATCTCAAATTTCCTAAATAGTCAAGAATGAATCATACGGAATATTAAAAACTTGAGATTCGACGAAAATTGAGCCATCAAACAAGGTTGATTCCTTGAAAAGGAAATACCCCGAGTTCCCTGAAATTGAAACAGCCAATTCCCGGAGAAATTCCAATAGTTAATCAGAGCATCGAGTTGATCACAGACAAACTTCATGTCGAATATTGAAAGCGTCGGCGACAAATAGATTGCATCGAGTGCTTAGTCACCGTCTGTTCCATCCGATTCAGCATCATCGACTCGATTGAATATCTGTTCTCGACCGAACATTCATGCGGATACAATTAAAACAGCATAACTCGTATATTTCATCGACTCAAGAGCTGTATATTCAACAGATTTTATTAATCCAGATTTCGAATTATTTCGTGCCGTAAATTGACGTGAATAGAACTATTCAGTGCCCGAAAGAGAACCACTTGCCATCGTTTGAGGAATAAAAAAGTTCGTTAGAAGAATTAGTAGTGATGAGAATTTGATAGCAATGGCTATTTCAGTATGTTAGTCAATTTGTACGTTTGAGGAATAGAAATTCTTGTTGATTATAGAGCAGTTAGAGACAGAAAGAGCATCGGCCGAGTAAATACGGCATAATATTAAAGAGGGGATGTGTACTTACCACATCTATTATCTGCTGAAGTGTGATGCCAAACTTGACCTGCAGAGGCTCGCTCTCGTTTTCTACAGGCCTCTCGAGAGTATTGTAATTTGCCAGAAG